>JAEOAE010001562.1:0-240000 GCA_036365155.1 Meriones psammophilus | reverse complement strand
TTGGAAACTAAATCACATTTGTCGCCCGCTAAATTATCAATACAGGAAAACTGAAAAGTGATATCTCCCACTTTAGAGCAGAGAAACAAGTTTCCAAAAAAAGAACAGAAAGGCGAAGCACAACTATGTAAACAAAATCACATGTGTGTCGCCCGCTCAATTAGAATTACAGGAAAACTGAAAAGTGATATCTCCCATTGTACCTCACAGAAAAAAGTTTCCAATGAAAGAACAGAAATGTAAACCACAACTTTGTAAACTAAGTAAGATGTGTATAGCCCTCTCAATTAGGAATACAGGAAAAATGAAAAGTGATATCTTCCACTTTAGAGTGATATCTCCCACTGTAGTGCACAGAAAAATGTTTCCAACAAAAAACAGAAAGACAAATCACAATTTTGTAAAATAAATTACATTTTTTTGCCCGCTCAATTAGGAATACATGAAAACTGAAAAGTGTTATCTCCCACTTTAGAGCACAGAAAGAAGTTTCCGACGAAAGAACACAAACGCAAAGCATAACTTTGGAAAATTAATCACATGTGTGTCACACTTTCGATTAGGAATACTGGAAAACTGAAAAGTGATATCTCCCACTGCAATGCACAGAAAGAAGTTTCCAACAAAAAACAGAAAGGCAAATCACAATTTTGGAAAATTAATCACATTTTTGTTGCCCTCTCAATTAGGAATACAGGAAAACTGAAATGTGATATCTCCACCGTAGTGCACAGAAACAAGTTTCCAACAAAGAATAGAAAGCCAAAGCAAATTGTAAACTAAATCACATTTGTGTCGCCCGTTCCATTAGGAATACAGAAAAACTGAAAAGTGAGATCTCCCACTTGAGAGCACAGAAAGAAATTTCAAACAAGAGTACAGAAATGTAAAGCACAACTTCGTAAACTATGTAACCTGTTTCGCCTGCACAATTAGGAATACAGGAAAACTGAAAAGTGTTATCTTCCACTTTAGAGCACAGAAAGAAGTTTGCAATGAATGAACAGAAAAGGAAAGCACGACTTTGGAAACTAAATCACATGTGTATCACCCGTTCAATTAGGAATAAAGGAAAACTGAAAAGTGATATCTCCAATGGAGTGCACAGAAATAAGTTTCCAACAAAAGAACAGAAAGGCAAAGCACAATTTTGTAAAATAAATCACATATTTGTCACCCGCTCAATTGGGAATACTGGAAAACTGAAAAGGGATATCTCCCACTTTAGAACAAAGAAAGAAGTTTCCAATGAAAGAAGACAAATGCAAAGCACAACAGTGGAAACTAAATCACATGTGTGTCGCCTGATGAATTAGGATTACAGGAAAATTGAGAAGTGATATCTCACACTGTACCTCACAGAAATAAGTTTCCAACGAAAGAAGAGAAATGTAAAGCACAACTTTGTAAACTAAGTAACATGTGTGTCGTCTGCACAATTAGGAATACAGGAAAACTGAAAAGTGATATCTTCCACTTTAGAGCACAGAAAGAAGCTTCCAATGAAAGAACAAAAACACAAAGCACAACATTGGAAACTAAATCACATGTGTGTCGCCCGTTCAATTAGGATTACAGGAAAACTGAAAAGTTATGTCTCCCAGTGTAGTGCACAGTCAGAAGTTTCCAACAAAAGAACAGAAATGTAAAGCACAACTTTGTAAACTAAATCACATGTGTCTCTCTCTCAATTAGGAATACAGGAAAACTGAAAAGTGATATACCGCACTCTACCTCACAGAAACAAGTTTCCAACAAAAGAACAGAAATGTAAACCACAACTTTGTAAACAAAGTAACTTGTGTATCGCCTGCACAATTAGGAACACAAGAAAACTGAAAAGTGATATCTTCCATTTTAGAGCACAGAAAGAAGTTTCCAATGAAAGAAGAGAAACAGAAAGCACAACTTTGGAAACTAAATCACATCTGTGTCTCCCCTTCAATTTTAAATACAGGAAAACTGAAAAGTGATATCTCCCACTGTAGTGCACAGAAACAAGTTTCCAAAAAAAGAACACAAAAGCAAAACAAAATTTGTAAATTAAATCACATTTGTGTCACCTGCTCAATTAGGAATACAGGAAAACTCAAGAGTGATATCTCCCACTTTAGAGCACAGAAAGAAGTTTCTAATGAAAGCACAGAAACACCAAGCACAACTTTAGAAAATAAATCACATCTGTGTTGCCCGTACCTTTAGGAATACAGGAAAACTGAAAAGTGATATCTCCCAATTGAGAGCACAGAAAGAAGTTTCCAACGATAGTACAGAAATGTAAAGCACAACTTTGTAAACTAAATCACATGTGTGTCGCCCGTTCAATTAGGAATAGAGGAAAACTGAAAAGTGATATCTCCCACTGCACCTCACAAAAACAACTTTCCATCGAAAGAACAGAAATATGAAGCACAACTTTGTAAACTACATAACATATGTGTCGCCTGCACAATTAGGAATACAGGAAAACTGAAGAGTGATATCCTCCACTTTAGAGCACAGAATGAAATTTTAAATGAAAGCACCGAAACACAAAGCAAAACTTTGGAAACTAAATCACATGTGTGTCGCCCCTTCAGTTAGAAATACAGAAATACTGAAAAGTGATATCTTGCATTGTACCTCACAGAAACAAGTTTCCAATGAGAGAACAGAAATGTAAAGCACAACTTTGTAAACTAAGTAACATGTGTGTTGCCCTTTCAATTAGGAATACAGGAAAACTGAAAAGTGATATAACGCACTGTACAGCACAGGAACAAGTTTCCAACGAAAGAACAGAAAAGCAAAGCACTACTTTTAATCGGAATCACATGTGCGTCGCTCGCTCAATTAGGAATACAGGAAAACTGAAAAGTGTTATCTCACACTGTAAGGCAGAGAAACATGTTTCCATAGAAAGAACAGAAACGCTTAGTTTCTTTAGATGCACAGGTGTTAGTGGGTTTGTCCTATTTTGTATGTCTATATGAGTGAGTATATACCATGTGTGTCTTTTTGCTTCTGGGACAACTCACTCAGGATGATCCTTTCCAGATCCCACCATTTAGCTGCAAATTTCATGATTTCCTCATTTTTCATTGCTGAGTAATATTCCATTGTGTAGATGTACCACAATTTCTGCATCCATTCTTCAGTTGAGGGGCATCTGGGTTGTTTCCAGCTTCTGGCTATTACAAATAAAGCTGCTACAAACATGGTTGAGCAAATGTCCTTTTTGTGTGCTTGAGCCTCTTTTGGATATATGCCTAGGAGTGGTATGGCTGGATCTTGGGGAAGCACTATTCCTAGTTGTCTGAGAAAATGCCAGATTGATTTCCAGAGTGGTTGTACCAGTTTACATTCCCACCAGCAGTGGAGAAGGGTTCCTCTTTCTCCACAACCACTCTAGCATGTGTTCTCACTTGAGTTTTTTATCTTGGCCATTCTCATGGGTGTAAGGTGAAATCTCAGGGTTGTTTTGATTTGCATTTCCCTAATGGCTAGTGAGGTTGAGCATTTCTTTAAGTGCTTCTCTGCCATTCGGTATTCCTCTACAGAGAATTCTCTGTTTAGCTCTGTTCCCCATGTTTTAAGTGGGTTACTTGGTTTGCTGCTTTTCAGCTTCTTTAGTTCTTTATATATACTTGATATGAGTCCTCTGTCAGATAAAGGGTTGGTGAAGATTCTTTCCCAATCTGTAGGAGGTCGCTTTGTTTTGATGACAGTGTCCTTTGCTTTGCAGAAGCTTTTCAGTTTCATGAGGTCCCATTTATTGATTGTTGCTCTTAGAGCCTGTGCTGTTGGAGTTCTGCTAAGCAAGAGAGAGGACCCTAACTAAAATGTCTAATCCCCATCCGGAAAGGCAAAGAGGATGGACATCAGAAGAAGAAGAAAACAGGAAACAACCTAGGAACCTACCACAGAGGGTCTCTGAAAGCCTCTGCCCTACAGACTATCAAAGCAGAAGCTAAGCCTGATGGGCAACTGTTGGGCAGAGTGAATGGAATTTTATGTAAGAACTGGGAAAGAGCAAGAGCTGGAGAGGACAGGGTCTCCACAAGGAGAGCAACAGAACAAGAAAATTTGAACACAGGGAACTTCCCAGAGACTCATACTCCAACCAAGGACTATTCATAGAGATAACCCAGAACCCCTGCACAGATGTAGCCCAGGGCAGTTCAGAGTCCAATTGGGTTACATAGTAATGAGAAGAGGGGCTGCCTCTGACATGAACTGACTGGCCTGCTCTTTAGTCACCTCCTCCTGAGGGGGAGCAACCTTACCAGGCCATAGTAGAGGACAATGCAGCCACTTTTGATGTGAACTGATGGACTAAGATAAGAAAGGAGAGGAGAACCTCCCCTATCAGTGGACTTGGGGAGTGGCATGCATGCAGAGAGAGGAGGGAGGATGGGATTGGGAGGGGAGGGAGGGGCTTATGGGGGGATGCAGAGTGAATAAAGTGTAATTGATGAAAAATTAAAAAAGGAAAAAAATAATAATTTAAGAACCTTAAATGACTTTCAAAAGTGGAGGAAAACATGGAGTTAGTCAATTTACATGGAGCACATCTCGCCCCTGGGGGCAATGGTCTCCTGAGCTTACTCAGACCTCGGACACCACCACTGCTAGTTCTAGAACCAATGCAGGATGTTCCAACGAGGGGGTTAAGGCTTCTCATAATATTTCCTATAAGCCCACACCTGTTTGTTTACATCCCCCCTTTTTATTCATTATTAGCCAGATAGAGCCAAGTAATTGTAGTAATGATACTTGCTTTTATGCCCTATGCTGTAATGCTAGTAAATTTACTAGCTGGTTAATCACATGCCTTGCTGGGTGCCTGTGCCCATTGATGCCCTCACGCTATGACTCTCTTCAGACAGAAAAGGGATCTTGGAATTACAGCTGCCATTGTTACTGCCATCTCATTGGCGGCTGTTGGAGCTACCACCACGGCATTAGCCATGAGTCATACTGGGCAGACTGCTCAGACCCTGAATAACCTTTTAGCCAAGGTAGCTCATGCCTTAGATGTACAAAAAGGAATTAATGCTCAACTAAAAGGAGGTTTGATGGTGTTCAATCAGAGGTTTGACCTCGTGCAGGAGCAAATTGATACCCTATGGCAAATCGCTCAACTTGGCCGTCAATGAAAGTATGCTGGACTTTGTGTCACTAGCATACAACATAAGAATTTTCCCTGTGCTGCAAATCTGTCTAAACAATTGTCAAGCTATATTTTAGGTAATTGGACTGAAGATTTCGATACTATGATGGACCAGATGAGAGTGGCCATTGTCATGGTAAATTCTACCAGAGTGGACACAAGACTAGCCACAGGATTATCATCATGGATTGCTGCAGTCATGAATCATCTGTAGGAATGGGCAGGCATGGGAGCGTTATCAGGCCTTCTGGTGTTGGTCACCTTGGTTTGCCTGTGGTATATATGCAAGATTAGAGTCTCACAACAGCGTAATGCAGCCATGACCATTCAGGCCTTTACAGCCATTGAAGCAAGACAGTCTCCCCAAGCATGGTTGGCTACCATAAAAAGCCAAAATGTTACGCTCAGGATGCAAGGCTAAGCACTGCACTCAGGGTCAGCAGCCTTGGACCCAGAGAAGAGCATGTCTGATTGCATGCGGGTTGATGCCCCAGGTCCCGCCTCTGAGAAAAAGGTATCGGACGGGTCTGATGCTCTTTGGGTGGATGACACCTAAATGAACATCGGTACAAAGTCCCAATTTATTTCTAATATCAGAGATCAGACCTCTACTCTTGCCTGATGCGTCCAAAAAGGGGGAACTGTAGAGAGCTGCGTAATGCCGCGCCTGAAAGAAGGAGCTGGTTTCCGCCTTCCACCTTCCGGATGGTGAGTGCTCTCTGTCACAAACAACTCCACATTTGGCTAAGGCTGAGGATCTGGCTTGCTTCCATGTATGTGGACCTATCTGCATTGCCCACGTGGCATGATGAGGTTGGCTACCCAGAGGCTATTTAAGCTGTGGGCTGGCTTTCCCCAGGGTCAGATGATTGTTCAAGGTTCCTGAATAAACTGCATTGAAAAAAAAAGATAAAAGATTAAAAAAAAAAAAAAAAAAAAAACAAATCCAGAAACACATCAAAAACCTCAACCATCATGATCAACTAGGCTTCATCTGAGAAATTTAGGGATAATTCAATGTATATAATTCAATAAATATAAACCATCATATAGCAGACTAAAATGCAAAACCCACATTGTAATCTAAAATTTTCTATGTAGCATATTATGATCTTCTAATAAGTTCCAGAAGATTTTAAAAATATTTTACTTGGTAAGGTTAAAATATTGACATTATTCACTGTCAAATTTTAATAAATGTGAGTTAAGTGAATGAATAGAAACACAACCAATCAGAAGCATAGCTTTCAATTTTTGGATGTTGATATCAAACACATAGATAATACTACTATGCTCTGACCCTCTTACAGTGAGCCATGGATACTCCAGTACTATAATTTCATACTTGGAGTTGTTACACAGAATGGTAAAGTTATATCCAACTTAGTTTCAGAACTTAAAATTTGAGTACTTTAGAACACTGCCCAGTGTACTCATAATTACATGGCATTGTGACAAGATATATATATATATATATATATATATATATATATATATATATATATATAATGCAAACATGTGTATCTATATTTCAGTAAATATATATGAAGTAAAATAATATTATTAGTGGAATATGAAAATATGTATTTCACCTACTCAGATTTTCATGATGATCTGCATGTATTAATAAATATTAACATGACAGAGTTAGGCTTTGAGAAAATTGTAGTGACAGCATGTAAAATAGGTATGATAATGAGATAAGAATGCTAGAGGCAGGCTTCGGGAAAATTGTTTTCAATCTGACTTGTAAATTGGATTCATTTAAGGGATAAATTAGAGAATGAAATGTTAAAATGAGAACACATCTCAAAAGTATTGAATGGTTGTAGACAGTGAATGCATAAGGTAGATTAATTTTTAAAAATATGAAACATTAACAAATATGAGTTATTTCCCTCAGAATGATCTTTTCTAAATCCCACCATTTGCCTGCAAATTTCATGATTTCCACCTTTTTGATTGCTGAGTAGTATTCCATTGTATAAAAATAACACAATTTCTATACCCACTCCTACGTTGATGGACATCTGGGTTGTTTCCAGGTTGTGGCTATTACAAATAAAACTGCTATAAACATGGTTAAAAAAAAAGAGAGAAAAAAGAAAGAAAGAACAGAAACGCAAAGCACAATTTTGTAAACTAATTCACATACGTGTTGCCCTTTCAGTTATTATAACAGGAAAACTAAACAGTGATATATCACACTGTACAGCACAGAAACAAGTTTCCAAGAGAAGAACAGAAACGCAAAGCAATACTTTGTAAACTAAATCACATGTGTGTCGCTCGCTCAATGAGGAATACAGGAAAACTGAAAAGTGATATATTGAACTGTACGGCAAAGAAACAAGTTTTCATTGAAAGAACAGAAACACAAAGCACAACATTGTAAACTAATTCACATATGTCTCGCCTGTTCAATTATTGTAACAGGAAAACTGAAAAGTAATATAAAACTAACCCTAACCCTAGCCCTAACCCTAACCCCGAAGCCCTAACACTGACCCTAACATTAAACCTAACCACTAACCCTAACCCTAAACATTACTTTAACCCTAACCCTAACCCTAACCCTAACCCTACCTAAACCTAACCCTAAACCTAACCATAACCATAACCCTAACTTGCTCCTAACAGGAACATGTTTCCAACAAAAAAAACATAAACGCAAAGCACTACTTTGTAAATTAAATCACATGTGTGTCACTCGCTCAATTAGGGATACAGAGAAACTGAAAAGTGTTATCTCGCACTGTACGACACAGAAACATGTTTCCATCGAAAGAACAGAAACGCAAAGCACAACTTTGTAAACTAATTCACATCCATGTCGCCCGTTCAATTATTATAACAGGAAAAGTGAAAAGTGATATATCACAATGAACAGCACAGAAACAAGTTTCCAACAGAAGAAGAGAAACGCAAAGCACTACTTTGTAAACTAAGTCACATGTGTGTCACTCGATCAATTAGGAATACAAGAAAACTGAAAAGTGTTATCTTGCACTGTACTGCACAGAAACAAGTTTCCATTGAAAGAAGAGAAAAGCAAAGCACAACATTGTAAACTAATTCACATACGTATTGCCTGTTCAATTATTATAACAGGAAAACCGAAAAGTGATATAACCCTAACCCTAACCATAACCATAAACCTAACCCTAACCCCCTAACCCTAACCTTAACACTAATCCTAACCACTAACCCTAACGCTAAACCTAACCCTAACCCAAACCCTAACCCTAAGTTGTTCCTAATAGGAACAAGTTTCCAACGAAAGAACATAAACGCAAAGCACTACCTTGTAAACTCAGTCACATGTGTGTCACTTGCTCAATTACGAATACAGGAAAACTGAAAAGTGATATAACGCACTGTACAGCACAGGAAAAATTTTCAAATGAAAGAACAGAAAAGCAAAGCACTACATTTAAATGGAATCACATGTGTGTCGCTCGATCAATTAGGAATACAGGAAAACTGAAAAGTGTTATCTTGCACTGTATGGCACAGGAACAAGTTTCCATCGAAAGAACAGAAACGCAAAGCACAACTTTGTAAACTAATTCACATAAGTGTTGCCCATCCAATTATTATAACAAGAAAACTAAAAAGTGATATATCACACTGTACAGCACAGAAACAAGTTTACAACAGAAGAACAGATACGCAAAACACTACTTTGTAAACTAAATCACATGTGTGTCGCTCGCTCAATTAGGAATATAGGAAAAAATAAAATTGATATATCGCACTGTACAGCACAGGAACAAGTTTAAACAAAAAAAACAGAAAAGTAAAGCAATGCTTTTAAACAGAATCACATGTGTATCGCTCGCTAAATGAGGAATACAGGAAAAATGAAAAGGGTTATCTCGCACTGTAAGGCACAGAAACAAGTTTCCATCGAAAGAACAGAAACGAAAAGCAAAACTTTGTAAACTAATTCACATACGTTTCGCCTGTTCAATTATTATAACAGGAAAACTGAAAAGTGATATAATGCACTGTACACCACAGGAACAAGTTTCGAACGAAAGAACAGAAGAGCGTAGCACTACTTTGAAAACTAATTCACAAGTGTGTCGCTCACTCAATTAGGAATACAGGAAAACTGAAAAGTGATATATCGCACCATACAGCACAGGAACAAGTTTCCAAGGAAAGAACAGAAAAGCAAAGCACTACTTTTAAATGGAATCATATGTGTGTCCCTTGCTCCATTAGGAATACGAGAAAACTGAAATCCGTTATCTCGCACTGTATTGCACAGAAACAAGTTTCCATCGAAAGAACAGAAACACAAAGCACCACTTTGTAAACTAATTTTCATACGTGTCGCCCCTTCAATTATTATAACAGAAACTGAAAAGTGATATATCACACTGTACAGCACAGGAACAAGTTTTGAATGAAAGAAGAGAAAAACAAAACACTACTTTGTAAACTAAATCATATGTGTGTTGCTCGCTCAATTATGAATACAGCAAAACTGAAAAGTGATATATCGAACTGTATGGCAAAGAAACAAGTTTTCAGTGAAAGAACAGAAACACAAAGCACAACTTTGTAAACTAATTCCCAAACGTGTTGCCCGTTCAATTATTATAACAGGAAAACTGAAAAGTAATATAATGCACTGGACGGCACAGGAATAAGTTTCCACCGAAAGAACAGAAAAGCAAAGCACTACATTTAAACGGAATCACATTTGTGTCGATTGCTCCTTTAGGAATACAGGAAAACTGAAAAGTGTTATCTCGCACTGTACTGCACTGAAACAAGTTTCCATCGAAAGAACAGAAATGCAAAGCACAACTTTGTAAACTAATTCACATACGTGTTGCCTGTTCAATTAGTATAACAGGAAAACTGAAAAGAGATATAACACTAACCCTAACCCTAACCCTTACCCTAACCCTAACCCTAATCCTAACCCTAACCCTAACTCTAACCCTAACTTGTTCCTAACAGGAAAAAGTTTCCAAAGAAAGAACATAAACGCAAAGCACTACTTTGTTAACTAAATCACATGTGTGCCACTCGCTCAATTAGGAATACAGGAAAAGTGAAAAGTGATATAATGCACTGTACAGCACACGAACAAGTTTCGAACAAAAGAACAGAAAAGCAAAGCACTACTTTTAATTGGAATCACATGTGTGTCCCTCGTCAATTAGGAATGAAAGACTCCCGCTAGAGCCTCTCTAGATGGGGAGACCCCGCTTCCCAAGGAACAAGGAGACCAGCCTTCGGATGCAATCCGCAAGAGGTTTATTTCGATACACGGGTACCCGGGGCGACCAAGCCTATCGGAGTACTTGCACACCCTCTGGGTGTAAAGCTGGGGTTTTTATAGGGTTGCAGAGCAGAAGCGCGGTTACAGAAGCGAAAAGCATGGTTACAGGGAGCTGATTGGTACATTTAAATGAGACCACAATTTGCGTCAGAGTTTGGCAGGGACACCAAGATACCAGGAACTGGATGGTCGGAACGGTCATGATGACCCCCTTAACTTGTGCCACCTGTTGTTTTTCTCAGATCTCCTATCTCAGCTAGAACAGTTCCACAGATGTGGGGGGTTAACACAAGTTGTTTCTTAGCTCAACTGGGGCAGCCTGACCGCAGATATCCCGAGGGGGCGGCACAGCCGGGTTTCTCAGTAATTTTCCAGTTCCCCACCTAGCCTACAGAGTTTCTCAAAACAGGGGTGTATCACAAAATGGCGTTAGCTATGTTTAACTTAAGGTGAGGCGGGGGGGTCTTTCATTCCCCCATATTTCTTCTAACTTAGAATGGAATCTTCCATTCTAGGGCCTAGGGAGAGTCAGTTTTTGTCCCCTACTGTCTGAACTGATGATACTGCTGGGTTAACACCAACGCCTGTATGACAGAGAGCCGGTCTTTCATAAACTGGATCAGTCGGTTTAGGATACAAGGCCCGAAGGACAGAATCAAGAGGATCACAATTAGAGGGCCCATGAGGGAGGAGACGAGAGTGGTGAACCAGGGGGCTTTATTGAACCAGCTCTCGTACCAGTTTTGTCCCTCCTTGAAGAGTTTTTCTCTCTGGCTAAGTCTCTCCCTAAGCTTGGCCATATTATCTCTAACTAAGCCAGTATGGTCGGCATAAAAGCAGCATTCTTCTTTTAAGGCTTCACACAATCCCCTTCTTGTAGGAAAAGGATGTCCAGCCCCTTTGGTTCTGTAAGACCACTTCTGACAGAGAGGTTAGGGATTTTTCTAGAGCACTTATTGATTCTTCCAATGCCTGCAAGTCGGTATGCATGGCCTGTTGTAGCTGTCTGAACTGAGTGGTTTCTACCAGAGCAGCAGAACCAGTCCCTACTCCGGCTGCAATTCCCCCAACTGTGAGTCCCCCTAGTATCAAGGCCAAGGTTAAAGATACAGGCTCCCTAGAGTACCGGGTGATCCCCTCAAAATATTTGTAAACGTATTCCGATTCATGATAGACAACTTTGGGCCAGAGCTCAATGAGGACACAAAAGTCAGAATTTTGGTTGAGAATTAATGCAGATACACAGGGTGCTAAGCCGGAGCTGCAAGCCCAATAGGTCCCATTGGGGCCCGTTAGGTAGTAGGAGCCCGGGTGGATCCTGGAGGTTGAGTTGCAGAGTTTTTGGTGAGTTTTGGGGACTGACCCGATACAGGTTCCTCGGCCAGACACCTCAGATAGCGTCAGCTTATGCTGGGAGGTCGGAGTACATTATGGTGGGGGTGTGGTATAGTTTATAAAGTCCCCCGTTATTGCAACCCCTTCATAATAAGGGGGAGTGGAGACCAGGCACAGCCAGCATTCTGGGGTTCTGCTGGGATTAGTGTAGTTAAGTGTCTGGAAGGCTCCCTGTATTAGACCAAGCAGCCTATCACCTGTACTCGGTTGGAAAAGTCGTGGTGTGGGGATACCTAGACTGGCTGGACTCAGAGTTCTGGCAGAGGGCATGGCCACAGGCAGGATGGGTAATTTTTCAGGTTGGGAGGAGGGGGCCCTCAGGTTTGGTAATACTGAGTTAGGCCCGACGGTTACCTTGGGCCTATCGAGAATCAGCTGGAGGCGTATTATTCCTCCCTGGTTTCCAATTGTCCAGAGGCGCAACCCGAATTCTCTTTCACGTAACCATCCCTCTTTATATTTTTTTTCCTTTGTCTGTAAAGGTAAGAATAAGCTGATTACAGGGTTTGGGAACAGGACGGGGGTCATCTGTATTGACTGCCCATAAACAGTTGTCAAACTTGGGGTCTCTAGTAAGCTGGATAAGCCTGGTTGAGGTAGGCTTCCAGTCAATGGCGAACTCCTCACATCCCCATTCTGCACAATAGAGGTCAGTCCTGGTCCCACAATGTTCCCGTCGCCAAGGAGAGTCAGAAGGGGAGGGGCACATATAGAAGTGTACTTTGTGGTTTTCAGTCATGTGTCTGGCCCTAGAATGTGATGGCATGGCCTTAGCTAAATCGAAACTTAGTTCAGGGAACCAGGTGTACGGGGGAGCCATCTTGGAAGTTTTGTTAAGAGGGACACCGAATTCATCTAGCAGGACCCAAGTCGAGTTTATAGGAATGTGGGGACTGGAGTGTGACAGAGGAAACAGGAGGAGAAAGAGTATCAAACTAGGGTGAGTCTTATCTTTAGTGAGTTCCGGGTGCGATGAAGTTTCCATGACGAGGCTGGAGTCTGATCTCTTTCTGTGTTGCGATGGGCTGCTTTGACGTGGGAGGCGTGTACCCACGCTGCGATACCGTCTACCTTAAGGGCTGTGGGTGTCGTCAGCAGTACGGTGTAGGGTCCCTTCCAGCACGGTTCCAGGTTCCGGATCTGATGTCGTCGTACCCAGACCACATCCCTGACCTGGAACCGATGTGGTACCGCAGGTTGATTTAGCTGTCCTTGGTACGCAGCTGCCAGTGGTTTCCAGACCTCCCGTTGTACGATTTGCAGAGCCTGCAAATGAGCTTGGAGAGAAGGCGTATCAGCAAAAGAGGCTATGTCAGAGTCAAAGAAATGGGCAGCTGGTGGTGGGGCACCATAAAGGATTTCAAAAGGAGTGAGTCCATGAGGGCCCGGTGTATTTCAGGCCCGATACAATGCTAGAGGAAGGTGGGTCACCCAGTCTCTAGTGTCAGTTGCAAGCGTCAATTTGGTTAAAGTCTCCTTAATAGTTCTATTCATAGGCTCTACCTGTCCTGAACTCTGGGGGCGGTACGCACAGTGTAATTTCCAATCAATCCCCAGTAATGTGGCCACCGACTGACTTACCTGGGAGACGAAAGCAGGGCCGTTGTCGGAGCCCAGTGCCTGTGGCATACCATACCTGGGGAAAATTTCTTCTAAAAGCTTTTTGGTGACGACTCTGGCAGTTTCATGTTTGGTAGGGTAGGCCTCTACCCATCCAGAGAAAGTGTCCACAAGTACCAGTAAGAACCAGTATCCATAGAGTCCAGGTTTTGCCTCAGTGAAGTCAATTTCCCAATGGGTACCAGGGCGTTGTCCTCGGACCCTGGTCCCTGAACCTATCTTGTTACGGCTTGCATTTACGCAGGCGCACGCCTTGCACTTTTCAGTCACTTGTTGTAGAATCTTGTCTCTTTCCAGAAAATAGTGGGAGCTTTCTTCCCTTTCTAGGAGGGTTTTCATTTTTCTGGAACTAAGGTGGGTCAATTGGTGGAGGTACTTAATCAGGTCTCGAGTCTGTTGTAATGGCCACACAGGCTTTCCTTTAAAAGTCCAAAACCCCCGCTCAGGACAGTAAGTAGACCCCAATTTTCTTAGGAGAATTTGGTCTTCATCACTATAATGGAAGGGGGTTTTCAAAGGGGGGAAAACTCTGCCTCGGCCGGCTTTATAGCCAGAAGCTGGGAGACGTCTGAGTTCCTTCGCATTGCCACTTCCCGGGCAGTTACGTCCGCCAAGCGGTTGCCTCTAGCTTCCAGGCTGTCTCCCTTTTGGTGGCTGGGGCAATGGATGATGCTCAATTTTGAGGGCAAAAACAACGCTTCAAGTAGGGCCAATATTTCAGTTTTACTTTTGATTTGTTTTCCTTCAGAGGTAAGCAACCCTCTTCTCCGATATATCTCCCCATGGATGTGAGCAGTGGCAAAGGCATAGCGGCTATCGGTATAAATGTTGAGCTTCTTACCTTCTGCCATCCGGAGAGCCTGGGTTAGGGCGATGAGTTCAGCCCGCTGTGCCGAAGTGCCAGGTGGTAGTGCCTTAGTCCAAATTACCTTAGTTTCGGTAGTAACTGCGGCCCCCACTCTCCGTTCTCCATTGTCCAGAAAGCTGCTCCCGTCGGTGTACCAGGTGAAGTCGGCGTCAGGGAGGGGCTGGTCAGTCAGGTCAGGCCGGGTGCTATGTACTTCTGCAAGTATCTGGAGACAGTCATGAGTTTCTGGACCTTCTGGTAGGGGAAGCAGTGTTGCCGGGTTAAGGGCTACCATGGGACCAAAATGTACTCGGTCAGTGTCCAGCAGTAGAGCCTGGGAGTGGGTCATGCAGGCATTGGAAAGCCATCAGCCCGGAGGTTGTTTAACCAGGGCTTCCACCGCATGAGGAGCCAGAACCGTTATTGGTTGTCCCATAGACAGCTTGCCAGAGTCTTTAATCATGAGGACAATTGCTGCCACCATCCTCAAACAAGGGGGCCATCCTGAGGCCACTGGGTCTAGTTTCTTGGACAGGTAGGCAACCGGGTGCCTTCATGGTCCAAGTTTTTGAGTCAGGACTCCTTTAGCATATCCCTGTTTCTCATCCACAAACAGCTCAAAGGGTTTGTTTAAGTCTGGAAGCCCCAACGCAGGGGAAGTCAGCAGGGCCTCTTTTATAGCTGCATAGGCTCTCTGCTGCTCATCCCCATGTAAGAAAGTCCCTTGTTTGGTGAGTGGGTAAAGCGGCGCAGCCATCTCCGTGAATCCTGGGATCCAAAGGCGGCAAAACCCCACAGTATCCAGGAACTCTCTTAATTGTCTCGGGCTTTTGGGCACCGGAATTTTTAGAATTGTCTGTTTCCGTGCCTTCGTCAACCATCTTTGTCCATCCCTGATCTGATAGCCCAAGTATGTGACCTGCCTCTGACATATTTGGGCCTTTTTAGCTGAGGCCCGGTATCCTAGAGTTTCCAAAGTCCTCAAGAGGGCCTTTGTTCCCTCCTTACATTTTTCCTCAGTTTCTGAAGCCAGGAGGAGGTCATCCACATATTGGAGCAAGATTAAAGCAGGGTGATGAACCCTAAAATCGGCCAGGTCCCGGTGCAATGCCTCATCAAATAAGGTGGCGCTATTTTTGAACCCCTGTTTTGAGTCTGGTCCAAGTAAGCTGACTCGATATTCCCAATTCTGGATCCTTCCACTCAAAGGCAAAAATGGGCTGACTCTGAGGGTGGAGCCTCAGACAAAAGAATGCATCCTTAAGGTCTAATACCGTATACCAGGTGCACCTTGGAGGAAGCCCAGTTAACAAATTATATGGGTTGGGAACTGTAGGGTGTATATCCTCCACCCTTTTGTTGACTTCTCTCAAGTCCTGTACCAGGCAGTAATTTTCTGTCCCTGGCTTTTTGATCGGAAGGAGAGGCGTATTCCAGGGGTATTGACAAGGTATTAAAATGCCCTGATCTAAAAGCCTCCGAATGTGAGGCCTAATTCCTTGGTAAGCTTCATGCGACATTGGATATTATTTAATGGAAACGGGAGTTGCTGACGCTTTTAGAGTGACCACCAGGGGTGGCTGGTGAATTGTGAGACCCATTCCTCCCGTTTCCGCCCAAGCTAGGGGGACCTTTTCTAGCCAGACAGTCATTTCTTGCTGGCAAGGCTTTTCAGGCTCATGAAGTCGGTATTCATCTTCCAGGTTTATAGTTAACACATGCAAAGGCTGTCCCTGAGGCCCAGTAATATGGGCCTTAGTCCCCTCAAAGTGGATTTGTGCCCTAAGTTTCATTGATAGATCTCTTCCCAACAGAGGATAAGGGCAATCAGGAACATGTAAAAAGGAGTGAGTCACCTTACCGGTGGCAAGTTGTACTCTTCTTTCAGTGGTCCATCGGTACCTTTTTCCTCCGGTGGCTCCTTGAACCCACTCCGATTTGTCAGTCAAGGGTCCCGGTGAGGTGGTGAGCACTGAATGCTGGGCTCCGGTGTCCACCAGGAAGGTGACGGGTTACCCCCCCACATTAAGGGTTATCCTGGGTTCAGGGGGAGGCTCCTGACCCCGACCTCCCTAGTCTTCCAGGTTTAACAGGGTGGCCTGGGGTTTAGGCTTTCGTGGCCCTCTTGGGTTCTTTGGGCAGTCTCGTGCCCAATGTCCTTTTTCCTTGCAGTAGGCACATTGATCTTTGTCTAGTCGGGGACCCCTGCAGTCTCCCAGGCCCTGCCTACCCTGTCTCTGCCCTGTCACTACTGTGGCCAGTAACTTGCTAAATTCCCTATTCCTCTTACGTTCTCTAACATTCTCTCTTTCCTCTGCTTCTCTTCTCAGCCGTTCATCTCTTTCTTCCTGTGTTTCCCTCTTATTAAAAATCCGCTCTGCCTCCTTCAATAAATCCTGTACTGTACTTTCTCTTAAGTTTTCAAGCCTCTCTAACTTCTTTCTAATATCTGGGGCAGACTGCCAGATGAAGGACATGGCTATGTTGGTTACCTGATCTGGGTCTTCTGGATTGTACGGAGTGTACATACGGTATGCCTCCTTGAGTCGTTCTAGAAAAGCGGAGGGGGATTCCTCAGGTTTCTGGGTTACTAACTTAACCTGAGCCAAATTAGTAGGGCGCCTTGCAGCCCCACGGAGATCCGCTATAAGCAACTGGCGATAGAGACGTAGGTGTTCCCTACCGCGCTCAGTGGAGAAGTCCCAAATAGGTCGTTCCAAAGGAAAGGCGGCGTCTATTCTGTGTGGCAGTTGGGTGGGTTGTCCATTGTCTCCTGGGACATTTTTGCGTGCTTCCATGACGACCCGCTGTTTTTCCTCGGTGGTCAATAGTGTCTGGAGCAACTGTTGGCAATCGTCCCAGGTTGGCTGATGGGTCACTAGAATAGAGTCGATCAGTGCTGTGAGCCTAGAAGGGTCCTTTGAAAAAGCGGGGTATTATTTTTCCAATTGTATAAGTCAGACGCAGAAAAGGGCCAGTATTGGAGTTGGCGGTCAGGCCCCGTCCGCAACGGAAAGGCCTGAGAGGAGGGATCGGGAGGGGCTTCCCGACGCCCCCTCAATCGTCCCGCCACCGGGGATGAGGTAAGTTCTTCCTGGGGTTCTCGTTTGGTGGCTGCCCCCTCTGGTTCCCGGACAGGGTCTGGGTTTTTGTAAGGAGGGGGCTGTTCAGTCAAAAGGTCCAGAAGAGGGCCATCATCTGCCGGCAGTACCAGGGGTGTCTTCTTACGTCTGGAGGTCTCCTCTGGAGCTGGTTTCGTGAGAACCGGGTAAAGTGTAGAATTAACCAGGGTTGGAACTAGCGGGGGAGGAAGGAAGGGGGCAGACGGGGTGGGTTTCGGGCAAGGGGAAAGGAGGAAAGGCTTCACCCATGGTGGGGGGTCTTTGACCAGAGATTCCCATGTGATGATATAGGGAACCTGGTCAGGATGTCCATGGGGTCCAGGATCCATGACTTTAGCCTTTACCTGTAAAATAATTTCTAGGTTAAAGGTGCCATCTCGTGGCCAGCCCACGTCAAGGGTTGGCCACTCAGATGAACAGAAGATGTCCCACTTTCCTTTCGCACCTCCACCGAAAGGTTGTGAGCGATGTGACGAACTTCCTTGAAGTGCTGTAAAGTTAAACTTTTGGGAGTAGTGATAGTTTGTCCCATATTTTCAGATAGATCGAAAACACTTATTACACTTACTACAGAAATTAGACAGACAAAACATGAAACAAGCCGCGCGGCACGATATCGACGCAAAACTGAGAGCCAAAATTCAGATGGAGGCTGTGTTGGAGGTCCGGTTCCTCCGTCTCCCAAATGAAGCACGTAGCCTTCGGACAGGGGCGAAGCCCCGAAAAGTCCGGATTGGCTTGTGCTTCCAAACGGACGGGAGCCGAGAAATCGGCTCCCTCCCCACCAAATGGGAACAGAAAAATCAGCTCCCTACAAACACTCCTGAGACATCTTGTCTGTCTGATCTTTGTAGTAAGTGTAATAAGTGTTTCCTATCTATCTGAAAGAAAAATGGGACAAACTGTCACTACTCCCAAAAGTTTAACTTCATAGCAAAAGAGCACGGGGGAGGGGAGAGGCCCAGCCAGGAAGCAGGTTCAGGACCTGCGGGGGAGGTAAGCTACAGTAGAGCTCACAAGGGAGCCAAGGAAGTAGGCAAGGCTCATGGGCTTGCTGGGTGAAAGTCCTTAGACATGGCTAGGCGGGGATTGGCACCGTAGCTGCTCCATGATAGGAGCTGCTCTGGCTGCTGAGAGTGAGGAAAAACTACTCCCCCTTGCCTTCATGCCATCTTAGCAGGGAAGTAGGCAGCAAGAGCTCACCATGCCCTCTTGCTCCTCTCTAACCTCCTCCCACCTAGGGGGCTTGCAACTTACAGATCAAACAGTAATTTAGAAAAAAATTGCACTTGCTGTAATGTTTAGAATTACAGCTGAGTCTGTCTGTTTAAATATATGGCCATTATATAATTGTTTTCAACTGGTCTTAAATGGTTGATATGATAAAAAAATAATTGGGTATGTTTTAAGGTTAAATTCAAATTTTTGTTTTAAACACGTATATGTGTCTATGTGTTTGTAGGGTCTATAAAGGTATATGATTAAATAACAACAATGTAAATTGCCACATGGTGTGGCTCAGGAAAAAGAAAACAAAGTTTGCAAAATCTCTGAGTCAAAATGATTTTATTTCCTTTTAGGATAAGAAGAAAGTCTTATTCTAAGTTGATATTGATTCTGAAAATTAGGTTGTTTTCAGTGGTAAATTCTGGTTTTAAAATCTGGTTTTGATTTTAAAGATTATGCCTTGTGACTTCTCTCTTACAAAAGGGGTACTTTGTTTTAATATTGGAAAAACGGGTTTTAAAAATGTTTAAATGTTTAAGGCTGTAAAATGTTTAAAGTTTTTCAGGCATTTGGGTATGACAATGATTTTGGGTATTTTATTAATTTTACTAAATAAAACCCTGCCGTATTATTTGTGCTAACTGAAAAAATTGCAGTTTTTAAAATGTATCTTGTGGAGAGCTGTTTGTTTGTTAAGCTGATTTGTGACCATCTTATCCGCTACAGAAAAGTTATTTAAAAAAAAACTGGCAGTTTCAAAACTCCTCTTTATAGTAATGTATAGAAAGCAAATCATACGTAGACTCTGGGCTTCTGCAGGATTATGTCAATGGAAAGGATTTTAATGAGAGTTTTTATGTTGTCTGGAAAACAAGAAAGTAAGCATGTCTGGTTAAGCCAGAAAAAGAAAGCTAGGAACCTGAAGGTATGGAATGTTGCAGAAGGTTAGTGGATGTGTTATAAAAAGCCAGAGAATTAATAAGGGAAAAATTCTAGCTGATAGGTTTGGTATGGCTAAAGTAATTCTTACAGTTTAAAATTATTCTGTTATGCAGTTGTTTCTAAAGCTTGTTTGATCACTGGGAACTTTTGGTTATGGGGGATTATGGATGCTCCACAGTGTATGCTGTATCAGCAACAGCACCTAATGGCTATTTTTGGTATTGTCAGTCATAGCCTGTGCTAACACATGGCTAGCTGCCATGATGGTTCAGGGATAGAGAGCACATAAAGCTGTAGTTTTGCTGCCATGTTTGTTTAGGGCTTCCAGCTGATTTCGGTTGCATGTGGCCAGCCGCCATGATGGTCCGGAGATAAAGAGGATGGAAACATGAGTTTACCACCATTTTGTTTAGGTCTCTCAGTTATGTTCAGTCCTCTGATTAGTGTTAAGTGCAAAGCTTTTTACTGTTCAATTTTAATACAAAGTGGTAGGATCAGCAAGATTTGCTAGCCCCTATAAACTGTATGTGATTAAAAGATTTGCTTTGATTTTAGTTCAGAAAGAGCAGATTTAAAGTCATGTTAAATACTGCAGTTGAGCCTTACCTAGTCTCCTTGTTCAAGTTTTTTTTAAGGTTAAGCCTAGGATGGGTAACTATAAAGTTTGCCTATTTGTCTTAAAATATATAGTTCTAAAACAAAGAGTAACTTAGATATGCTGGCCCTCAAAACTTATCAGAGATCTGATGAATATGGCATTTTAACATATGTAAGCTTATTGTGACAGAAAGTCCCAAAATCCTGGCAGTAGCTCCCCAAGGTCTCCGAGAAGATTTGGACAACGACAGATGACTGTAACTCTGGATTGAGGTATGCTAACCACTGGGCAATACCGCCCCAACTGGCCCTCTGCTAGGGCCCAGCCTAAACTGTGGACAAAGCCGGGAACACCTGAAGAGCCATTGTCTCACATTGTGAGAGGCAAGGTGAGGTCAATCTCTCCTGTTCCTCTTTCCACAGCAGCAGTTTCTCATCTTATGTGCCTGGCAGAACTGCCTCTGTCCAGGATGCCGTGAGACAAAGGAGCCAGGGACTCTGCCTAGGTAATGGACTAACTAGTCATCCCTGTCATTTTGATTGGCACATGGATTGGTATAATTTATCCTTCTCAGGTCTCTGAACACCTTGACGGCTATGCTAAGCTTACAGTAGCTTTACAGCTAGAAAAAAGACAATTAGATTGACTGTTAGCTCATTGATCAGTTCATTAGCTAGAACCACAGAGTACTAGCTCCCTTATTTAAAAGAAAGACAGGTTTTCCTTGCTCACAGGACTCATGTTAGTTGCCTGTGTCTTAAGATAAATAAATGGAGCCTATGTAGGGTCTGAGAATATAGGGGTTTAGGTTGTAAAAATCTAGAGTGTTATTATTTAGTTTAAAAAAAAATGTTTCAGGGTTAATAAATGCAAAAGATTAGAGAGTCTAAATAATTTTTTTAAACAGTATATAAGTTATCAAGAGATAAAAATATTTTAAAGCAGATTAAAATGAGAGATACTTTAAATCTCTCCCCTCTTTGCTACTGTTGTACTTATGTTATAAGATTTCAGAAGTTCAGAGTTTTGGCATTGATCAATAAAGTTCTGATAAGTTAATGGAGCATTAACTGCTTATTATTCAGTCACCAGGTTAAGATTTTAATTTCCTTTGGTTGGCTTCTGGAGATAGACTTAAAGGTGCTTCTCATTATTTTAAAAACATCTGTTTAATGTGTGTTCTGACCCAAAAGTCATAGCTTTTAGTATGGTATTCTTAATATCTGCCATTTTTGGGGTAGATTTTGACACAGAAACATCTTAAAACCTATTCCTTCTAGTTGCTTTGTTAAAAAAAAAAGTCCAAGCATCCAGAGTTTAGTACTAAAGCCAATAAGGTATTTCTGCCTAACTTTCCATAAACATGGAAGTGAGAGCTAAAAGTATATGCAGAGTGTATAAAAATGGCCAAGCTCCATTCGTGGCAAATTACCAACAGCTATGCCCACAGAAAAAAATGTTACTGTGGACACACTTAGGTTATGTATAAAGGTTACAAAAAAAAAAAACAATAAAAACAGCTAACTGATACTCATTCAGTGGGATGCAGTTTTACCTGTTACTTTCAAAATGTTTAATTTGCTGATATGCTACTTTTCTGAGTATATTCTCTTTTGTGTACTAAAATTTCATATGAGTTTCAGGATGTGACCTGGATCTGGCATAGCTCAAAAGGATCGCAAATGAGATTTTCCCTGATCTTTCCTATTTAATAGACAAATTTTAACTTCTGTCTCCAGTCTGAATTTGTCTCAGCAGATTTTCACCTGGTTGACTCTGGGCTGCAAGCTGAAATCTGGACTTCCTGGAAACTGACATGATTGCTCCCTGCCTCTTCGGGTGGATCAATGAACCAGATGCTTGGGATTCCCTTATTGCCCAGCATTTGACTGGCATTTCAGCCTCCCTAGCCCCTGATGCCTACGGTCCAACGGTCAGCTCGAAGAAGCTCCAGAAGACGGATCTACACCCAAATCCCCCCTAGCAGGCTGAAACGCTAAGTCAAAAGGGACTCCCTGGCATTAGCTATTATCTTGGGCATCTGCTTAGCTGAAATGGACACTAATATTGCAGCAACTGGGCTAAAAGCCTAGAGAGACCCTGTAATAGTTCTCCTTGGCTTAAAGAAAGACTCAGACAGAGACAGCAGTTCTTTTTAGTCAGGACGAAGCTGGTACGAGAGTTGGTTTAATAAAGCCCCCTGGTTCACCACCCTCACCTCCTCCCTCATGGGCCCCTTAATCATAATCCCCCTGATTCTGTTATTTGGGCCTTGCATCCTAAATCGGCTGATCTAGTTCATGAAAGACCGGCTCTCTGTCATACAAGCGTTGGTGTTAACCCAGCAGTATCATCAGTTTAAATATCAGGAGACAGAAATTAACTCTCCCTAGGCCCTAGAATGAAAGATTCCACTCTAAGTTAGAAGAAAAAGGGGGGAATGAAATACCCCCGCCTCACCAAAAGTTAGAAGCAGCTAATAGTTAATGTCATTTTGTACAGCACTGTTTTGAGAAACTCTGAAGGCTACCACTGTTTTGAGAAATCTGTGAGCTAGGGAGGGAACTACCTGAAGAGACCCAGCTGATGGGGATATCTGCGGTCAGGCTGCCCCAGTTGAGCCAAAAATCAATTTGTGCTGACCACGCATATGAGAAGTTTGTGAGACTGTTCCAGCTGAGATAGGGGCCCTAAGACAAATATTGAGACTGTTCCAGCTGAGATAGGAGCCCTAAGACAAAAAACAGGTGGCGGTCCCAAGATTGAGAGTCATCATGACCTTTCCGACCACCCAGTTCCTGATATCATGGTGTCCCTGCCAAACTCTGACTCAAGTTGTGGTCTCATTTAAATGTACCAATCAGCTCCCTGTAACTATACTTCTCGCTCCTGTACCAGCGCTTTTGGTCTGAGACCCTATAAAAAGCCCAGCTTTCCCCTCAGGAGGCGCGCAAAGTCCTCCAAAAGACTTTGTCGCCCCGGGTACCCGTGTATCAAAATAAAGCCTCTTGCTGTTTGCATCCGTATTGGTCTTGTTGATCCTTGGGAGGGGGTCTCCCTGACGGAAGATACCCATCAGGAGTCTTTCACTGAAAAGCGATATATCGAAATGTAAGGCAAAGAAACAAGTTTCCATCGAAAGAACAGAAACGAAAAGCACAACTTTTTAAACTAATTCACATTTGTGTCATCTGTTCAATTATTATAACATGAAAACTGAATAGTGATATAACCCTAACCCTAACCCTAAGCCCCTAACTCTAACCCTAACACTAACCCTAACCCTACCCTAACCCTAAACCTAATCCTAACCCTAACCCTAACCCTAAGACTAACCCTAAATTGTTAATAACAGGAGCAAGTTTCCAACGAAAGAACAGAAACACAAATCACTACTTTGTAAAGTAAATCACATGTGTGCCACTCACTCAATTAGGAATACAGGAATACGGAAAAGAGATATAACGCACTGTACAGCACAGGAACAAGTTTTGAACGAAAGAACAGAAAAGCAAAGCACTACTTTTAAACGGAATCACATGTGTGTCGCTCGCTCAATTAGGAATGCAGGAAAATTTAAAAGTGTTATCTCACACTGTATGGCACAGAAACAAGTTTCCATTGAAAGAAGAGAAAGGCAAAGCACAACTTTGTAAACTAATTCATATACGTGTCGCCCGTACATTTATTATAACAGGAAAACTGAAAAGTGATATATCACACCGTACAGCACAGAAACAAGTTTCCAAAAGAAGACCAGGAACGCAAACACTACTTTGTAAACTATATCACATTTGGGTCGCTCATTCAATTAGGAATACAGGGAAACTGAAAAGCAATACATCGAACTGTACAGCACAGGAACCTGCTTCCATCGAAAGAACAGAAACGAAAAGCACAACATTGTAAACTAATTCACATACGTGTCGTCCGTTCAATTATTATAACAGGAAAACTGAAAAGTGATATATCACACTCTACAGCACAGAAACAAGTTTCCAACAGAAGAACAGAAACGCAAAGCACTACTTTGTAAACTAATTCACATTTGTGTCACCTGTTCAATTATTATATCAGGAAAACTGAAAAGTGATATAACCCTAATCCTCAGCCTACGCCCCTAAGTCTAAACCTAAGCCTAACCCTCACCCCTAACCCTAGCCCTAACCCTAACCCTAACCCTAACCCTAACTTGTTCCTAACAGGAACAAGTTTCCAACGAAAGAGTATAAACGCAAAGCACTTCTTTGTAAACTAAGTCACATGTGGGCCACTCTCTCAACTAGGAATACAGGAAAACTGAAAAGAGATATCACGCACTGTACAGAACAGGAACAAGTTTCGAACAAAAAACAGAAAAGGAAAGCACTACTTTTAAACGGAATCACATGTGTGTCACTTGCTCAATTAGGAATACAGGAAAACTGAAAAGTGTTATCTCGCACTTTAAGGCACAGAAACAAGTTTCCATCGAAAGAACAGAAACGCAAAGCACAACTTTGTAAACTAATTCACATATGTGTCGCCCGTTCCATTATTATAACAGGAAAACTGAAAAGTGATATATCGAACTGTACAAAACAGGAACCTGCTTCCATCGAAAGAACAGAAACGAAAAGCACAACTTTGTAAACTAATTCACATACGTGTTGTCCGTTCAGTTATTATAACAGGAAAACTGAAAAGTGATATATCACACTCTACAGCACAGAAACAAGTTTCCAACAGAAGAACAGAAACGCAAAACACTACTTTGTAAAGTAAATCACATGTGTGTCGCTCACTCAATTAGGAATACAGGGAAACTCAAAAGCGATAAATCGGAATGTAAGGCAAAGAAACAATATTTCATCGAAAGAACAGAAACACACAGCACAACTTTGTCAACTAATTCACATTCGTGTCGCCTGTTCAATTATTATAACAGGAAAACTGAAAAGTGATATAACCCTAACCCTAACCCTAACACTAACCCCTAACCATAACCCTAACCCTAACCCTAACCATAACCCTAACCCTAACAATAGCCCTAACCTTAACCCTAAGCCCCCTAACCCTAACCCTAACCCTAACCCTAACCCTAACCCTAAGCCCCTAACTCTAACTCTAACCCTAACCCTAACCCTAACCCTAACAAGTTTCCAACGAAAGAACATAAACGCAAAGCACTACTTTGTAAACTAAATCACATGTGTGCCACTCTCTCAATTAGGAATACAGGAAAACTAAAAGTGATATATCTAAAAGGAAGCTTGATGGTGTTCAATCAGAGGATTGACCTCATGCAGGAGCAAATTGATACCCTATGGCAAAACACTCAACTCGGGTGTCAATGAAAATATGCTGGACTTGGAGTCACTAGCATATAACATGAGAATTTTTCCTGTGCTGCAAATCTGTCTAAACAATTGTCGAGCTATATTTTAGGTAAGTGGACTGGAGAATTCGATACTACGATGGAGCAGCTGAGAGTGGAAATTGTCACAGTAAATTCTACCAGAGTGGACACAGGACTAGCCACAGGATTATCATCATGGATTGCTGCAGCCATGAATCATCTGAAGGAATGGGCGGGCATGGGAGCGTTAGAAGGCCTTCTGGTGTTGGTCTCCTTGGTTTGCCTGTAGTATATATGCAAGATTAGAGTCTCACAACAGTGTGATGCAGCCATGATCATTCAGGCCTTTACAGCCATTGAAGCAGGACATTCTCAACAAGCATGGTTGGCTACCATAAAAAGCTAAAATGTTACGCTCAGGATGCGAGGCGAAGCACTGCACTCAGGGTCAGCCGCTTTGGACCCACAGAAGAGCATGTCTGATTGCATGCGTGTTCATGCCCCAGGTCCCGCCTCTGAGAAAAAGTTATCGGACGGGTCTGATGCTCTTTGGGTGGATGACACCTAAATGAACATCGGTACAAAGTCCCAATTTATTTCTAACATCAGAGATCAGACATCTACTCTTGCCTGATGCGTCGAAAACAAAAAGGGGGAACTGTAGAGAGCTGCGGAATGCTATGCCTTAAAGATGGAGCTGGTTTCCACCTTCCACCTTCCCGATGGTGAGTGCTCTCTGTCACGAACAATTCCACATTTGGCTAAGGCTGAGGATCTGGCTTGCTTCCATGTATGTGGATCTATCTGCATTACCCAAGTGGCATGCCTGGGCTGGCTACCCAGAGGCTATTTATGCTGTTGGCTGGCTTTCCCCAGGGTCAGATGATTGTTCAAGGTTCCTGAATAAACTGCATTGAAAAAAAAAAAGAAACAATAGGTATTAAACCTAAAAAAAATAAATAAATAAAAAGAAAATTTTAAAAATACAAAAAAAAAAAAGTGATATAACGCACTGTACAGCACAGGAACAAGTTTCGAACGAAAGAACAGAAAAGCAAAGCACTACTTTTAAACGGAATCACATGTGTGTCACTAACTCAATTAGGAATACAGGAAAACTGAGAAGTATTATCTCACATTGTACGGCACAGAAACGAGTTTCCATCGAAAGAACAGAAACGCAAAGCACAACTTTGTAAACTAATTCACATATGTGTCGCCCGTTCAATTATTATAACAGGAAAACTGAAAAGTGATATATCACACTCTACAGCACAGAAACAAGTTTCCAACAGAAGAACAGAAACGCAAAGCACTACTTTGTAAATTAATTCACATTCTTGTCGCCTGTTCAATTATTATAACAGGAAAACTGAAAAGTGATATAACCCTAATCTTAACACTAAGCCCCTAACTCTAACCCTAACCCTAACACTAACCCCTAACCCTAACCCTAACCCTAACTTTAACCCTAACTTGTTCCTAACAGGAACAAGTTTCAAACGAAAGAACAGAAACGCAAAGCACTACTGTAAACTAAATCACATGTGTGCCACTCTCACAATTAAGAATACAGGAAAACTGATAAGTGATATATCGAACTGTACAGCACAGGAACAAGTTTCCAACAGAAGATCAGAAACGCAAAACACTACTTTGTAAAGTAAATCACATGTGTGTCGCTCACTCAATTAGGAATACAGGGAAACTGAAAAGCGAAAAATCGAAATGTACGGCAAAGAAACAAGTTTTCATCAAAAGAACAGAAAAGCAAAGCACAACTTTGTAAACTAATTCACATTCGTGTTGCCTGTTCAATTATTTTAACAGGAAAACTGAAAAGTGATATAACCCTAATCCTAAACCGAAGCACCTAACCCTAACCCTAACCCTAACACTACCTAACCCTAACCCTAACCCTAACCTAACCCTAACTTGTTCCTAACAGGAACAAGTTTCCAACGAAAGAACAAAAACGCAAAGCACTACTTCGTAAACTAAATCACATGTGTGCCACTCTCACAATTAAGAATACAGGAAAACTGATAAGTGATATATCGAACTGTACAGCACAGGAACAAGTTTCCAACAGAAGATCAGAAACACAAAACACTACTTTGTAAAGTAAATCACATGTGTGTCGCTCACTCAATTAGGGATACAGGGAAACTGAAAAGCGAAAAATCCAAATGTACGGCAAAGAAACAAGTTTTCATCAAAAGAACAGAAAAGCAAAGCACAACTTTGTAAACTAATTCACATTCGTGTTGCCTGTTCAATTATTTTAACAGGAAAACTGAAAAGTGATATAACCCTAATCCTAAACCTAAGCCCCTAACCCTAACCCTAACCCTAACACTACCCTAACCCTAACCCTAACCCTAACTCTAAACCTAACCCTAACCCTAACCCTATCCCTAAGCCCCTAACCCTAACCCTAACCCTAAGCGCCTAACCCTCACCCTCACCGTAAGCCCCTAACACTAACCCTATGCCTAACCCGAACCCTAAGCCCCTAACCCTAACCCTAACTTGTTCCTAACAGGAATAATTTTCCAACGAAAGAACATAAATGCAAAGCACTACTTTGTAAACTAAATCACATGTGTGCCACTCGCTCAATTAGGAATGCAGGAAAACTGAAAAGTGATATAACGCACTGTACAGCGCAGGAACAAGTATCGAAAGAAAAAACAGAAAATCAAAGCAATACATTTAAATGGAATCACATGTGTGTCGCTTACTCAATTAGGCATACAGGAAAACTGAAATGTGATATAACGCACTGTACAGCACAGGAACAAGTTTCGAACAAAAGAACAGCAAAGCAAAGCACTACTTTTTAATGGAATCACATGTGTGTCGCTCACTCAATTAGGAACTCACGGAACCTAAAAAGCGATAAATTGAAATGTACAACAAAGAAACAAGTATTCATCGAAAGAACAGAAACTCAAAGCACAACTGTGTAAACTAATTCATATTCGTGTTGCCTGTTCAATTATTATAACAGGAAAACTGAAAAGTGATATAACCCTCATCTTAACTCTAAGCCCCTAACTCTAACACTAACCCTAACACTAACCCCTAAACCTAACCCTAACCCTAACCCTAACCCTAACTTGTTCGTAACAGGAACAAGTTTCCGACGAAAGAACAGAAACGCAAAGCACTACTTCGTAAACTAAATCACATGTGTGCCACTCTCGCAATTAAGAATACAGGAAAACTGAAAAGAGATATAACGCACTGTACAGCACAGGAACAAGTTTCCAACAGAAGAACAGAAACGGAAAGCACAACTTTGTAAACTAATTCACATTCCTTTCGCCTGTTCAATTATTATAACAGGAAAACTGAAAAGTGATATAACCCTCACCCTAACCCTAACCCTAACCCTAACACTAAGCACCTAACCTAACCCTAACCCTAACGCTAACCCTAACCCTAACCCTAACTCCTAACCCTAACTTGTTCCTAATAGGAACAAATTTGCAACAAAAGAACAGAAACGCAAACCACTAATTTGTAAACCAATTCACATGTGTGCCACTCGCTCAATTAGGAAGACAGGAAAACTGAAAAGTGATATAATGCACTGTACAGTGCAGGAACAAGTTTCGACCAAAGAACAGAAAAGCAAAGAATTACTTTTATGCGGAATCTCATGTGTGTCGCCGCTCAATTAGGAATACAGGGAAACTGAAAAGTGTTATCTCAAGACTTTACGGCACAGAAACAAGTTTCCATCGAAGAACAGAAACGCAAAGCACAACTTTGTAAACTAATTCACATACGACGCCTGCTCAATTATTATAACAGGAAAACTTTAAAGTGATATAACGCTAACCCTAACCCTAAGCCCCTAACCCTTATCCCTAACCCTAACCTAAAACTACCCATAACCCTAACCCTAACACTAACCCTAACCTTAACCTAACCCTAACCCTAACCTAACCCTAACTTATTCCTAACAGGAACAAGTTTCCAACGAAAGAACATAAATGCAAAGCACTACTTTGTAAACTAAATCACATGTGGGCCACTCTCTCAATTAGGAATACAGTAAAACTGAAAAGAGATTTAACGCAATGTACATCAAAGGAACAAGTTTTGAACGAAAGAACAGAAGAGCAAAGCACTACTTTCAAACGGAATCACATATGTGACGCTCGCTCATTAGGAATACAGGAAAAGTGAAAACTGTTATCTCGCACTGTACGGCACAGAAACAAGTTTCCATTGAAAGAACAGAAACGGAAAGCACAACTTTGTAAACTAATTCACATACGTGTCGCCCGTTCAATTATTATAACAGGAAAACTGAAAAATGATATATCGAACTGGAAAGCATATGAACCTGCTTCCATCGAAAGAACAGAAACGAAAAACACAACTTTGTAAACTAATTCACATACGTGTCGCCTGTTCAATTATTATAACAGGAAAACTGAAAAGTGATATATCACACTATACAGCACAGAAACAAGTTTACAACAGAAGAACAGAAACGCAAAGCACTACTTTGTAAACTAAATCACATGTGTGTTGCTCACACAATTAGGAATACAAGGAAACTGAAAAGCGATAAATCAAAATGTATGGCAAAGAAACAAGTTTTCATCGAAAGAACAGAAACGCACAGCACAATGCTGTAAACTAATTCACATTCATGTCGCCTGTACAATTATTATAACAGGAAAACTGAAAAGTGATATAACCTTAATCCTAACCCTAAACCCCTAACTATAACCCTAAATCTAACCCTAACCCCTAACCCTAACACTAACCCTAACCCTAACCCTAATCCTAACCCTAACTTGTTCCTAACAGGAACAAGTTTCCAACAAAAGAACAGAAAAGAAAAGCACTTTGAAAACTAAATAACATGTGTGCCACTCGCTCAATTAGGAATACAGGAAAACTGAAAATAGATATAACGCACTGTACAGCACAGGAACGAGTTTTGAACGAAAGAACAGAAAAGCAAAGCACTACTTTTAAAGGCAATCACATGTGTGTCGCTCACCCAAATAGGAATACAGGAAACTGAAATGTCTTATCTTGCATTGTACAGCACAGAAACAAGTTTCAATCGAAAGAAGAGAAACACAAAGCAAAACTTTGTAAACTAATTCACATACATATCCCCTGTTCAATTATTATAACAGGAAAACTGAAAAGTGATATAACCCTAACGCTAAACCTAAGCCCCTAACCCTAACCCTAAACCTAACCCTAACACTAACCCTAACCCTAACTTGCTCCTAACAGGAACAAGTTTCCAATTAAAGAACATAAATGTAAAGCACTACTTTGTAAACCAATTCACATGTGTGTCGCTCGCTCAATTAGGAATACGGCAAAACTGAAAAGTGTTATCTCGCACTTTAAGGCACAGAAACAAGTTTCCATCAAAAGAAGAGAAACGCAATGCACAACTTTGTAAACTAATTCACATATGTTTTGTCCATTCAATTATTATAACAGGAAAACTGAAAAGTGATATATCGAACTGTACAGCACAGAAACAAGTTCCTATCGAAAGAACAGAAACGCAAAGCACAACTTTGTAAACTAATTCACATATGTATCATCCTCTCAATTATTATAACAGGAAAACTGAAAAGTGATATATCACACTGTACAGCACAGAAACACTTTTCCAACAGAAGAATAGAAACACAAAGCACTACTTTGTAAACTAAATCACATGTGTGTTGCTAACTCAATTAGGAATACAGGGAAACTGAAAAGTGTTATCTCGCACTTTATGGCACAGAAACAAGTTTCCATCGAAAAAACAGAAACGCAAAGCACAACTTTGTAAACTAATTCACATACATGTTGTCCGTTCAATTATTATAACAGGAAAACTGAAAAGTGATATATCACACTGTACAGCAGAGAATCAAGTTTCCAACAGAAAAACAGAAACGCAAAGCAGTACTTGGTAACCTAAATCACATGTGTGTCAGTCGCTCAATTAGGAATACAGGAAAACTGAAAAGCGATATATCGAAATGTATGGCAAAGAAACAAGTTTTTATTGAAAGCACAGATGCAAAGCACAACTTTTTAAACTAATTCACATTCATGTTGCCTGTTGAATTATTATAACAGGAAAACTGAAATGTGATATAACCCTAACCCTAACCCTAAGCCCCTAACCCTAAACCTAACCCTAACCCTACCCCTAACCCTAAGCTCCTAACCCTAACCCTAAACCTAACCCTAACCTAACACTAACTTGTTCCTAACAGGAACAAGTTTCCAACAAAAGAACAGAAACGCAAAGCACTACATTGTAAACTAAATCACAGGTGTGCCACTCGCTCAATTAGGAATACAAGAAAACTGAAAAGAGATATAACGCACTGGAAAGCACAGGAACAAGTTTCGAACGAAAGAACAGAAAAGCAAAGCACTACTTTTAAACGGAATCACATGTGTGTCACTCGCTCAATTAGGAATACAGGAAAACTGAAAAGTGTTATCTCGCACTGTACGGCACAGAAACAAGTTTCCATCGAAAGAAGAGAAACACAAATCACAACATTGTAAACTATTTCACATACTTGTCTCCTGTTCAAATGTTATAACAGGAAAACTGAAAAGTGATATAGAACACTGTACAGCACAGGAACAAGTTTCCAACGAAAGAACAGAAACACAAAGCACTACTTCGTAAACTAAATCACATGTGTGCCACTCGTGCAATTAAGAATATAGGAAAAATGAAAAGAGATATAACACACTGTACAGCACAGGAACAAGTTTCCAACAGAAGAACAGAAACGGAAAGCACAACTTTGTAAACTAATTCACATTCCTTTCGCCTGTTCAATTATTATAACAGGAAAACTGAAAAGTGATATAACCCTCCCCCTAACCCTAACCCTAAACCTAACCCTAACCCTAAACCTAACTTGTTCCTAATAGGAACAAGTTTGCAATGAAAGAAGAGAAACGCAAACCACTAATTTGTAAACCAATTCACATGTGTGCCACTCGCTCAATTAGGAAGACAGGAAAATTGAAAAGTGATATAACTCACTGTACAGTGCAGGAACAAGTTTCGACTGAAAGAACAGAAAAGCAAAGAATTACTTTTATGCGGAATCACATGTGTGTTGCTTGCTCAATTAGGAATACAGGAAAACTGAAAAGTGATATATCGAACTGTACAGCACAGGAACAAGTTTCCATCGAAAGAACTGAAACGCAGAGCACAACTTTGTAAACTGATTCCTATACGTGTCGTCAGTTCAATTATTTTAACAGGAAAACTCAAAAGTGATATATCACACTGTACAGCACAGAATCAAGTTTGCAACAGAAGAACAGAAACGCAAAGCACTACTTTGTAAACTATATCACATGTGTGTCGCTCGCTCAATTAGGAATACAGGAAAACTGAAAAGTGATATAACCCTAACCCTAACCCTAAGCCCCTAACCCTAACCCTAACCATAACCAAAACCCTAACCCTGAGCCCCTAACCCTAACCGTAACCCTAACCATAACCCTAAGCCTAACTTCTTCAGAACAGGAACAAGTTTCCAACAAAAGAATATAAACACAAAGCACTACTTTGTAAACTAAATCACATGTGTGCCACTCGCTCAATTTGGAATACAGGAAAACTGAAAAGTGATATATCACACTGTACAGCACAGAAACAAGTTTCCAACAGAAGAACAGAAACGCAAAGCACTACCTTGTAAACTAATTCACATTTGTGTCACCTGTTCAATTATTATAACAGGAAAACTGAAAAGTGATATAACCCTCACCCTAACCCTAAGCCAATAACCTTAACCATAACCCTAACCCAAACACTAAGCCCCAACCCTAACCCTAACCGTAACCCTAAGCCTAACTCGAAGCCTAACCCTAACTTGTCAGGAACAAGTTTCCAACAAAAGAACATAAACGCAAAGCAATACTTTGTAAACTAAATCAAATGTGTGTCACTCGCTCAGTTAAGAATACAGGAAACCTGAAAAGTGATATAACCCTAACACTAACCCTAACCCTAACCCTAAGCCTAACCGTAACCCTAAATTGTTCCTAACAGGAACAAGTTTCCAACAAAAGAACACAAACGCAAAGCACAACTTTGTAAACTAAATCACATGTGTGCCACTCGCTCAATTAGGAATACAGGAAAACTGAAAAGTGATATAATGCACTGTACATCAGAGGAACAAGTTTCGAACAAAAGAACAGAAAAGCAAAGCACCACTTTTAAATGGAATGACATGTGTGTCGCTTGTTCAATTAAGAATACAGGAAAATTGAAAAGTGTTATCTCACACTGTAAGGCACAGAAACAAGTTTCCATGGAAAGAAGAGAAACGCAAAGCACAACTTTGTAAACTAATTCACATACTTGTCACCCGTTCAATTATTATTACAGGAAAACTGAAAAGTGATATATCGAACTGTACAGCACAGGAACCTGCTTCCATCGAAAGAACAGAAAAGAAAAGCACAAATTTGTGAACTAATTCACATACATGTCGCCCGTTCAATTATTATAACAGGAAAACTGAAAAGTGATAACACACGGTACAGCACAGAAACAAGTTTCCTACAGAATTACAGAAACGCAAAGCACTGCCTTGTAAACTAATTCACATTTGTGTCGCCTGTTCAATAATTATAAAAGGAGAAATGAAAAGTGATATAAACCTAACCCTAACCCTCAGCCAATAACCCTAACGCTAACCCTAACCCTATCCCTAACCCTAAGCCCCCTAACCCTAACCCTAACCCTAACCCTAAGCCTAACCGTAACCCTAACTTGTTCCTAACAGGAACAAGTTTCCAACGAAAGAACTTAAACGCAAAGCACTACTTTGTAAACTACATCACATGTGTGCCACTCGCTCAATTAGGAATACAGGAAAACTGAAAAGAGATATAACGCACTGTACAGCACAGGAACAAGTTTCGAAAGAAAGAACAGAAAAGCAAAGCACTACTTTTAAACGGAATCACATGTGTGTGGCTCGCTAAATTAGGAATACAGGAAAACTGAAAAGTGTTATCTTGCACTGTATGGCACAGAAACAAGTTTCCATCGAAAGAACAAATACTCAAAGCACAACTTTTTAACTAATTCACATACGTGTCGCCCGTTCAATTATTATGACAGGAAAAATGAAAAGTGATATATCACACTATACAGCACAGAAACAAGTTTCCAACAGAAGAACAGAAACGAAAAGCACTACTTTGTAAACTAAATCACATGTGAGACGCTCGCTCAATTAGGAATAAAGGGAAACTGAAAAGCGATATATCGAAATTTTTGGCTAAGAAACAAGTTTTCATCGAAAGAACAGAAACATAAAGCACAACTTTGTAAACTAATTCACATTCGTGTCGCCTGTTCAATTATTATAACAGGAAAACTGAAAAGTGATAGAACCCTAATCCTAACCCTAAGCCCCTAACCCTAACCCCTAACACTAACCCTACCCCTACCCCTACCCCTACCCCTAATCCTAACATTAACCCTAACCCTGACCTTAACTTGTTCCTAACAGGAACAAGTTTCCAACAAAAGAACTTAAACGCAAAGCATTACTTTGTAAACTAAATCACATGTTTGCCACTCGCTCAATTAGGAATACAGGAAAACTTAAAAGTGATATAACACACTGTACAGCACAGGAACAAGTTTCGAACGAAAGAACAGAAAAGCAAAGCACTACTTTTAAACGGAATCACGTGTGTTGCTCGCTCAATTAGGAATACAGGAAAACTGAAAAGTGTTATCTGGCACTGAACAGCGCAGAAACAAGTTTCCATAGAAAGAACAGAAATGAAAAGCACAACTTTGTAAACTACTTCACATGCATGTCGCCTGTTCAATTATTATAACAGGAAAACCGAAAAGTGATATATCACACTTTACATCACAGAAACAAGTTTCCAACAGAAGAATAGAAACGCAAAGCACTACCTTGTAAAATTATTCACATTTGTGTCACCTGTTCAATAATTATAACAGGAAAACTAAAAAGTGATATAACACTCACCCTAACCCTAAGCCAATAACCCTAACCCTAACCCTAACGCTATCCCTAACCCTAAGCCCCTAACCCTAACCCTAACCCTAAGCCTAACTGTAACCCTAACCCTAAATTGTTCCTAACAGGAACAAGTTTCTCACTAAAGAACATAAACCCAAAGCACTACTTTGTAAACTAAATCACATGTGAGTCGCTTGCTCAATTAGGTATACAGGAAAACTGAAAAGTGTTATCTCGCACTATACGGCACAGAAACAAGTTTCCATCCAATGAAAAGAAACACAAAGCAGAAGTTTGTAAACTACTTCACATATGTGTCGCCTGTTCAATTATTATAACAGGAAACCTGAAAAGTGATATATAGAACTGTAGAGCACAGGAACTCGTTTCCATCGAAAGAACAGAAACGCAAAGCACAACTTTGTAAACTACTTCACATACGTGTCGCCCGTTCAATTATTATAACAGGAAAACTGAAAAGTGATATATCGAACTGTACAGCACAGGAACAAGTTTCCATCGAAAGAACAGAAACGCAAAGCACTAGTTTGTAAACTAAATCACATGTGTGTCACTCTCTCAATTAGGAATACAGGAAAACTGAAAAGCGATATATCGAAATGTACGGAAAAGAAACAAGTTTTCATCGAAAGAACAGAAACACAAAGCACAACTTTGTAAACTAATTGACATTTGTGTCAAGTGTTCAATTATTATAACAGGAAAACTCAAAAGTGATATAACCCTAATCCTAACACTAAGCCCCTATATCTGACCCTTACCTAACCTAACCCTAACCCCTAACCCTAACCTAACTCTAACCCTAACCCTAACCTAAACCTAAACCTAACCCTAACTTGTTCCAAACAGGAACAAGTTTCCAACGAAAGAACTTAAACGCAAAGCACTACTTTGTAAACTAAATCACATGTGTGCCACTCGCTCAATTAGGAATACAGGAAAACTGAAAAGAGATATGAAGCACTGTACAGCACAGGAACATGTTTCGAACGAAAAAAAAGAAAAGCAAAGCACTAATTTTAAACGGAATCACATGTGTGTCGCTCGCTCAATTAGGAATACAGGAAAACTGAAAAGTGTTATCTCGCACTATATTGCACAGAAACAAGTTTCCATCGAAAGAACTGAAACACAAAGCAAAACTTTTTAACTAATTCACATACGTGTCGCCCATTCAATTATTATAACAGGAAAACAGAAAAGTGATATATCACACTATACAGCACAGAAACAAGTTTCCAACCAAAGAACTGAAGCGCAAAGCACTACTTTGTAAACTAAATCACATGTGTGTCGCTCACTCAATTAGGAATACAGGGAAACTGAAAAGCAATAAATCGAAATGTACCGCAAAGAAACTAGTTTTCATCAAAAGAACAGAAACGCAAAGCACAACTTTGTAAACTAATTCACATTGGTGTCGCCTGCTTAATTATTATAACATGAAAACTGAAAAGTGATATAACCCTAACCCTAACCTAAACCCCCCTAACCCTAACCCTAACCCTAACCCTAACCTCACCCTAACCCTAACTGTAACCTAAGCCCCTTAAACTTAACCCTAACCCTAACCCTATGCCCCTAACCCTAACCCTAACCCTAACCTTAACACTAACCCTAACCCTAAGCCCCTAACCCTAACCCTAATCCTAACCCTAAACATAACCTAACTTGTTCCTAAAAGGAACAAGTATCCAACGAAAGAACAGAAACACAAAGCACTAATTTGTAAACTAAATCACATGTGTGCCACACGCTCAATTAGGAATACAGGAAAACTGAAAAGTGATATAACGCACTGTACAGCACAGGAACAGGTTTCTAACGAAAAGAATAGAAAAGCAAAGCACTACTTTTAAATGGAATCACATGTGTGTCGCCGCTCAATTAGGAATACAGGAAAACTGAAAAGTGTCATCTCTCACTGTATGGCACAGAAACAAGTTTCCATCGAAAAAGAAGAGAAATGCTGAAGCACAACTTTGTAAACTAATTCACATACGTGTCACCTGTTCAATTATTATAACAGGAAAACTGAAAAGTGATATATTGAACTGTACAGCACAGGAACCTGCTTCCATCGAAAGAACAGAAACGAAAAGCAATTTTGTAAACTAATTCACATACATATCGCCCATTCAATTATTATATCAGGAAAACTGAAAAGTGATATATCACACTGTACAGCACAGAAACAAGTTTCCAACAGAAGAACAGAAACATAAAAGCACTACCGTGTAAACTAATTCACATTAGTGTCGCCTGTTCAATTATTATAACAGGAAAACTGAAAAGTGATATAACCCTCACACTAACCCTTATCCAATAACCTTAACCCTAACCCTAACCCTAACCTAAGCACCTAACCCTACCCCTAACCCTAACCTAACCTAACCCTAAATTGTTCCTAAGAGGAACAAGTTTCCAACGAAAGAAAATAAACGCAAAGCACTACTTTGTAAAGTAAATCATATGTGTGCCACTCGCTCAATTAGGAATACAGGAAAACTGAAAAGTGATATAACGTACTGTACATCACAGGAACAACTTTCAAACAAAAGAACAGAAAAGCAAAGCACTACTTTTAAACGGAATGACGTGTATCTCTCGCTCAATTAGGAATACAGGAAATTGAAAAGTGTTATCTCACATTGTAAGGCACAGAAACAAGTTTCCATCAAAAGAAGAGAAACGCAAAGCACAACTTTTTAAACTAATTCACATATGTGTCACCTGTTCAATAATTATAACATGAAAACTGAAAAGTGATATAACCCTCAAACTAACCCTAAGCCAATAACCCTAACCCTAACCCTAACCCTATCCCTAACCCTAAGCCCCTAACCCTAACCCTAACCCTAACCCTAAGCGAACCCTAACCTAAATTGTTCAAAGCAGGAAAAGTTTCCAACAAAAGAATAGAAACGCAAAGCACTACATTGTAAACTAAATCACATGTGTGCCAATCGCTCAATTAGGAATACATGAAAACTGAAAAGTGATATAACACAGTGTACATCACAGGAACAAGTTTCGAACAAAAGAAAAGAAAAGCAAAGCACTAATTTTAAACAGAATCACATGTCTGTCGCTCGTTCAATTAGGAATACAGGAAAAATGAAAAGTGTTTTCTTGCACTGTACGACACAGAAACAAGTTTCAATCAATGAACAGAAACGCAAAGCACAACTTTGTAAATTTATTCACATACGTGTCACCTGTTCAATTATTGTAACAGGAAAACTGAAATGTGATATATCGAACTGTACAGCACAGGAACCTGCTTCCATCGAAAGAACAGCAAAGAAAAGCACAACTTTGTAAACTAATTCACATACGTGTCCCCTGTTCAATTATTATAACAGAAAAACTGAAAAGTGATATATCACACTGTATAGCACAGAAAGAACGTTCCAACAAAAGAACAAAAACGCAAAGCACTACTTTGTAAACTAAATCACATGTGTGTCGCTCACTCAATTAGGAATACAGGGAAACTGAAAAGCGATAAATCGAAATGTATGGCAAAGAAACACGTATTCATCGAAAGAAAAGAAACGCAAAGCACAACTTTGTAAACTAAGTCACATTCGTATCGCCTGTTCAATTATTATAACAGGAAAACTGAAAAGTGATATAACCTTCACCGTAACCCTAACCCTAACCCTAACCCTAAGCCCCTAACCCTAACCCTAACCCTAAGCCTAACCCTAAAGATAACCCTTACTTGTTCCTAACAGGAACAAGTTTCCTACGAAAGAACAGAAACGCAAAGCACTACTTTGTAAACTAAATCACATGTGTGCCACTCGCTTAATTAGGAATACAGGAAAACTTAAATGTGATACAACGCACTGTACAGCACAGGAACAAGTTTCAATAAAAAGAACAAAAAATTAAAGCACTACTTTTAAAAGGAATCAGATGTGTGTCGCTCGCTCAATTAGGAATACAGAAAAACTGAAAAGTGTTATCTCGCACTGTAAGGCACAGAAACAAGTTTCCATCGAAAGAACAGCAACCCAAAGCACAACTTTGTAAACTACTTCACATACGAGTCGCCCATTCAATTATTATAACAGGAAAACTGAAAAGTGATATATCACACTGTACAGCACAGAAACAATTTTCCAACAGAAGAACAGAAACGCAAAGCACAACTTTGTAAACTAATTCACATTCGTGTCTCCTGTTCAAATATTAAAACGGAAAACTGAAAAGTGATATAACCCTAATCCTAACCCTAAGCCCCTAAATCTAACCCTAACCCTAACCCCTAACCCTAACCTAAACCTAACCCTAACCATAACCCTAACCCTAACACTACCCTAACTCTAACCCTAACCCTAACCCTAAAACTAACCCTAAACCTAACCCTAACTTGTTCCTAACAGGAACAAGTTTACAATGAAAGAACAGAAACACAAAGCTCTACTTGTAAACTAAATCACATGTGTACCACTCACTCATTTAGGAATACAGGAAAACTGAAAAGAGATATAAGGCACTGTACAGCACACGAACAAGTTTTGAACGAAAGAACAGAAAAGCAAAGCACTACTTGTAAACGGAATCACATGTGTGTCGCTCGCTCTATTAGGAATACAGGAAAACTGAAAAGTGTTATCTCGCACTTTATGGCACAGAAACAAGTTTCCATCAAAAGAAGAGAAAGGCAAAGCACAACTTTGTAAACTAATTCACATACATGTCCCCCGTTCAATTATTATAACAGGAAAACTGAAAGGTGATATATCAAACTGTATAGCGCAGGAACCTGCTTTCATCGAAAGAACAGAAATGAAAGGCACAACTTTGTAAACTAATTCACATACGTGTAGCCCGTTCAATTATTATAACAGGAAAACTGAGAAGTGATATATCACACTATACAGCACAGAAACAAGTTTCCAAAAGAAAAACAGAAACACACAGCACAACTTTGTAAACTAATTCACATTCATGTCGCCTGTTCAATTATTATAACATGAAAACTGAAAAGTGATATAACCCTCACCCTAACCTTAAGCCCCTAACCCTAACCCTAACTTGTTCCTAACAGGAATAAGTTTCCTACAAAAGAACATAAACGCAAAGCACTACTTTGTAAACTAAATCACATGTGTGCCACTCGCTCAATTAGGAATACAGGAAAACTTAAAAGTGATATAATGCACTGTACAACAGAGGAACAAGTATCGAAAGAAAAAACAGAAAATCAAAGCACTACATTTAAATGGAATCACATGTGTGTCGCTTGCTCAATTAGGTATAGAGGAAAACTGAAAATTGTTATCTCGCACTTTACGGCACAGAAACAAGTTTCCAAAAGTAGAACAGAAACGCAAAGCTCTACTTTGTAAACTAAATCACATGTGTGTCGCTCACTCAATTAGGAATACAGGGAATTTGAAAATCGATAAATCGAAATGTATGGCAAAGAAACAAGTTTTCATCGAAAGAACAGAAACGCAAAGCACAACTTTGGAAACTAATTCACATTTGTGTCGCCTGTTCAATTATTATAACAGGAAAACTGAAACGTGATATAACCCTGATCCTCAACCTAAGCCCCTAAACCTAACCTTACCCCTAACCCTAACCCTAAGCCCCTAACCCTCACCCTAACCCCAAGGCCCTAACACTAATCCTAACCCTAACGCTAAACCTAAAACTAACCCTAACCCTAAGCACCTAACCCTAACCCTAACCCTAAGCCTAACCCTAACCTTAAGCCTAACTTGTTCCAAACATGAACAAGTTTCAAACGAAAGAACAGAATCGCAAAGCACTACTTTGTAAATTAAATCACATGTGTGCCACTCGCTCAATTAGGAATACAGAAAAACTGAAAAGTGACATAACACACTGTACAGCACAGTAACAAGTTTCGAACAAAAGAACAGAAGAGCAAAACACTATTTTGAACGGAATCACATGTGTGTAGCTCGCTCAATTAGGAATACAGGAAATCTGAAAAGTGTTATCTCGCACTTTATGTCACGGAAACAAGTTTCCATCGAAAGAAGAGAAACGCAAAGCACAACTTTGTAAACTAATTCACATTCCTGTCGCCTGTTCAATTTTTATAACAGGAAAAGTGAAAAGTGATATAACCCTAACCCTAAGCCCCTAACCAAACCCTAACGCTAACCCTAATCCTAACCCTAACCCTAACCCTAACCCTAACCTAAGCCCCTAACCCTAACACTAACACTAACACTAAGCCTAACCCTAACTTGTTCCTAAAAGGAACAAGTTTCCAAAAAAAGAAAATAAACGCAAAGCACTACTTTGTAAACTAAATCACATGTGTGCCACTCGCTCAATTAGGAATACAGGAAAACTGAAAAGAGATATAACGCCCTGTACAGCACAGGAACAAGTTTCGAACGAAAGAACAGAAAAGCAAGACACTACTTTTAAACGGAATCACATGAGTGTCGCTCGCTCAATTAGGAATAGTTACTGAAAAGAGTTATCTCGCACTGTATGGCACAGAAACAAGTTTCCATCGAACGAAGAGAAACGCAAAGCACAACTTTAAACTAATTCACATAGGTGTCTCCCATTCCATTATTATAACAGGAAAACTGAAAAGTGATATATCACACTATACAGCACAGAAACAAGTTTCCAACAGAAGAACAGAAACGCAAAGCACTACTTTGTAAACTAAATCACATGTGTGTCGCTCACTCAATTAGGAATACAGGGAAACTGAAAAGCAATAAATCGAAATGTACGGCAAAGAAACAAGTTTTCATCGAAAGAACAGAAACGAAAAGCACAACTTTGTAAACTAATTCACATAGGTGTCGCCTGTTCAATTATTATAACAGGAAAACTGAAAAGTGATATATCACACTGTACAGCACAGAAACAAGTTTCCAACAGAAGAACAGAAACGCAAAGCACTACCTTGTAAACTAATTCACATTCGTGTCGCCTGCTTAATTATTATAACAGGAAAACTTAAAAGTGATATAACCCTCACCCTGACCCGAAGCCCCTAACCCTAACCCTAAACCTAACCCTAACCCTAACCCTTACCCTAAGCACCTAACCGTAACCCTAACCCTAAGTGTAACCCTAACCCTAACCCTAACTTGTTCCTAACAGGAACAAGTTTCCAACGAAAGAACAGAAACGCAAAGCACTACTTTGTAAACTAAATCACATGTGTGCCACTCGCTCAATTAGGAATACAGGAAAACTGAAAAGAGATATAACGCACTGTACAGCACAGGAACAAGTTTTGAACGAAAGAACAGAAAAGCAAAGCACTACTTTTAAACGGAATCACATGTGTGTCGCTCGCTGAATTAGGAATACAGGAAAGTGAAAAGTTTTATCTCGCACTGTATGGCACAGAAACAAATTTTCATCGAAAGAAGAGAAACGCAAAGCACAACTTTGTAAACTAATTCATATACGTATCGCCCTTTCAATTCTTATAACAGGAAAACTGAAAAGTGATATATCACACTGTACAGCACAGAAACAAGTTTCCATCGAAAGAACAGAAACGCAAAGCAAAACTTTGTAAACTAATTCATATACATATCGCCCTTTCAATTATTATAACAGGAAAACTGAAAACTGATATATCACACTGTACAGCACAGAAACAAGTTTCCAAAAGAAGAACAGAAACGAAAAGCACTACTTTGTAAACTAAATCACATTCGTGTCGCTCACTCAATTAGGAATACAGTGAAACTGAAAAGCGATACATCGAACTGTACAGCACAGGAATCTGCTTCCATCGAAAGAACAGAAACGAAAAGCACAACTTTGTAAACTAATTCACATACGTGTTGCCCGTTCAATTATTATAACAGGAAAACTGAAAAGTGATATAACCTAACCCTAACCCTAAGCCCCCTAACCCTAACCCTAATGCTAACCCTAACCCTAACCCTAACCCTAACCCTAACCCTAACCCTAACCCTAACCCTAAGCCCCCCTAACCCTAACACTAACACTAACACCAAGCCTAACCCTAACTTGTTCATAACAGGAACAAGTTTGCAACGAAAGAAAATAAACGCAAAGCACTACTTTGTAAACTAAATCACATGTGTGCCACTCGTTCAATTATGAATACAGGAAAACTGAAAAGAGATATAACTCCCTGTACAGCACAGGAACAAGTTTCGAACGAAAGAACAGAAAAGCAAGACACTACTTTTAAACGGAATCACATGAGTGTCGCTCGCTCAATTAGGAATAAAGTTACTGAAAAGAGTTATCTCGCACTGTATGGCACAGAAACAAGTTTCCATCGAACGAAGAGAAACGCAAAGCACAACTTTAAACTAATTCACATATGTGTCGCCCATTCCATTATTATAACAGGAAAACTGAAAAGTGATATATCAAACTGTATAGCACAGGAACCTGCTTCCATCGAAAGAACAGAAACGAAAAGCACAACTTTGAAAACTAATTCACATACGTGTCACCAGTTCAATTATTATAACAGGAATATTGAAAAGTGATATATCACACTATACAGCACAGAAACAAGTTTCCAACAGAAGAACAGAAACGCAAAGCACTACTTTGTTAACTGAATCACATGTGTGTCGCTCACTCAATTAGGAATACAGGGAAATTGAAAAGCGATAAATCGAAATGTACGGCAAAGAAACAAGTTTTCATCGAAAGAACAGAAACGAAAAGCACTTACTAATAGTAAGAGCTGGAGAGGACAGGGTCTCCACAAGGAGAGCAACAGAACAAGAAAATTTGAACACAGGGAACTTTCCAGAGACTCATACTCCAACCAAGGACTATTCATGGAGATAATCCAGAATCCCTGCACAGATGTAGACCAGGGCAGTTCAGAGTCCAATTGGGTTACATAGTAATGTGAAGAGGGACTGCCTCTGACATAATCTGATTGGCCTGCTGTTTGATCACCTCCCTCTGGGGGGTAGCAGCCTTACCAGGCCATAGTAGAGGACAATGCAGCCACTTTTGATGTGAACTGACAGACTAAGATCAGAAAGGAGAGGAGAACCTCCCCTATTAGTGGACTTGGGGAGTGGCATGCAAGCAGAGGGAGGAAGGAGGGTGGGATTGGGAGGGGAGGAGGGAGGAGCTTATGGGGGGATGCAGAATGAATAAAGTGTAATTGATGAAAAATTTTTTTAAAAAAAGGGAAAAATAAATAAATAAATAAATAGATAAATAAATAAATAAACGAAAAGCACAACTTTGTCAACTAATTCACATTTGTGTCGCCTTTTCAATTATTATAACAGGAAAACTGAAAAGTGATATAACCCTAATCCTCACCCTAAACCCCTAACTCTAACCCTAACCCTAACCCTAACCCCTAACCCTAACCCTAACCCTAACCCTAACCCTAACGCTAACTTTTTCCTAAGAGGAAGAATTTACCAATGAAAGAACATAAACGCAAAGCACTACATTGTAAACTAAATCACATGTGTGCCACTCGGTCAATTAGGAATACAGGAAAACTGAAAAGAGATATAACGCACTGTACAGCACAGGAACAAGTTTCGATGAAAAAACAGAAAAGCAAAGCACTACTTTTAAACTAAAACACATGTGTGTTGCTCACTCAATTAGGAATACAGGGAAACTGAAAAGCGATAAATCAAAATGTACAGCAAAGAAACAAGTTTTCATCGAAAGAACCTAAACGCAAAGCACAACTTTGTAAAGTAATTCACATTCGTGTCGCCTGTTCAATTATTATAACAGGAAAACTGAAATGTGATATAAACCTAACCCTAACCTTAACCCTAACCCCCTAACCCTAACCCTAACCCTAATCCTAACCCTAAGCCCCTAACTCTAACCCTAAACCTAACCCTAACACTAACCCTAACTTGTTCCTAACAGGAACAAGTTTCCAACGAACGAACATAAACGCAAAGCACTACTTTGTAAACCAAATCACATGTCTGCCACTAGCTCAATTAGGAATACAGGACAACTGAAATGTGATATAACGCACTGTAAAGCACAGAAACAAGTTTCAAACGAAAAAACAAAAAAGCAAAGCACTACTTTTAAACCGAATCACATGTGTGTCGCTCGATCAATTAGTAATACAGGAAAACTGAAAAGTGTTATCTCGCACTGTATGGCACAGAAACAAGATTCCGTCGAAAGAAGAGAAACGCAAAGCACAACTTTGTAAACTAATTCACATTCGTATCGCCTGTTGAATTATTATAACTGGAAAACTGAAAAGTGATATAACCCCAACCATAACCCTAAGTCCCTAACCCTAAACCTAACCCTAACCCTAACCCCTAACCCTAACCCTAACCATAACCCTAACCCTAACCCTAACCGTAACTTGTTCCTAACAGGAACAAGTCTCCAAGGACAGAATAGAAACCCAAAGCACTACTTTATAAACTAAATCACATGTATGCCACTCGCTCAATTAGGAATACAGGAAAACTAAAAAGTGATATAACGCACTGTACAGCACAGGAACAAGTTCGAAAGAAAGAACAGAAAAGCAAAGCACTACTTTTAAACGGAATTACATGTGTGTCGCTCGCTCAATTAGGAATAAAGGAAAACTGAAAAGTGTTATCTCGGACTTCACGGCACTGCAACAAGTTTCCATCGAAAGAACAGAAACGCAAAGCACAACTTTGTAAACTAATTCACATATGTGTCACCTGTTCAATTATTAAAACAGGAAAACTGAAAAGTGATATATCACACTGTACAGCACAGAAACAAGTTTCCAACAGAAGAACAGAAACGCAAAGCACTACTTTGTAAACTAATTCACATTCGTGTCACCTGTTCAATTATTATTACAGGAAAACTGAAAAGTGATATAACCCTCACCGTAACCCTAAGCCCCTAACCCTACCCCTAACCCTAACGCTAACCCTAACACCTAACTCTAACCCTAACGCTAACCCTAACCCTAAACCTAACCAAAACCTATCCCTAACCCTAACCTAACCCTAACTTGTTCCTAACAGGAACAAGTTTCCAACGAATGAACATAAAGGAAACCACTACTTTGTAAAGTAAATCACATGTGTGTCGGTTGCTCAATTAGGAATACAGGAAATATGAAGATCGATATATCGAAATGTACAGCAAAGAAACAAGTTTTCATCGAAAGAAAAGGAAAGCAAAGCACAACTTTGTAAACTAATTCAAATTCGTGTCGCCTGTTCAATTATTATAACAGGAAAACTGAAAAGTGTTATATCCCTAACCCTAACCCTAAGCCACTAACCCTACCCCTAACCCTAACACAAACCCTAACACCTAACTCTGACCCTAACCCAAACCCTAACCCTAACCCTACCCTATCCCTAACCCTAAACCTAACCCTAACTTGTTCCTAACAGGAACAAGTTTTCAACGAATGAACATAAACGCAAAGCACTACTTTGTAAAGTAAATCACATGTGTGCCACTCACTCAATTAGGAATACAGGACAACTGAAAAGTGATATAACGCACTGTACAACACAGGAACAAGTTTCGAATGAAAAAACAGAAAAGCAAAGCACTACATTTAAATGGAATGACATGTGTGTCGCTCGCTCATTTAGGAATACAGGAAAACTGAAGAGTGTTATCTCGCACTGTAAGGCAGAGAAACAAGTTTCCATCAAAAGAACAGAAACGCAAAGCACAACTTTGTAAAGTAATTCACATACGTGTCGCCTGTTCAATTATTATAAAAGGAAAACTGAAAAGTGATATACGAACTGTAAAGCACAGGAACAAGTTTCCATCGAAAGAACAGAAACGCAAAGCACAACTTTGTAAACTAATTCACATACGTGTCGCCCATTCAATTATTATAACAGAAAAACTGAAGAGTGATATATCACATGGTACAGCACAGAAACAATTTTTCAACAGAAGAACAGAAACGCAAAGCACTACTTTGTAAACTAAATCAAATGTGTGTGGCTCGCTCAATTAGGAATACAGCAAAACTGAAAAGTGATATATTGAAATGTATGGCAAGAAACAAGTTTTCATCGAAATAACAGAAACGAAAAGCACAACTTTGTAAACTAATTCACATTAGTGTCACCTGTTCAATTATTATAACAGGAAAACTGAAAAGTGATATAACCCTAACCCTAACCCTAAGCCCCTAACCCTAACAAGAACTAGTTTCGAACGAAAGAACATAAAGGCAAAGCACTACATTGTAAACTTAATCACTTGTGTGCCACTCGCTCAATTAAGAATACAGGAAAACTGAAAAGTGATATAACGCACTGGAAAGCACAGGAACAAGTTTCGAACAAAAGAACAGAAAAGCAAAGTACTACTTTTAAATGGAATCATATGTGTGTCGCTTGCTCAATTAGGAATACAGGAAAAGTGAAAAGTGTTATCTCGCACTGTATGGCACAGAAACAAGTTTCAATCGAAAGAAGAGAAACGCAAAGCCCAACTTTGTAAACTAATTCTCATATGTGTCGCCTGTACAATTATTATAATAGAAAAACTGAAAAGTGTTATCTTGCACTGTACAGCACAGAAACAAGTTTCCATCGAAAGAACAGAAACGCAAAGCACAACTCTTTATATTAATTCACATACGTGTGGCCCGTTCAATTATTATAACAGGAAAACTGAAATGTGATATAACCCTAACCCTAACCCTAAGCCCCTAACCCTAACCCTAACCCAAACCCTAACCCTAACACCTAACCCTAATGCTAACCCTAACCCTTACCCTAACCTGACCCTAACCCTAACCCTAACCCTAACCCTAACCCTAACCTAACCTAACCCTAACTTGTTCCTAAAAGGAACAAGTTTCCAACGTAAGAACATAAACGCAAAGCACTACTTTGTAAACTAAATCACATGTGTGCCACTCGCTCAGTTATGAATACAGGAAAACTGAAAAGTGATATGTCACACTGTACAGCCCAGAAACAAGTTTCCAACAGAAGAACAGAAAAGCAAAGCACTACTTTTAAACGAAATCACATGTGTTTCCCTCCCTCAATTAGGAATAGAGGAAAACGGAAAAGTGTTATCTCGCACTGTACAGCACACAAACAAGTTTCCATCGAAAGAACAGAAACGCAAAGCACAACTTTGTAAACTAATTCACATATGTGTCGCCCGTTCCATTATTATCACAGGAAATCGGCTAAATGATATATCACACTGCACAGCACAGAAACAAGGTTCCAACAGAAGAACAGAAACGCAAAGCACTACTTTTTAAACTAAATCACATATGTGTCGCTCAAAAATTAGGAATAGAGGAAAACTGAAAAGTGATATATCGCATTGTACAGCACAGGAATAAGTTTCGAATGAAAGAACAGGAAAGCAAAGCACTATTTTTAAACGGAATCACTTGTGTATCACTCGATCAATTAGGAATACAGGAAATCTGAAAAGCAATATATCGAAATGTAAGGCAAACAAACAAGTTTTCATCGAAAGAACAGAAACGCAAAGCACAACTTTGTAAACTAATTCACATTTGTGTTGCCTGTTCAATTATTATAAGAGGAAAACTGAAAAGTGATATAACCCTAACCCTAACCCTAAGCCCCTAACCCTATCACTAACACTAACCTTAACCCCTAATCCTAACCCTAACCCTAACCCTAACACTAACCCTACCCTAACCCTAACCCAAATCCTAACCCTAACCCTAACCCTAAATTGTTCCTAACAGGAACAAGTTTCCAACGAAAGAAAATAAACGGAAAGCACTACTTTGTAAAGTACATCACATGTGTGCCACTCGCTCAATTAGGAATACAGGAAAACTGAAAAGCGATATATCGAAATGTACGGCAAAGAAACAAGTTTTCATCGAAAGAACAGAAATGCAAAGCACAAATTTGTAAACTTATTCACATTTGTATCGCCTGTTCTATTATTATAACAGGAAAACTGAAAAGTGATAAAAACCTAACCCTAACCCTAACACTAACCCTAACCTTAACCTCTAACCCTAACCCGAACTGTAACCCTAGCCTAACCCTAACCCTAACCCTAACTCCAACCCTAACTCTAACCCTAACTTGTTCCTAAAAGGAACAAGTTTCCAACGAAAGAACATAAATGCAAAGCACTACATTGTAAACTAAATCACATGTGTGCAACTCGCTCAATTAGGAATACAGGAGACCTGAAAAGTGATATAACGCACTGTACAGCACAGGAACAAGTTTCGAACTAAAGTACAGAAAAACAAAGCACTACCTTTAAACGGAATCACATGTGTGTCGCTCGCTCAATTAGGAATACAGGAAAACTGAGAAGTGTTACCTCGCACTGTAAGGCACAGAAAGAAGTTTCCATCGAAAGAAGAGAAATGCAAAGCACAACTTTGTAAACTAATTCACATACGTGTCGTCCATTCAATAATTATAACAAGGAAAATGAAAAGTGATACATCACACTGTACAGCACAGAAACAAGTTTCCAACAGAAGAACAGAAATGCAAAGCACTGAAAGACTCCCGATGGTTGTCTTCCGTCAGGGAGACCCCCTCCCAAGGATCAAAGAGACCAGATGTTCGGCTGCAAACAGCAAGAGGCTTTATTTTGATACACGGGTACCTGGGGCGACAAAGTCTCTTGGAAGACTTGTGCGCCCCCTGAGTGGAAAGCTGGGCTTTTTATAGGGTCTCAGAGCAAAAGCGCAGGTACAGAAGCAAGAAGCATAGTTACAGGGAGCTGATTGGTACATTTAAATGAGACCACAACTTGAGTCAGAGTTTGGCAGGGACACCATGATATCAGGAACTGGGTTGTCGGAAAGGTTATGATGGCTCTCAATCTTGGGACCACCACCTGTTGTTTGTCTTAGGGCTCCTATCTCAGCTGGAACAGTCTCACTATTTGTCTTAGGGCCCCTATCTCAGCTGGAAGAGTCTCACAAACTTCTCATATGCGTGGTCAGCACAAATTGATTTTTGGCTCAACTGGGGCAGCCTGACTGCAGATATCCCCATCAGCTGGGTCTCTTCAGCTAGTTCCCTCCCTAGCCCACAGAGTTTCTCAAAACAGTGGTATCCTTCAGAGTTTCTCAAAACAGTGCTGTACAAAATGACATTAACTATTAGCTGCTTCTAACTTTTGGTGAGGCGGGGGTCTTTCATTCCCCCCTTTTTCTTCTAACTTAGAGCGGAATCTTTCATTCTAGGGCCTAGGGAGAGTTAATTTCTGTCTCCTGCTGTTTAAACTGATGATACTGCTGGGTTAACACCAACGCTTGTATGACAGAGAGCCGGTGGCTTTATTGAACCAACTCTCGTACCAGCTTTGTCCTGACTCAAAGAACTGCTGTCTCTGTCTGAGTCTTCCTTTAAGCCAAGGAGAACTATTACAGGGTCTCTATAGGCTTTTAGCCCAGTTGCTGCAATATTAGTGTCCATTTCAGCTAAGCAGATGCCCAAGATAATAGCCAATGCCAGGGAGCCCCTTTTGACTTAGCATTTCAGCCTGCTAGGGGGGATTTGGGCGTAGATCCGTCTTCTTGATCTTCTTCGAGCTGACCGTTGGACCGTAGGCATCAGGGGCTAGGAAGGCTGAAATGCCAGTCAAAGGCTGGGCAATAAGGGAGTCCCAAGCATCTGGTTCATTGATCCACCCGAAGAGGCAGGGAGCAATCATGTCAGTTTCCAGGAAGTCCAGATCTCAGCTTGCAGTCCATAGCTGATGCCGGAACAGAGTCAAAAAGGTGAAAATCTGCTGAGACAAATTCAGACTAGAGACAGAAGTTAAGATTTGTCTGTTAAATGGAAAAAGTGAGAAATCCCAACACCAGGGAAAAACTCTTCTGGGATCCATTTGAGCTATGCCAGATCTAGGTCTTATGACCTTTTGATTTTTATAAACTCATATAAATTTTTGGTATCAGAAAAGTAACATATCAGCTAATCTAATACAGCAACATTTTGAGAGTAACAGATAAAAACTATATCCAACAGAATTGGTACCAGTCAGCTGTTATTTTTATATCTTTTATAAACAACTTAAGTGTGTCCATGTGGCAGCCTTTTTGGAGTTAACGGCATCTGAGCAGAGGAACTCAGCTTCTTGGCTATTTTTCAAAGTCCAGTCTCTCACAGACTGACCTTGGTGGTCTTACAGTGGACTGCTCTGACCCTTAGAAACTCCGTGCAATCATAGTAACCAGACAGCAGGCTCTGTGCAACCTTGAGTAAACCCTCCTATATTTTGGCTAAGTAAGATTGCCTGCGTGAGAAACTGCTTGTACTTTTTTTTTTTTTTTTTTTTAAGTGTTAACCTGACGTCCATTAAATTGATACTTTGATCAGTATGTAGACCAACATTTTTTAGATTTTTATAACCTGAACTCCTATATCCTCAGACCCTATATAAACCTTATATTTTTTATTTAACTATTAATATAAGACATTGGCAACTGATGTAAAGCCTGTGAGCAGGGCAAACCTGTTTTGTTTGGCTTTTTTTAATACAAAATATATAGTACCCAGTAGTTTTTTAACTAACTAATGAACTGTCCAATGAGCTGATAGTGAACCTAACTGTCTGCTCTTTAACTGCCAAGTTACTGTTAACTAAGCCTAGCCTTTTAGCCTAGCTGTCAATGTGATCAGAGACCTGAGAAGGATAAATTATGAGCTAAGTACCAATCAAAAGGACAGAGATGACTAGTTAGTCCATTACCTAGGCAGTGTCCCTGGCTCCTATGTTCTCCTGGCTTTTTGAGCAGAGGCAGTCCAGCCATCAGGCATAGAGGATGAGAAACTGCTGCTGTGGAAAGAGGAACAGGAGAGATTGACCTCACCTTTCCTCTCACAATGTGAGACAATGGCTCTTCAGGTGTCCCCGGCTTTGTCCACAGTTTAGGCTGGGCCCTAGCAGTGGGCCAGTTGGGGCAGTATTGCCCAGTGGTTAGCATACCTCAATCCAGAGTTGCAGTCATCTGTTGTTGTGTCCAAATCTTCTCGGAGACCTTGGGGAGCTACTGCCAGGATTTTGGGACTTTCTGCCACAATAAACTTACATATGTTAAAATGCCATATTCATCAGATCTCTGATAAGCTTGAGGGCCAGCATATCTGAGTTACTCTTTGTTTTTATCATCTGTTTTAAACTGTGTCCTATAAAACAGAATGCTATTTAATCTAGTTCTAGCATATTTCTGAGATGCATGTTTTAGAACTATATATTTTAAGACAAATAGGCAAACTTTATAGTTACCCATCCTAGGCTTAACCTTAAAAAAAACTTGAACAAGGAGACTAGGTAAGGCTCAACTGCAGTATTTAGCATGACTTTAAATATGCTCTTTTTGAACTAAAATCAAAGCAAACCTTTTAATCTGATACAGTTCATAGAAAGGCTAGCAAATCTTGCTACTCCTACCACTTGCATTAAAATTAAACAGTAAAAAGCTTTTGCACTTAACACTGATATGACTATACATAACTGAGATACCTGAACAAAATGGTGGCAAACTCATAGTTTTACCCTCTTTATCTCTGAACCAGTATGGCGCCTGGCCACGTGTAACTGAACTCAGCTGGAAGTCCTAAACAAACATGGCAGCAAAACTACAGCTTTATGTGCTCTCTATCCCTGAACCATCATGGCAGCTAGCCATGTGTTAGCACAGGCTATGACTGACAATACCAAAAATAGCCATTAGGTGCTGTTGATGATACAGAAAACACTGTGGAGCATCCATAATCCCCCACAACCAAAAGTTCCCAGTGATCAAACAAGATTTAGAAGAATTACTTTAGCCATACCAAACCTATCAGCTAGCTCTCTGGCTTTTTATAACACATCCACTAACCTTCTGCAACATTCTATATACCTTCAGGTTCCTAGCTTTCTTTTTCTGGCTTAACCAGACATGCTTACTTTCTTGCTTTCTTTTTGCTTTTCAGACAACATAAAAACTCTCAAAAATCCTTTCCATTTTGACATAATCCTGCAGAAGCCCAGAGTCTACGTACGATTTGCTTTCTATACATTACTATAAAGAGGAGTTTTGAAACTGCCATTTTTTTAAATAACTTTTCTGTAGTGGATAAGATGATCACAAAACAGCTTAACAAACAAACAGCTCTCCACAAGATACATTTTAAAAACTGCAATTTTTTCAGTTAGCACAAACAATACGGCAGGGTTTTATTTAGTAAAATTAATAAAATACCCAAGATCATTGTCATACCCAAATGCCTGATAAACTTTAAACATTTTACAGCCTTAAACATTTCAAAACCAGATTTTAAAACCAGAATTTACCAGTGTAAGCAATTTAATTTTTAAAACCAATACCAATTAACCAATTAAAATAAGTTATCCTTTTAACCTAGAAGGAAATGAGAATTAATGTCCACCAGCTGGCCAAATTCCCAGGAACCATAATTTTTTAAAAGTTGAAACTAGATTTTAAGACCAAACTTTATCAGTGAAAACAACCTAATCTTCAGAACCAATATCAACTTAGAATAAGACTTTCTTCTTATCCTAAAAGGAAATAAAATCATTTTGACTCAGAGATTTTGCAAACTTTGTTTTTTTTATTTTCCTGAGCCACACCATGTGGCAATTTACACTGTTGTTATTTAAACATGTGCATTTATAGACCCTACAAACACATAGACACATATACGTGTAGGCCCAGCCCTAGCCCCCTAGCCCTAGCCCGCTAGCCCAAACCCCTTGCCCTAGCCCCCTAGCCCTATCCCTAGAAACTAACCCTAGCCTCCTAGCCACCTAGCCCCCTAGCCCCACTAGCCCTAGCCACCTAGTCTTAGCCCTAGTCCTAGCCCCTTAGCACTATTCCCCTAGCCCCAGCCCAAGAACCCTAGCACTAGCCCTAGCCCTAGCCGTAAACCCAGCACTAGCCCCCCTAACCCCCTAGGCTCAGCCCTAGCCCTAGCCCCCCAGCCCTATCCCACTAGCCCCATCCCTAGCCCCCAAGCCCTAGCCCTAGCACCCTAGCCCTATCCCACTAGCCCCAGCCCTAGCCCCCTAGCCCCCTAGCCCTAGACCTAGCCCCCTAGTCCCTAGCCCCTAGCCATAGCCCCCTAGCCATAGCCATAGCCCTAACCCTAACCTTGACCGTGAATCTGACCCTGACCCTAACCCTAACCCAAACCCTAACCCTAACCCCTACCCTAACCCTAACCCTAACCCTAACCCCCTAACCCAAACCCTAACCCTGACTTTAATCCGTAACCCTGACCCTAACCCATAATCCTAACCCTAAACCCCCTTACCCTGACCCTGACCCTGACACTGACACTTACCCTGACCCCTAACCCTAACCATAACCCTAACCTTAACCCTAACCCTAACCCCTAACCCCTGACCCTAATCCTAAACCTAACCCTAACTTTAACACTAACCCTAACTCAGAACCTAACCCTAACCCAAACCCCAAACCCAACACCAAACCCAAGCCTAACCCAACCCTAACCCTAACCCTAACCCTAACCTAACCTCTAACCCTAACCCTAACCCTCTAACCCTAACACTCACCCTAACCCTAACCCCTAAACCCTAACCCTAACCCCCTAACCCTAACCCTAACCCTAATCCTAACCCTCACCACCCTCTAACCTCACCCTAACCCTAACCAAAAATCCTAACCCTAACCCTAACCCCTAACCGTTAACCCTAACCCTAACCCTAACCATAACATTAATTCAAATTTAGAATTGGCTAAGGAGTTTCATAAAAGTTTTCATGTTACAGCTGAGAAATTGCGTCATCGATTTGACATAACTAGAAAAGAAGCTAGAGATATAGTTACCCAATGTCAAAATTGTTGTCAGTTCTTACCTATGCCTCATGTTGGGATTAATCCCAGAGGAATCCGTCCACTACAAGTGTGGCAGATGGATGTTACTCACATTTCATTGTTTGGTAAACTTCAATATTTGCATGTTTCTGTTGATACTTACTCTGGAGTTGAGTTTGCTTCTCCGCTAACTGGAGAAAGGGCAGCCCATGTTATTCAACATTGCCTAGAGGCATGGAGTGCCTGTGGAAAGCCCAAAATTCTAAAAACTTCCAATGGGCCGGCCTATACTTCTCAAAAATTTGGACAGTTTTGTCATCCAATAAAAGTGACCCATCTAACGGGTCTCCCATATAACCCTCAAAGTGAGGGTATTATTAAACATGCTCACCGCACCCTAAAATCCTACTTAATAAAACAAAAGGGAGAGTCCAGGAGGCTCTGCCCTCAGTGCCACGAGTGACCGTTTCCTTGGCACTCTTCACACTCAATTTTTTGAATTTGGACAGTCAAGGCCATTCGGCGGCTGATCGCCACTGCTTAGAGCCTAATAGGCCCAAGGAAATGATCAAATGGAAGGATGTCTTAACTGGTCAATGGAAAGGCCCGGATCCTATCTTAATAAGATCCAGGGGAGCTGTCTGGGTTTTCCCACAGGAAGAAAACAATCCATTCTGGGTAGCGGAGCGCCTCACGCAAAAGCTGGTGACAGCTGAAGATGATCTTTCCACAGATACACCTGCTACCACTTGAAGAGTCAAGGGCGGTGAGGATGACCACTAATTCTACTCGAGTGGATTCATCGCCCACAGATGGCTTATTACCCTGGGTGTCTTCTGCCTTTTCTTACTTTAAGATTGGGTGGGGGTTGGAATGTTTGGTGCAGCACTATGTTGTGGCTTAGTGTTTTTACTCTGGTTGTTCTGCAAACTCAATACCCAACATAAACGTGACTAGGTCGTGATCTCGCAAACACTTGTGGCCTTGAAACAAGGATCATCTCCCAAAATTTTTTATCCATGTTAAAAAATTAAAACAGACTGTGACACTCAGTCGATGCACCTCAGGGGTTTTACCCATTGCCCTGAGTCAATGAGTGATCCAAGTCAATGTTGCCTTTGCCTAAGCGGCTATGGTACCTAGATAGGAGAATGACAGCCCTTGCACTCCCTGGAATTTTATTCCATTGCATGGGAATGGGTGTCACCTCCTTTTTTAATCTTCTCCCTTATCCCCTGCACCCAGAGGACTTGTCTCCATTGCACCTGGTGGGGTAAGGAAGTGATCTAAAGCTCTTGATCGCTTACTCCCCAAAGAAGGAGCTCGCTTGATCGAGCTTAGGGCTCTCTTGTGCCACGCTTATAGGCTTTAAGGCAGTTTTCATTTATTAAACCAAAAGGGGATGTGGAGAGCTGAGACTCAGACGCCACTAGGTGGCTCTGACATTTTGCCCTCAAAACTGTAAAAAAAAAAAAAAAAAAAAAAAAATGCACAGGGTTGTGCAAATTGCGTAAGCACGCTACGCACGCTGGGCCCGAGTCATCAGGCGGGGTAAAGAGTGAGCAGCCAATCGGGGTATTTACAAGTCACTTAGGTTTGACCAGGGTTTATATAAACAGCGCCACTTCTGGGCCCTGGCGCTCTCCTCCCTCTCCTCCTCTCCCTCTCCCTGCCCGGGGATTACCCGCCCTGGCCGTGGCCCATGGGAAGCCGCAATGTCTGTCGGCCAATGCGAGAGCCGCCCACGCCCGCGAGGTGGCCAGGCCCGCTCTCCTCTCCTCCTTTCATCAATTGACTGTAATAAAGGCTTGTTGCGGAAGGACTCTTGTGCCCGCATGCATTTCTGCGGCGAGACAATAACGCGGCTTCCAACCCTGACAGACCTGGCCCTGACCCTGACAGCCCTGGCCCTGGCCCTGACAGCCCTGGCCCTGGCCCTGGCAGCCCTGGCCGTGGCCCTGATAGCCCTGACAGTCCTAGCCCTGGCAGCCCTTGCGGCCCTCTCCCTGGCCCTGGCCGTGGCAGCCCTGGCTCTGGCCCTGGCGCTTTACCCTTGACCCTAACCTTTTATCCCCTAACCCTAACCCTAACCCTTACAGCCCTGACACTGACCCTTGCCCTGACCCTTGACCCTAACCCTTGACCCACTAACCCTAGCCCTAGCCCGCTAGCCTTAGCCTGCTTGCCCTAGCCCCCTAGCCCTAGCCCTAGCCCCCTAGCCCTAGCCTCCTAGCCCCCTAGTCCCCTAGCTCCCCTAGCCCTAGCCCCCTAGTCCTAGCCCTAGTCCTAGTCCCCTAGCACTAGCCCCCTAGCCCCAGCCCTAGCCCCCTAGCCTTAGCCCTAGCCCCCTAGCCCTAGCGCTAGACCTAGCCCCAGGCCTAGCCCCCTAGCCCTAGCCTCCTAGCCCCCTAGCTCCCTAGCCCCCCTAGCCCTAGCCCCCTAGTCCTAGCCCTAGTACTAGTCCCCTAGCACTTGCCCCCTATCCCCAGCCCTAGCCCCCCTGCCCCAGCCCTACCCCTAGCCCTAGCCCTAGCCCCAGCCCTAGCCCCCTAGCCCCTTAGTCTCAGCCTTAGCCCTAGCCCCCTATCCCTATCCCCTTAGCCCCAGCCCTAGCCCCCTAGCCCTAGCCATAGCTCCCTAGTCCCCGATCCCCCTAGCCCTAGCCCCCTAGCCATAGCCCTAGCCCCCTAGCCCTAGTCATAGTCCTAGCCCCAGGCCTAGCCCCCTAGCCCCTAGCCCTAGACCCCTAGCCCTAGTCTCCTAGCCCCCTAGCCCCAGCCGTAGCCTCCTAGCAACCTATCCCTAGCCCTAGCCCCCTAGCCCACTAGCTCCAGCCCTAGCCTCCAGCCCAAGCCCCAGCCCCAGCCTTAGCCCTAGCCCTAACCCTAACCTGACCCTGAATCTGACCCTGAACCTAACCCTAACCCAAACCCTAACCCTAACCCCCTAACCCTAACCCTAACCTTAACCCCCTAACCCTAACCCTAACTCTGACATTAACCCCTAACCCTGACCCTAACCCCTAACCCCAACCCTAACCCCCCCTAACCCTGACCATGACGCTGACCCTGACCCTGACCCCTAACCCTAACCCTAAACCTAAACCTAACCCTAACCCTAACCCCAACCCCCTTAACCCTAACCTCATCCTATCCTAACCCTAACCCCTTACCCTAACCCTAACCCCTAACCCCTGACCCTAATCCTAAACCTAACCCTAACCCTAACACTAAACCTAACCCTAACCCTAACCCTAACCCCAACCTAACCCTAACCCTAATCCTAACACTAACCTAACCCTAACCCCAACCCTAACCCTAACCCAAACCCCAACAGCAACCCCACCCTAACCCAAACCTAAAACCAACCCTAACCCTAAAAACCAACCCTAACCCTAACCATAACCCTAACCCTAACCTAACCCTAACCTCTAACCCTAACCCTAACACTCTAACCCTAACACTAGCCCTAACCCTAACCCCTAACCCCTAACCCCTAACCCAAACCCCCCAAACCCTAACCCTAACTCCTAACCCTAACTTGTTCCTAAAAGGAACAAGTTTCCAACGAAAGAACAGGAAAGCAAAGCACTACTTTTAAACGGAATCACATGTGTGTTGCTCGCTCAATTAGGAATACAGGAAAACTGAAAATGTTATCTCGCATATGACCCTCAAAGTGAGGGTATTATTAAACATGCTCACCTCACCCTAAAATCCTACTTAATAAAACAAAAGGGAGAGTCCAGGAGGATCTGCCCTCAGTGCCACGAGTGACCGTTTCCTTGGCACTCTTCACACTCAATTTTTTGAATTTGGACAGTCAAGGCCATTCGGCGGCTGATCGCCACTGCTTAGAGCCTAATAGGCCCAAGGAAATGATCAAATGGAAGGATGTCTTAACTGGTCAATGGAAAGGCCCGGATCCTATCTTAATGAGATCCAGGGGAGCTGTCTATGTTTTCCCACAGGAAGAAATCAATCCATTCTGGGCACCGGAGCGCCTCTCGCAAAAGCTGGTGACAGCTGAAGATGATCTTTCAACAGATACACCTGCTACCACTTGAAGAGTCAAGGGCGGCGAGGATGACCACTAATTCTACTCGAGTGGATTCATCGCCCACAGATGGCTTATTACCCTGGGTTTCTTCTGCCTTTTCTTACTTTAAGATTGGGTGGGGGTTGGAATGTTTGGTGGAGCACTATGTTGTGGCTTAGTGTTTTTACTCTGGTTGTTCTGCAAACTCAATACCCAACATAAACGTGACTAGGTCGCGATCTTGCAAACACTTGTGGCCTTGAAACAAGGATCATCTCCCAAAATTTGGTTATCCATGTTAAAAAATTAAAACAGACTGTGACACTCAGTCGATGCACCTCAGGGGTTTTACCCATTGCCCTGAGTCAATGAGTGATCCAAGTCAATGTTGCCTTTGCCTAAGCGGCTATGGTACCTAGATAGGAGGATGTCAGCCCTTGCACTCCCTGGAATTTTATTCCATTGCACGGGAATGGGTGTCACCTCCTTTTTTAATCTTCTCCCTTATCCCCTGCACCCAGAGGACTTGTCTCCATTGCACCTGGTGGGGTAAGGAAGTAATCTAAAGCTCTTGATCGCTTACTCCCCAAAGAAGGAACTCGCTTGATCGAGCTTAGGGCTCTCTTGTGCCACGCTTATAGGCTTTAAGGCAGTTTTCATTTATTAAAACAAAAGGGGGATGTGGAGAGCTGAGACTCAGACGCCACTAGGTGGCGCTGACATTTTGCCCTCAAAACTGTAAAAAAAAAAAACCCTCCAGTACACATGCACGGGTTGCGCAAATTGCGTAAGCACGCTAAGCACGTTGGGCCTGAGTCATCAGGCGGGGTAAAGAGTGAGCAGCCAATCAGGGTATTGACATGTCACTTAGGTGCGACCAGGGCTTATATAAACATCACCACTTCTGTGCCCTGGCGCTCTCCTCCCTCTCCTCCTCCCACCCTCCCTGCTTGGAGCTTGCCCGCCCTGGCCGCGGCCCACGGGACGCCGAGGTGTCTGTCTGCCAATGCGAGTGCTGCCTGTGCCCGTGAGGTGGCCAGGCCCACTCTCCTCTCCTCCTTTCATCAATTGACTGTAATAAAGGCTTGTTGCGAAGGACCCTTGTGCCCGCGTGCGTTTTTGCCGGCGAGACGAATCACGAGGCTTCCAACACCCTGAAAGACCTGGCCCTGACACTGACAGCCCTGGCCCTGGCCCTGACAGCCCTCGCCCTGGCCCTGACAGCCCTGGCCCAGACCCTGACAGACCTGGCCCTGGCCCTGACAGCTCTGGCCCTGATTCTGACAGACCTGGCCCTGATTCTGACAGCCCTTGCCCTGGCAGTCCTGGCCCTGGCCCTGATGGCCCTGATAGCCCTGACGGCCCTGGCCCTGGCAGCCCTTGCGGCCCTCTCCCTGGCCCTGGTCCTTGCCCTGGCAGACCTGGCCCTGGCCCTGGCCCTTGACCCTTGACCCTAACCTTTGAACCCCTAACCCTAAACCCTAACCCTAACCCCTAACCCCTAACCCTAACCCTAACCTTGACAGCCCTGACCCTGACCCTGACAGCACTGACCCTGACCCTGACAGTCCTGGCCCTGACCCTGACAGCCCTGGCCCAGGCCCTGACAGCCCTGGCCCTGACCCTGACAGCCCTAGTCCTGGCCCTGGCAGCCCTGGCCCTGGCCCTGGCAGCCCTGGTCCTGGCCCTGACCCTGACCCTGGCCCTGACCCTTGACCCTAACCCTTGACCCCCTAAACCTAAACCTGACCACTAACCCTAACCCTAGCCCTAGCCCCCTAGCCCTAGCCTGCAAGCCCAACCCCCTTGCCCTAGCCCCCTAGCCCTAGCCCTAGCCCCCTAGCCCTAGCCTCCTAGCCCCCTAGCACCCTAGCCCACCATTCCCTACCCCCCTACTCCTAGCCCATGTCCTTGCCCCCAAGCACTAGCCCCATAGCCCCAGCCCCAGCCCACTAGCCCTAGCCCTAGCCCTAGCCCCAGCCCTAGCCCCCTAGCCCACTAGCCTCAGCCTTAGCCCTAGCCACCTAGGGCTATCCCCGTAGCCCCAGCCCTAGCCCCTAGCCCTAGCCCTAGCCCTAGCCCTAGCCCCTAGTCCCCTAGCCCCCTAGCCCTAGCTCTAGCCCCCTAGCCCTAGCCTCCTAGCCCCCTATCCCTCTAGCCGCCCAGGGCCTAGCCCCCTAGTCTTAGCCCTAGTCCTAGCCCCCTAGCACTAGCACCCTAGCCCCAGCCCTAGCCCCCTAGCCCCAGCCCCAGCCCCTAGCCCTAGCCCTAGCCCTAGCCCTAGCCCCAGCCCTAGCCCCCTATCCCCCTAGGCTCAGCCCTAGCCCTAGCCACCTAGGCCTATCCCCAGCCCCCAGCCCTAGCCCACTAGACCTAGCCTACTACCCCCTATCCCACTAGCCGCCCTAGCCCTAGCCCCCTAGTCCTAGCCCTAGTCCTAGCCCCCTAGCACTAGCCCCCTAGCCCCAGCCCTAGCCCCCTAGCCCTAGCCCTAGCCCCTTAGTCCTAGTCCTAGCCCTAGCCTCAGCCCTAGCCCCAAAGCCCCCTAGCCTCAGCCCTAGCCCTAGCCCCCTACCCCTAGTCCTAGTCCTAGTCCTGGCCCCAGCCCTAGCCCCCTAGCCCCTAGCCCTAGCATCCTAGCCCTAGACACCTAGCCCTCTAGCCCCAGCCCTAGCCTCCTAGCCCCCTACCCTAGCCCTAGTGCCCTAGTCCCCTAGCTCCAGCCTTAGCCTCCAGCCCCAGACCCAGACCCAGCCCTAGCCCTAGCCCTAGCCCTAGCCCTAACCCTAACCCTGACCCTGACCCTAACCCTAACCCTAACCCTAACCCCTAACCCTAACCCTAAACCTAACCCTAACCCCCGAACCCTAACACTAACCCTGACTTTAACCCCTAACCCTAAGCCTAATCCCCTAACCCTCACCCTAACCCTAACCCCCGAACCCTAACCCTAACCCTGACTTTAACCCCTAACCCTAACCCTAATCCCTAACCCTAACCCTAACCCCCCTAACCCTAACCCTGACCCTGACCCTGACGTGACCCTGACCCTGAACCTGAACCCTAACATTAACCCTAACATCCCTAACCCTAACCCTAACCCCTAACCCCTAACCATAACCCTATCCCTAAACCTAACACTAACCCCTAAACCCTAACCCTAACCCTAACCCTAAAATTCTAACCCCAACCCCAACCCCAACCACAAACCCAACCCTAACCCCAACCCTAACCCTCACCCTAACCCTAACCCTAACCCTCTAACCCTAACCCTAACCCTCTAACCCTAACCCTAACTAACCATAACCCTAACCCTAACTCCTTACACTAACCCCAACCCCAACCCTAACCCTAAACCTCTAACCCTAACCCTCCAACTGACAGCCCTGACCCTGAACCTGACAGCACTGACCCTGACCCTGACAGCCCTGGCCCTGACCCTGACCGCCCTGGACCTGCCCCTGACAACCCTGGCCCTAGCCCTGACAGCCCTGGCCCTGGCAGCCCTGGCCCTGGCCCTAGCGGCCCTGGTCCTGGTTTTGACCGTGGCCCTGGCCCTGACCCTTGAACCTAACCCTTGACACCCTAACCCTAAACCTAACCCCTAACCCTAACCCTAGCCCTTTCCCCAAGCCCTAGCCCGCTAACCCTAGCCTCCTAGCCCCCTAGCCACCTAACCCCCTATCCCTAGCCCCCTAGTCCTAGCCTAGTAATAGCCCCCTAGCACTAGCCCCCTAGCCCCAGCCCTAGCCCACTAGCCCTAGCCCTAGCCCTAGCCACAGCCCTAGCCCCCTAGCCCCCTAGCCTCAGCCCTAGCCCTAGCCCCCTAGCCCTATCGCCCTAGCCCCAGCCCTAGCCCCCTAGCCCTAGCCCCCTAGTCCCCTTGCCCTCTAGCCCTAGCCCCCTAGCCCTAGCCCTAGCACCCTAGCCCTAGTCCTAGTCCTAGCCCCAGCCCTAGCCCCCTAGCCCTTAGCCCTAGACCTGTAGCCGTAGCCCCCTAGCCCACTAGTCCCAACCATATCCTCCTTGCCCCCTAGTCCTAGCCCTAGCCCCTAGACCCCTAGCTCCAACACTAGACTCCAGCCCCAACCCCAGCCCCAGCCCTACCCCTAGCACTAGCCCTAACCCTAACCCTGACCCTGACCCTGACCCTGACCCTAACCCTAACCCTAACCCTGACAGACCTGGCCCTGACACTGACAGCCCTGGCCCTGGCCCTGACGGGAACACTAATCCTAACAATACCCCTAACCCCGTAAACCTAACCCTAACCCCGTATCACTAACCCTAACCCTAACCCCCTAACCCTAACCCTAACCCTAACCCTAACCCCTTAACCCTAACCCTAAAACTGACGCTAACCCTGACCCTGACCCTGACCTCACCCATAACCCTAACCCTAACCCTCTAACCCTAACCCTAACCCTCTAACCCTAACACTAACACTAACCGTAACCCTAACCCCAACCCCTAACCCTAACCCCAACTGCAACCCCAACCCCAACCCCAACCCCAACCCCAACCCTAACCCCAACCCTAACCCTAATCCTAACCCTAACCCTCTAACCCTAACACTAACCCTAACCCTAACATTAATTCAAATTTCGAATTGGCTAAGGAGTTTCATAAAAGTTTTCATGTTACAGCTGAGACATTGCATCCTCGATTTGACATAACTAGAAAAGAAGCTAGAGATATTGTTACCCAATGTCAAAATTGTTGTCAGTTCTTACCTATGCCTCATGTTGGGATTCATCCCAGAGGAAACCGTCCACTACAAGTGTGGCAGATGGATGTGACTCACATTTCATTTTTTGGTAAGCTTCAATATTTGCATATTTCTGTTGATACTTGCTCTGGAGTTGTGTTTGCTTCTCCCATGACTGGAGAAAAGGCAGCCCATGTTATTCAACATTGCCTAGAGGCATGGAGTGCCTGGGGAAAGCCCAAAATTCTAAAAACTTCCAATGGGCCGGCCTATACTTCTCAAAAATTTGGACAGTTTTGTCATCCAATAAAAGTGACCCATCTAACGGGTCTCCCATATAACCCTCAAAGTGAGGGTATTATTAAACATGCTCACCGCACCCTAAAATCCTACTTAATAAAAACAAAAGGGAGAGTCCAGGAGGCTCTGCCCTCAGTGCCACGAGTGACCGCTTCCTTGGCACTCTTCACACTCAATTTTTTTGAATTTGGACAGTCAAGGCCATTTGGTGGCTGATCGCCACTGCTTAGGGCCTAATAGGCCCAAGGAAATGATCAAATGGAAGGATGTCTTAACTGGTCAATGGAAAGGCCCGGATCCTATCTTAATGAGATCCAGGGGAGCTGTCTATGTTTTCCCACAGGAAGAAATCAATCCATTCTGGGCACCGGAGCGCCTCTCGCAAAAGCTGGTGACAGCTGAAGATGATCTTTCAACAGATACACCTGCTACCACTTGAAGAGTCAAGGGCGGCGAGGATGACCACTAATTCTACTCGAGTGGATTCATCGCCCACAGATGGCTTATTACCCTGGGTTTCTTCTGCCTTTTCTTACTTTAAGATTGGGTGGGGGTTGGAATGTTTGGTGGAGCACTATGTTGTGGCTTAGTGTTTTTACTCTGGTTGTTCTGCAAACTCAATACCCAACATAAACGTGAGTAGGTCGCGATCGCGCAAACACTTGTGGCCTTGAAACAAGGATCATCTCCCAAAATTTGGTTATCCATGTTAAAAAATTAAAACAGACTGTGACACTCAGTCGATGCACCTCAGGGGTTTTACCCATTGCCCTGAGTCGATGAGTGATCCAAGTCAATGTTGCCTTTGCCTAAGCGGCTATGGTACCTAGATAGGAGGATGTCAGCCCTTGCACTCCCTGGAATTTTATTCCATTGCACGGGAATGGGTGTCACCTCCTTTTTTAATCTTCTCCCTTAGCCACTGCACCCAGAGGACTTGTCTCCATTGCACCTGGTGGGGTAAGGAAGTAATCTAAAGCTCTTGATCGCTTACTCCTCAAAGAAGGAACTCGCTTGATCGAGCTTAGGGCTCTCTTGTGCCACGCTTATAGGCTTTAAGGCAGTTTTCATTTATTAAAACAAAAGGGGGATGTGGAGAGCTGAGACTCAGACGCCACTAGGTGGCACAGACATTTTGCCCTCAAAACTGTAAAAAAAAAAAACCCTCCAGTACACATGCACGGGTTGCGCAAATTGCGTAAGCACGCTAAGCACGTTGGGCCTGAGTCATCAGGCGGGGTAAAGAGTGAGCAGCCAATCAGGGTATTGACATGTCACTTAGGTGCGACCAGGGCTTATATAAACAGCACCACTTCTGGGCCCTGGCACTCTTCTCCCTCTCCTCCTCCCACCCTCCCTGCTTGGGGCTTGCCCGCCCTGGCCGCGGCCCAGGGCACGCCGAGGTGTCTGTCTGCCAATGCGAGTGCTGCCTGTGCCCGCGAGGTGGCCAGGCCCACTCTCCTCTCCTCCTTTCATCAATTGACTGTAATAAAGGCTTGTTGCGAAGGACCCTTGTGCCCGCGTGTGTTTTTGCCGGCGAGACGAATCACGAGGCTTCCAACACCCTGACAGACCTGGCCCTGACACTGACAGCCCTGGCCCTGGCCCTGACAGCCCTCGCCCTGGCCCTGACAGCCCTGGCCCAGACCCTGACAGACCTGGCCCTGGCCCTGACAGCTCTGGCCCTGATTCTGACAGACCTGGCCCTGATTCTGACAGCCCTTGCCCTGGCAGTCCTGGCCCTGGCCCTGATGGCCCTGATAGCCCTGACGGCCCTGGCCCTGGCAGCCCTTATGCCCCCTCTCCTGGCCCTGGTCCTGCCCTGGCAGACCTGGCCCTGGCCCTGGCCCTTGACCCTTGACCCTAACCTTTGAACCCCTAACCCTAAACCCTAACCCTAACCCCTAACCCCTAACCCTAACCCTAACCTTGACAGCCCTGACCCTGACCCTGACAGCACTGACCCTGACCCTGACAGTCCTGGCCCTGACCCTGACAGCCCTGGCCCAGGCCCTGACAGCCCTGGCCCTGGCCCTGACAGGCCTAGTCCTGGCCCTGGCAGCCCTGGCCCTGGCCCTGGCAGCCCTGGTCCTGGCCCTGACCCTGACCCTGGCCCTGATCCTTGACCCTAACCCTTGACCCCCTAAACCTAAACCTGACCCCTAACCCTAACCCTAGCCCTAGCCCCCTAGCCCTAGCCTGCAAGCACAACCCCCTTGCCCTAGCCCCCTAGCCCTAGCCCTAGCCCCCTAGCCCTAGCCTCCTAGCCCCCAAAGCACCCTAGCCCACCATTCCCTACCCCCCTACTCCTAGCCCATGTCCTAGCCCCCAAGCACTAGCCCCATAGCCCCAGCCCCAGCCCCAGCCCACTAGCCCTAGCCCTAGCCCTAGCCCCAGCCCTAGCCCCCTAGCCCACTAGCCTCAGCCTTAGCCCTAGCCACCTAGGGCTATCACACTAGCCCCAGCCCTAGCCCCCTAGCCCTAGCCCTAGCCCTAGCCCCTAGTCCCCAGCCCCCTAGCCCCTAGCTCTCCTCCCAGCCCTAGCCTCCTAGCCCCCTATCCCTCTAGCCGCCCTGGCCCTAGCCCCTAGTCTTAGCCCTAGTCCTAGCCCCCCTAGCACTAGCACCCTAGCCCCAGCCCTAGCCCCCCAGCCCCAGCCCCAGCCCCCAGCCCCAGCCCCAGCCCTAGCCCTAGCCCCAGCCCTAGCCCCCTATCCCCCTAGGCTCAGCCCTAGCCCTAGCCACCTAGGCCTATCCCCCTAGCCCCAGCCCTAGCCCACCAGCCCTAGCCTACTACCCCCTATCCCACTAGCCGCCCTAGCCCTAGCCCCTAGTCCTAGCCCCAGTCCTGGCCCCCCAGCACTAGCCCCTAGTCCCAGCCCCAGCCCCCCAGCCCCAGCCCTAGCCCCTTAGTCCTAGTCCCAGCCCCAGCCTCAGCCCCAGCCCCAAAGCCCCCAGCCTCAGCCCTAGCCCTAGCCCCCCAGCCCCAGCCCTAGCCCCTAGTCCTAGCCCCAGCCCCAGCCCCCAGCCCCTAGCCCCAGCCCCCTAGCCTCCTAGCCCTAGCCACCTGCCCCTCTAGCCCCAGCCCTAGCCTCCTAGCCCCCTACCCTAGCCCTAGTGCCGTAGTCCCCTAGCTCCAGCCTTAGCCTCCAGCCCCAGCCCCAGGCCCAGCCCTAGCCCCAGCCTTAGCCCCAGCCCCAGCCCCAGCCCTAACCCTGACCCTGCCCTCCCTGCCTAACCCTAACCCTAACCCTAACCCTAACCCTAAACCCCTAACCCTAACCTAAACCTAACCCTAACCCCAACCCTAACACTAACCCTGACTTTAACCCCTAACCCTAAGCCTAATCCCCAACCTCACCCTAACCCTAACCCCAACCCTAACCCTAACCCTGACTTTAAACCCTAACCCTAACCCTAATCCCTAACCCTAACCCTAACCCCTAACCCTAACCCTGACTCCTGACCCTGACGTGACCCTGACCCTGAACCTGAACCCTAACATTAACCCTAACATCCCTAACCCTAACACTAACCCCTAACCCCTAACCATAACCCTATCCCTAAACCTAACACTAACCCCTAAACCCTAACCCTAACCCTAACCCTAAACCTAACCCCAACCCCAACCCCAACCACAAACCCAACCCTAACCCCAACCCTAACCCTCACCCTAACCCTAACACTAACCCTCTAACCCTAACCCTAACCCTCTAACCCTAACCCTAACTAACCATAACCCTAACCCTAACTCCTTACCCTAACCCCAACCCCAACCCTAACCCTAAACCTCTAACCCTAACCCTCCAACTGACAGCCCTGACCCTGAACCTGACAGCACTGACCCTGACCCTGACAGCCCTGGCCCTGACCCTGACCGCCCTGGGCCTGGCCCTGACAACCCTGGCCCTAGCCCTGACAGCCCTGGCCCTGGCAGCCCTGGCCCTGGCCCTAGCGGCCCTGGTCCTGGTTTTGACCGTGGCCCTGGCCCTGACCCTTGAACCTAACCCTTGACACCCTAACCCTAAACCTAACACCTAACCCTAAACCTAGCCCTTTCCCCAAGCCCTAGCCCGCTAACCCTGGCCTCCTAGCCCCCTATCCCTAGCCCCCTAGTCCTAGCCCTAGTAATAGCCCCCTAGCACTAGCCCCCTAGCCCCAGCCCTAGCCCACTAGCCCTAGCCCTAGCCCTAGCCACAGCCCTAGCCCCCTAGCCCCCTAGCCTCAGCCCTAGCCCTAGCCCCCTAGCCCTATCGCCCTAGCCCCAGCCCTAGCCCCCTAGCCCTAGCCCCCTAGTCCCCTTGCCCTCTAGCCCTAGCCCCCTAGCCCTAGCCCTAGCCACCTAGCCCTAGTCCTAGTCCTAGCCCCAGCCCTAGCCCCCAGCCCTTAGCCCTAGACCTGTAGCCGTAGCCCCCTAGCCCACTAGTCCCAACCATATCCTCCTTGCACCCTAGTCCTAGCCCTAGCCCCTAGACTCCTAGCTCCAACACTAGACTCCAGCCCCAACCCCAGCCCCAGCCCTACCCCTAGCACTAGCCCTAACCCTAACCCTGACCCTGACCCTGACCCTGACCCTAACCCTAACCCTAACCCTGACAGACCTGGCCCTGACACTGACAGCCCTGGCCCAGGCCCTGACGGGAACACTAATCCTAACAATACCCCTAACCCCGTAAACCTAACCCTAACCCCGTATCACTAACCCTAACCCTAACCCCCTAACCCTAACCCTAACCCTAACCCTAACCCTAACCCCTAACAACCTGACCCTGACCCTGACCTAAAACCATAACCCTAACCCTAACCCTGAACCCCTGACCCCTGACCCTAACCCATAACCCTAACCTAACCCCTAACCCTAAACTAACCCTAACCCAACCCTAACCTCTAAACCTAAACCTAACCCTAACCTCTAATTTTAACCCTAACCCTAACCCTAACACCTAACTGCTAACCCTAACAACTGCAACCCTAACCCCAACACCAACCCTAACCCCAACCCCTAACCCTAATCCTAACCCTAACCCTAACAACTAACCCTAACACTAACCCTAACCCTAACATTAATTCAAATTTCAATTGGCTAAGGAGTTTCATAAAAAGTTTTCATGTTACAGCTGAGACATTGCATCCTCGATTTGACATAACTAGAAAAGAAGCTAGAGATATTGTTACCCAATGTCAAAATTGTTGTCAGTTCTTACCTATGCCTCATGTTGGGATTCATCCCAGAGGAAACCGTCCACTACAAGTGTGGCAGATGGATGTTACTCACATTTCATTTTTTGGTAAGCTTCAATATTTGCATATTTCTGTTGATACTTGCTCTGGAGTTGTGTTTGCTTCTCCCATGACTGGAGAAAAGGCAGCCCATGTTATTCAACATTGCCTAGAGGCATGGAGTGCCTGGGGAAAGCCCAAAATTCTAAAAACTTCCAATGGGCCGGCCTATACTTCTCAAAAATTTGGACAGTTTTGTCATCCAATAAAAGTGACCCATCTAACAGGTCTCCCATATAACCCTCAAAGTCAGGGTATTATTAAACATACTCACCGCACACTAAAATCGTACTTAATAAAACAAAAGGGAGAGTCCAGGAGGCTCTGCCCTCAGTGCCACGAGTGACCGTTTCCTTGGCACTCTTCACACTCAATTTTTTGAATTTGGACAGTCAAGGCCATTTGGTGGCTGATCGCCACTGCTTAGGGCCTAATAGGCCCAAGGAAATGATCAAATGGAAGGATGTCTTAACTGGTCAATGGAAAGGCCCGGATCCTATCTTAATGAGATCCAGGGGAGCTGTCTGTGTTTTCCCACAGGAAGAAATCAATCCATTCTGGGCACCGGAGCGCCTCTCGCAAAAGCTGGTGACAGCTGAAGATGATCTTTCAACAGATACACCTGCTACCACTTGAAGAGTCAAGGGCGGCGAGGATGACCACTAATTCTACTCGAGTGGATTCATCACCCACAGATTGCTTATTACCCTGGGTTTCTTCTGCCTTTTCTTACTTTAAGATTGGGTGGAGGTTGGAATGTTTGGTGCAGCACTATGTTGGGGCTTAGTGTTTTTACTCTGGTTGTTCTGCAAACTCAATACCCAACATAAACGTGACTAGGTCGCGATCTTGCAAACATTTGTGGCCTTGAAACAAGGATCATCTCCCAAAATTTGGTTATCCATGTTAAAAAAAATTAAAACAGACTGTGACACTCAGTCGATGTACCTCAGGGGTTTTACCCATTGCCCTGAGTCGATGATTGATCCAAGTCAATGTTGCCTTTGCCTAAGCGGCTATGGTACCTAGATAGGAGGATGACAGCCCTTGCACTCCCTGGAATTTTATTCCATTGCACGGGAATGGGTGTCACCTCCTTTTTTAATCTTCTCCATTAGGCCCTGCACCCAGAGGACTTGTCTCCATTGCACCTGGTGGGGTAAGGAAGTGATCTAAAGCTCTTGATCGCTTACTCCCCAAAGAAGGAACTCGCTTGATCGAGCTTAGGGCTCTCTTGTGCCACGCTTATAGGCTTTAAGGCAGTTTTCCTTTATTAAAACAAAAGGGGGATGTGGAGAGCTGAGACTCAGACGCCACTAGGTGGCGCTGACATTTTGCCCTCAAAACTGTAAAAAAAATACCCTCCAGTATACATGCACGGGTTGCGCAAATTGCATAAGCACGCTAAGCACGTTGGGCCTGAGTCATCAGGCGGGGTAAAGAGTGAGCAGCCAATCAGGGTATTGACACGTCACTTAGGTGTGACCAGGGCTTATATAAACAGTGCTACTTCTGGGCCCTGGCGCTCTCCTCCCTCTCCTCCTCCCACCCTCCCTGCTTGGGGCTTGCCCGCCCTGGCCACGGCCCACGGGACGCCGAGGTGTCTGTCTGCCAATGCGAGTGCTGCCTGTGCCCGCGAGGTGGCCAGGCCCACTCTCCTCTCCTCCTTTCATCAATTGACTGTAATAAAGGCTTGTTGCGAAGGACCCTTGTGCCCGCGTGCGTTTTTGCCGGCTAGACGAATCACGAGGCTTCCAACACCCTGACAGACCTGGCCCTGACACTGACAGCCCTGGCCCTAGCCCTGACAGCCCTGGCCCTGGCCCTGACAGCCCTGGCCCAGGCCCTGACAGACCTGGCCCTGGCCCTGACAGCTCTGGCCCTGATTCTGACAGACCTGGCCCTGATTCTAACAGCCCTTGCCCTGGCAGTCCTGGCCCTGGCCCTGATGGCCCTGATAGCCCTGACGGCCCTGGCCCTGGCAGCCCTTGCGGCCCTCTAACTGGCCCTGATCCTGGCCCTGGCAGACCTGGCCCTGGCCCTGGCCCTTGACCCTTGACCCTAACCTTTGAACCCCTAACCCTAAACCCTAACCCTAACCCCTAACCCCTAACCCTAACCTTAACCTTGACAGCCCTGACCCTGACCCTGACAGCACTGACCCTGACCCTGACAGACCAGGCCCTGACCCTGACAGCCCTGGCCCAGGCCCTAACAGCCCTGGCCCTGGCCCTGACAGCCCTAGTCCTGGCCCTGGCAGCCCTGGCCCTGGCCCTGGCAGCCCTGGTCTTGGCCCTGACCCTGACCCTAGCCCTGACCCTTGACCCTAACCCTTGACCCCCTAAACCTAAACCTGACCCCTAACCCTAACCCTAGGCCTAGCCCCCTAGCCCTAGCCTGCAAGCCCAACCCCTTGCCCTAGTCCCCTAGCCCTAGCCCTAGCCCCCTAGCCCTAGCCTCCTAGCCCCCTAGCACCCTAGCCCACCATTCCCTACCTCCCTAGTCCTAGCCCATTTCCTAGCCCCCAAGCACTAGCCCCATAGCCCCAGCCCCAGCCCACTAGCCCTAGCCCTAGCCCTAGCCCTAGACCCAGCCCTAGCCCCCTAGCCCACTAGCCTCAGCCTTAGCCCTAGCCACCTAGGGCTATCACACTAGCCCCAGCCCTAGCACCCTAGCCCTAGCCCTAGCCCTAGCCCTAGCCCCTAGTCCCCTAGCCACCTAGCCCTAGCTCTAGCCCCCTAGCCTTAGCCTCCTAGCCCCCTATCCCTCTAGCCGCCCTGGCCCTAGCCCCCTAGTCTTAGCCCTAGTCCTAGCCCCCTAGCACACCAGCACCCCAGCCCCAGCCCTAGCCCCCCAGCCCTAGCCCAGCCCCAGCCCCTAGCCCCAGTGGCCCTGGCCTCCTAGCCCCAGGCCTAGCCCCCCCCTATCCCCCTAGGCTCAGCCCCCAGCCCTAGCCACCTAGGCCCTAATCCCCTAGCCCCAGCCCTAGCCCACTAGACCTAGCCTCCTACCCCCCCTCCCCTAGCCCCTGGCCCTGGCCCCTAGTCCTAGCCCTAGTCCTGGCCCCCCTAGCACTAGCCCCCCTAGCCCCATCCCTAGCCCCCCCCCCCAGCCCTGCCCAGCCCCTTAGTCCTAGTCCTAGCCCTAGCCTCAGCCCTAGCCCCAAAGCCCCCTAGCCTCAGCCCTAGCCCTAGCCCCCTAGCCCTAGTCCTAGTCCTAGCCCCAGCCCTAGCCCCCTAGCCCCTAGCCCTAGCCTCCTAGCCCTAGACACCTAGCCCTCTAGCCCCAGCCCTAGCCTCCTAGCCCCCTACCCTAGGCCTAGTGCCCTAGCCCCCTAGCTCCAGCCTTAGCCTCCAGCCCCAGTCCCAGGCCCAGCCCTAGCCCTAGCCCTAGCCCTAGCCCTAGCCCTAACCCTAACCTGACCCTGACCCCTAACCCTAACCCTAACCCCTAACCCCTAACCCTAACCCCCTAAACCTAACCCTAACCCCTAACCCTAACACTAACCCTGACTTTAACCCCTAACCCTAAGCCTAATCCCCTAACCCTCACCCTAACCCTAACCCCCGAACCCTAACCCTAACCCTGACTTTAACCCCTAACCCTAACCCTAATCCCTAACCCTAACCCTAACCCCTAACCCCTACCCTGACCCTGACCCCTGACGTGACTTTTGACCTGACCCTGAACCCTAACATTAACCCTAACATCCTAACCCTAACACTAACCCCTACCCCTAACCATAACCCTATCCCCTAAACCTAACACTAACCCCTAAACCCTAACCCTAACCCTAACCCTAAACCTAACTCCAACCCCAACCACAACCACAAACCCAACCATAACCCCAACCCTAACCCTCACCCTAACCCTAACCCTATCCCTCTAACCCTAACCCTAACCCTCTAACCCTAACCCTAACTAACCATAACCCTAACCCTAACTCCTTACCCTAACCCCAACCCCAACCCTAACCCTAAACCTCTAACCCTAACCCTCCAACTGACAGCCCTGACCCTGAACCTGACAGCACTGACCCTGACCCTGACAGCCCTGGCCCTGACCCTGACCGCCCTGGGCCTGGCCCTGACAACCCTGGCCCTAGCCCTGACAGCCCTGGCCCTGGCAGCCCTGGCCCTGGCCCTAGCGGCCCTGGTCCTGGTTTTGACCCTGGCCCTGGCCCTGACCCTTGAACCTAACCTTTGACACCCTAACCCTAAACCTAACCCCTAACCCTAACCCCTAGCCCTTTCCCCAAGCCCTAGCCCGCTAACCCTAGCCTCCTAGCCCCCTAGCCACCTAACCCCCTATCCCTAGCCCCCTAGTCCTAGCCCTAGTAATAGCCCCCTAGCACTAGCCCCCTAGCCCCAGCCCTAGCCCACTAGCCCTAGCCCTGGCCCTAGCCACAGCCCTAGCCCCCTAACCCCCTAGCCTCAGCCCTAGCCCTAGCCCCAGCCCTAGCCCCCTAACCCTAGCCCTAGCCCCCTAGTCCCCTTGCCCTCTAGCCCTAGCCCCCTAGCCCTATCCCTAGCCCCCTAGTCCTAGCCCTAGTATTAGCCCCCTAGCACTAGCCCCCTAGCCCCAGCCCTAGCCCACTAGCCCTAGCCCTAGCCCTAGCCACAGCCCTAGCCCCCTAACCCCCTAGCCTCAGCCCTACCCCTAGCCCTAGCCCTAGCCCTAACCCTAACCCTGACCGTGACCCTGACCCTGACCCTAACCCTAACCCTAACCCTGACAGACCTGGCCATGACACTGACAGCCCTGGCCCTGGCCCTGACGGGAACACTAATCCTAACAATACCCCTAACCCCGTAAACCTAACCCTAACCCCGTATCACTAAACCTAACCCTAACCTCTAACCCTAACCCTAACCCTAACCCTAACCCTAACCCTGGCCTAACCCTAACCCTAACACTGACGCTGACCCTGACCCTGACACTGACCCTCAACCATAACCCTAACCCCTAACCCTAAACACTAAACCCCCTAACCCTAACCATAACCCTAACCTAAAGCCCTAACCCTAACCCTAACCTTAATTTTAACCTTAACCTAAACTTTAATTTGAATTTTAAATTACAAACCCTGGCCCTAACCCCTACCCTAAACCTAAACCTAACCTAACCCTAACCCTCTAACCCTAACCCTAACCCTCTAACCCTAACCCAAACACTAATTAGAATTTTTAACCCCAACCCTAACCCTAACCCCAACTGCAACCCCAACCCCAACCCCACCCCCAACCCCAACCCTAACACCAACACTAACCCTAACCCCTAACCCTAACCCTCTAACCCTAACACTAACCCTAACCCTAACATTAATTCAAATTTCGAATTGGCTAAGGAGTTTCATAAAAGTTTTCATGTTACAGCTGAGACATTGCATCCTCGATTTGACATAACTAGAAAAGAAGCTAGAGATATTGTTACCCAATGTCAAAATTGTTGTCAGTTCTTACCTATGCCTCATGTTGGGATTCATCCCAGAGGAATCCGTCCACTACAAGTGTGGCAGATGGATGTGACTCACATTTCATTTTTTGGTAAGCTTCAATATTTGCATATTTCTGTTGATACTTGCTCTGGAGTTGTGTTTGCTTCTCCCATGACTGGAGAAAAGGCAGCCCATGTTATTCAACATTGCCTAGAGGCATGGAGTGCCTGGGGAAAGCCCAAAATTCTAAAAACTTCCAATGGGCCGGCCTATACTTCTCAAAAATTTGGACAGTTTTGTCATCCAATAAAAGTGACCCATCTAACGGGTCTCCCATATAACCCTCAAAGTGAGGGTATTATTAAACATGCTCACCGCACCCTAAAATCGTACTAAATAAAACAAAAGGGAGAGTCCAGGAGGCTCTGCCCTCAGTGCCACGAGTGACCGTTTCCTTGGCACTCTTCACACTCAATTTTTTGAATTTGGACAGTCAAGGCCATTCGGCGGCTGATCGCCACTGCTTAGGGCCTAATAGGCCCAAGGAAATGATCAAATGGAAGGATGTCTTAACTGGTCAATGGAAAGGCCCGGATCCTATCTTAATGAGATCCAGGGGAGCTGTCTGTGTTTTCCCACAGGAAGAAAACAATCCACTCTGGGTACCAGAGCGCCTCATGTGAAAGCTGGTGACAGCTGAAGATGATCTTTCAACAGATACACCTGCTACCACTTGAAGAGTCAAGGGCGGCAAGGATGACCACCAATTCTACTCGAGTGGATTCATCGCCCACAGATGGCTTATTACCCTGAGTTTCTTCTGCCTTTTCTTACTTTAAGATTGGGTGGGGGTTGGAATGTTTGGTGCAGCACTATGTTGGGGCTTAGTGTTTTTACTCTCGTTGTTCTGCAAACTCAATACCCAACTTAAACGTGAGTAGGTCGCGATCGCGCAAACACTTGTGGCCTTGAAAGAAGGATCATCTCCCAAAATTTGGTTATCCATGTTAAAAAATTAAAACAGACTGTGACACTCAGTCGATGCACCTCAGGGGTTTTACCCATTGCCCTTAGTCGATGAGTGATCCAAGTCAATGTTGCCTTTGCCTAAGCGGCTATGGTACCTAGATAGGAGGATGACAGCCCTTGCACTCCCTGGAATTTTATTCCATTGCACGGGAATGGGTGTCACCTCCTTTTTTAATCTTCTCCCTTAGGCCCTGCACCCAGAGGACTTGTCTCCATTGCACCTGGTGGGGTAAGGAAGTGATCTAAAGCTCTTGATCGCTTACTCCCCAAAGAAGGAGCTCGCTTGATCGAGCTTAGGGCTCTCTTGTGCCACGCTTATAGGCTTTAAGGCAGTTTTCCTTTATTAAAACAAAAGGGGGATGTGGAGAGCTGAGACTCAGACGCCACTAGGTGGCGCTGACATTTTGCCCTCAAAACTGTAAAAAAAAAAACCCTCCAGTACACATGCGCAGGTTGCGCAAATTGCATAAGCACACTAAGCACGCTGGGCCCAAGTCATCAGGCGGGGTAAAGAGTGAGCAGCCAATCAGGGTATTGACACGTCACTTAGATCCGACCAGGGCTTATATAAACAGCACCACTTCTGGGCCCTGGCACTGTTCTCCCTCTCCTCATCCCCCTCTCCCTGCCTGGGGCTTGCCCACACTAGCGGCAGCCCGCTGGACACCACGGTGTCCTTTGGCCAATGCGAGTGCCGCCAGCGCCCATGATGTGGCCAGGCCAGCTCTCCTCTCCTCCTTTCATGCACTGACTGTAATAAAGGCTTGTTTTGGAAGGACCCTCGTGTCGGCGTGCGTTTCTGCAAGCGAGACGAATCACGTGGCTTCCAACACCCTGACAGACCTGGCCCTGACCCTGACAGCCCTGGCCCTGGCCCTGACAGCCCTGGACCTGGCCCTGACAGCCCTGGCCCTTTCCCTGACATCCCTATCCGTGGCCGTGACAGCCCTGGCCCTGACTCTGACAACCCTGGCCCTGGCAGCCCTGGCCGTGGCCCTGTTAGCCCTGATGGACCTGGCCCTGGCAGCCATTGCAGCCTTCTCCCTGGCCCTGGCCCTGGCCCTGGCAGCCCAGGCTCGAGCCCTGGCCCTTGACCTTGACCCTTGACCCTAACCTTTTCCCCCCTAACGATAAACCCTAAACCTAACCCCTAACTCCTAACCCTAACTCTAATCCTGACAGCCCTGACCCTGACCCTGACAGCACTGACCCTGACCCTGACAGCCCTGGCCCTGACTCTGACAGCTCCGGCCCTGGCAGCCCTGGCCGTGGCCATGATAGCCCTGACAGCCCTGGCCCTGGCCCTGGCGGCCCTGGTCATGGCCCTGACCCTGACCCTGGCCCTGACCCTTGACCCTAACCCTTGACCAGGAACCCTAACACTAACCCCTAAGCCTAACCCTAGCCCTAGCCACCTAGCCCTAGCCCGCTAGCCCAACCTCCTTGCTCAAGGCCCCTAGCCTGTGCCATAGCCCCCTAGCCCTAGCCTCCTAGCCCCATAGCCCCCTAGCCCCCTAGCCCTAGGCCCCTAGGCCTAGCCCTACTCCTAAACCCCTAGCACTAGCTCCCTAGCCCCAGCCCTAGCCCCCTAGCCCTAGCCCTAGCCCCCTAGCCCTAGCCCTAACCCTAGCCCCAGCCCTAGCCCCCTATCCCCCTAGCCCCAGGCAGCCCTAGCCCTATCCCCCCGACCCTTGACCCTAACCTTTGATCCCCTAACCCTTACCCCTAACCCCTAACCCCTAACCCTAAATCTGACAGCCCTGACCCTGACACTGACAGCACTGACCCTAACCCTGACAACCCTGGCCCTGACCCTGACAGTCCTGGCCCTGGCCCTGACAGCCCTGACCCTGACCGTGAACCTAACCATAACCCTTACCCTAACCCTAACCCCCTAACTCTAACCCTAACCCTAACCAGCTAACCCTAACCCTAACCCCTAACCCTAACCCCAACCCCAACCCTAACCCTAACCCTAATCCTAACCCTAACCCTAACCCTCTAACCCTAATCCTAACACTGACAGCCCTGACCCTGACCCTGACAGCACTGACCCTGACCCTGACAGCTCTGGCCCTGACGCTGACAGCCCTGGCCCTGGCCCTGATAGCCCTGATCCTGGTTTTGACCCTGGCCCTGGCCATGACCCTTAACCCTAACCCTTGACCCCCTAACCCTAAACCTAACCCATAACCCTAACCATAGCCCTAGCCCCCTAGCCCTAGTCCTAGTCCTAGAGCCAGCCCTAGCCCCCTAGTCCTTAGCCCTAGCCCCCTAGCACTAGCCCCCTAGCTTAGCCACCTAGCCCCCTAGCCCCAGCCCTAGCCTCCTAGCCCCCTAGCCCTAGCCCTTGCCCCCTAGCCCCCTAGCTCCAGCCCTAGCCTCCATCCCCAGTCCCAGCCCCAGCCCTAGCCCTAGCCCTAGCCCCTAGCCCCTAGCCCCTAACCCTAACCCCTGACTCTGAACCTGACCCCAACACTAACCCCTAACCCTAACCCTAACCCTAACCCTAACCCCTAACCCAACCCCAACCCCAACCCCAAACCCAACCCCAACCCTAACCCCAACCCTAACACTAACCCCTACCCTAACCCCTAACCTGTAACCCCTAACCCCTAACCCCTAACCCTAACCCTGACCCTGACCCTGACCCTGACCCTAACCCTAACCCTATCCCCCTAACCCTAACCGTAACACTAACCCCCTAACCGTAACCCTAACCCTAACCCCCTAACCCTAACCCAGATTTTAACCCTAACACTAATCCTAACCCTAAACCCTAACCCCTAACCCTAACCCCTAACCTTAACACTCACCCTGACCCTGACCATGACCCTGACACTGACCCTGACCCCTAATCCTGACCCTACCACTAACCTTAACCCTATCCCTAACCCTAACCCTAACCCCTAATCTATAACCCTAACCCCAACCCTAACCCTAACCCTAAACATAAACCTAACCCTAACCCTCTAACCCTAACCCTAACCCTCTAACCCTAACCCTAAAACCTAACCCTAACCCTAGCCCTAGCCCCCTAGCCCTAGCCCGCTAGCCCAACCCCCTTGCCCTAGCCCCCTAGCCCTAGACCTAGCCCCCTAGACCTAGTCTCCTTGCCCACTATCCCTCTAGCCCCCCTAGCCCTAGCCCCCTAGTCCTAGCCCTAGTCCTAGCCCCCTAGCACTAGCACCCTAGCCCCAGCCCTAGCCCCCTAGACCTAGACCTAGCCCCCAAGCCCTAGCCCTAACCCTAGCCCCCAGCCCTAGCCCTAACCCTAGCACTAGCCCCCTAGCCCCAGCCCTAGTCCCCTAGACCTAGACCTAGCCCCCAAGCCCTAGCCCTAACCCTAGCCCCAGCCCTAACCCCCTAGCCCCCTAGCCGCAGCCCTAGCCCTAGCCCCCTAGGCATATCCCCCTAGACCGAGCCTTAGCCCCCTAGGCCTAGCCCTAGACCCCTAGCCCTAGCCCCCTAGCACTAGCCCTAGCCCACTAGCCCTGGTCCTAGTCCTAGCCCCAGCCCTAGCCCCCCTAGCCCCCAGCCCCTAGCCCCCCTAGCCCCAGCCACCTAGCCCCCAGCCCCAGCCCCTAGCCCTCCTAGCCCCTAGCCCTAGCCCCTAGCCCCTGGCCCCTAGCCCCTAGCTCCAGCCCTACCCTCCAGCCCCAGTCCCAGTTCCAACCCTAGCCTAACCCTAACCCTAACCCTAACCCTAACCCCTGACCCTGACCCTGACCCTGACCCTAACCCTAACCCTAACCCTAACCCCCTAACCCTAACCCTAACCCTAACCCCCTAACCCTAACCCTAAACCTAATCCTAACCCCCTAACACTAACCCTAACACTGATTTTAACCCTAACAATAACCCTAACCCTAACCCCCACTAACCCTAACCCTGACCCTGAGCCTGACCCTTACCCTGACACTGACCCTGACCCCTAAACCTAACCCTAACACTAACCCTAACGCTAATACCCCTAACCCTAACCCTAACCACTAACCCCTAACCCTAACCCTATCCCTAACCCTAACCCTAACCACTAACCTCTAACCCTAACCCCAACCCTAACCCTAACCCTAACCCTCTAACCCTAACCCTAACCCTCTAATCCTAACCCTAACCCTAACCTCACCCTAACCCTAACACCTAACCCTAACCCCAACACTAACAACACTAACCCTAACCCTAACCCTAACCTAACTAACCCTAACCCTAACCCTAACCCTCTAACCCTAACCTTCACACTGACAGACCTGACCCTGACCCTGAAAGCACTGACCCTGACCCTGACAGCCCTGGCCCTGACCCTGACAGCCCTGGCCCTGGCCCTGACAGCCCTGGCCCTGGCAGCCCTGGCACTGGCCCTGGCGGCCATGGTCCTGGTTTTGACCCTGGCCCTGGCCCTGACCCTTGACGCTAACCCTTGACCCCCTAACCCTAATCCTAACCCCTAACCCTAACCCTACCCCTAGCCCCCTAGCCCTAGCCCTAGCCCTAGCCCTCTAGGCCTAGCCTTCTAGCCCCCTAGCACCCTAGCCACCTAGCCCCCTAGCCCCAGCCTTAGCCTCCTAGCCCCCTACCCTAGCCTTAGCCCCCTAGCCCCCTAGCTCCAGCCCTAGCCTCCAGCCCCAGCATCCAGCCCCAGCCCTAGCCCTAGCCCTAGCCCTAACCCTAACCCTGACCCTGACCCTGACCCCGACCCTAACCCTAACCCTAACCCTAACCCCCTAACCCTAACCTTAACACTAATCCCCTAACCCTAACCCTAACCCTAACCATAACCATAAACCTAACCCCAACCCAAACCCCAACCCCAACCCCAACCCTAACCCTAACTCTTACTCTATCCCTAATCCTCTAACCCTAACCCTAACCCTCTAACCATAACCCTAACACTAACCATAACCCTAACCCTAACCCCTAACCCTAAACCCAACCCCAACCCTAACCCTAAACCCTAACCCTAACCCTAACCCTAACCCTAACCCTAACCCTAACCCTAACACTCTAACCCTAACCCTCACACTGACAGCCCTAACCCTGACCCTGACAGCACTGACCCTGACCCTGACAGACCTGGCCCTGACCCTGACAGCCCTGGCCCTGGCCCTGACAGACCTGGCCATGACCCTTGACCCTAACCCTTGACCCCTAACCCTAAACCTAAACCCTTACCCTAATCATAGCCCTAGCCCCCTAGCCCTAGCCCGCTAGCCCTAGCCTCCTACCCCCCTAGCCCCTAGCCCCGCTAGCCCCGCAAGCCCTAGCCACCACTCCTAGCCCTAGACCTAGCCCAATAGCACTAGAGCCCTAGCCCTAGCCCTAGCCCCAGCCCTAGCCCCCTAGCCCCCAGCCCCCTAGCCTCATCCCTAGCCCTAGCCCCCCAGCCCTATCCCCCTAGCCCCAGCCCTAGCCACCTAGCCTTAGCCTTAGCCCCCTAGTCCCCTAGCCCCCTAGCCCTAGCTCCCTAGCGCTAGCCCTAGCCCCTAGCCCTAGTCCTAGTCCTAGCCCCAGCCCTATCCCCTATCCCTTAACACTAGCCCCCTAGCCCTAGCCCCCTAGCCCCCTAGCCCCAGCCATAGCCTCCTAGCCTCCTAGACCTAGACTTAGCCCCTAGCCCCCTAGCTCCAGCCCTAGCCTCCAGCCCCAGCCCCAGCCCCATCCCTAGCCCTAACCCCAGCCCTAACCCTAACACTAACCTGAACCTGAACCTGACCCTGACCCTGACCCTGACCCTAACCCTAACCCTAACCCTGACAGACCTGGCCCTGAAACTGACAGCCCTGGCCCTGGCCGTGACAGCCCTGGCCCTGATCCTGACAGCCCTGGCCCTGGCAGCCCTGGCTGTGGCCCTGATAGCCCCGACGGCCCTGGGCCTGGCAGCCTTTGCGGCCCTCTCCCTGGCCCTGGCCCTGGCCTTGGCATCCCTGGCCCTGGCCCTGGACCTTGAACCTTGACCCTAACCTTTGTCCCACTAACCCTAACCCCTAACCCTAACCCCTAACCCCTAACACTTACCCTAACCCTGACAGCCCTGACCCTGACCCTGACAGCACAGACCCTGACACTGACAGCCCTGGCCTTGACGCTGACTGCCCTGGCCCAGGCCCTGGCAGCCCTGGTCCTGGCCCTGGCAGCCCTGGCCCTGGTCCTGGCGGGCCTGGTAATAGCCCTGACCCTGACCCTTGCCCTGACCCTTGACCCTAACCCTTGACCCCCTAACCCTAACACTATCCCGTAACCCTAAACCTATCCCTAGCCCCCTAGCCTTAGCCCGCTAGCCCAACTCCCTTGCCCTAGCCCCTAGCCCTAGCCCTAGCACCCTAGCCCTAGCCTCCTAGCCACCTAGCCCCCTAGCCCCCCTAGCCCTAGCCCCCTAGTCCTAGCCCTACTCCTAGCCCCCTAGCACTAGCCACCTAGCCCCAGCCCTAGCCCCATAGACCTAGACCTAGCCCCCTAGCCCCCTAGCCCTAGCCCTAGAACCAGCCCTAGCCCCCTAGCCCCCTAGCCATAGCCCTAGCCCCAGCCCTAGCCCCCTAGCCCCCTAGCCTCAGCCCTAGCCCTAGCCACCTAGCCCTATCCCCTAGACCCAGCCCTAGCCCCCTAGCGCTAGCCCTAGCCCCCTAGTCCCCTAACCCGCCAGCCCTAGCCCTAGCCACCTAGCCCTAGACTCCTAGCCCCCTATCCACCTAGCCGCCCTAGCCCTAGACCCCTAGTCCTAGCCCTAGTCCTAGCCCCCAAGCACTAGCCCCCTAGCCACAGCCCTAGCCCCCTAGCCCTAGCCCTAGCCCCGTAGCCCTAGTCTTAGCCCTAGCCCCAGCCCTACCCTCCTAGCCCCCTAGCCAAAGCCCTAGCCCTAGGCCCCTAGCCCAAGCCCTAGCCCCCTAGCCCTAGCTCCCAGTCCCCAATCCCCTAGCCCTAGCCCCCTAGTCCTAGCCCCTAGCCCCCTAGCCCTAGTCCTGGTCTTAGCCCCAGCCCTAGCCCCCTAGCCCCTAACCCTAGCCCCCAGCCCTAGCCACCTAGCCCCCTAGCCCCAGCCCTAGCCTCCTAGGCTCCTACCCTAGCCCTAGCCCCATAGCCCCCTAGCTACAGCCCTAGCCTCCAGCCCCAGCCCCAGCCCCAGCCCCAGCCCTAGCCCTAGCCCTAGCCCTAAACCTAACCCTGACCGTGACCCTGACCCTGACCCTAACCCTAACCCTAACCCTAACACTAACCTCCTAAACCTAACCCTAAACTTAACCCTAACCCCCTAACCTTAACCCTAACACTAACCCCTAACCCTAACCACCCCTAACCCTAACCCTGACCCTGACCCAGAACCTGACCCTAACCCTAAGCCTAAACCTAACCCTAAGCCCTAACCCTAAACCTAACCCCTAACCCTAGCCTTAACCCTAACCCTAACCCTAACCCCAGCCCCAACACAAACCCCAACCCCAATCCCAACCCTAAACCCAACCCTAACATTAACCCTAACCCTAACCCTCCTACCCTAACCCTAACCCTCTAACCCTAACCCGAACCCTCTAACCCTAACCCGAACCCTAACCCTAACCCTCAAACCCTAACACTCACACTGACAGCCCTGACCCTGACCCTGACAGCACTGACCCTGACCCTGACAGCCCTGGCCATGACCATGACAGCCCTGGCCCTGGCTCTGACAGCCCTGGCCTTGGCCCTGACAGCCCTGGCCCTGGCAGCCCTGGCCCTGGCCCTGGCGGCCCTGGTTCTGGTTTTGACCCTGACCCAGGCCCTGACCCTTGACCCTAACCCTTGACCCCCTAACCCTAAACCTGACCCCTAACCCTAACCATAGCCCTAGCCCCCTAGCCCTAGCCCGCTAGCCCTAGCCTCCTAGCCCCCTAGGGCCCTAGCCCCCCTAGCCCTAGCCCCCTAGTCCTAGCCCTAGTCCTAGGCACATAGCACTAGCCCCCTAGCCCCAGCCCTAGCCTCTAGCCCTAGCCCTAGCCCTAGCCCTAGCCCCAGCCCTAGCCCCCTAGGTCCCTAGCATCAGCCCTAGCCCTAGCCCTAGCCCTAACCCTAACCCCTGACCCTGACCCTGACCCTGACCCTGACCCTGACCCTAACCCTAACCCTAACCCTGACAGACCTGGCCCAGACACTGACAGCCCTGGCCCTGGCCCTGACAGACCTGGCCCTGGCCCTGACAGCCCTGGTCCTGGCCCTGACAGCCCTGGCCCTGGCCGTGACAGCCCTGGCCCTGATCCTGACAGCCCTGGCCCTGGCAGCCCTGGCCGTGGCCCTGATAGCCCTGACGGCTCTGGGCCTTGCAGCCTCTGTGGCCCTCTACCTGACCCTGGCCCTGGCTCTGGCAGCCCTGGCCCTGGCCCTGAACCTTGACCCTTGACCCTAACCTTTGACCCACTAACCCTAACCCCTAACCCTAACCCCTAAACCCTAACCCTTACCCTAACCCTGACAGCCCTGACCCTGACCCTGACAGCACAGACCCTGACCCTGACAGCCCTGGCCTTGACCCTGACAGCCCTGGCCATGGCCCTGGCAGCCCTGGTACTGGCCCTGGCAGCCGTGGCCCTGGCCCTGGCGGCCCTGGTTCTGGTCCTTACCCTGATCCTGGCCCTGACCCTTGACCCTAACCCTTGACCCCCTATCCCTAACCCTAACCCCTAAGCCTAACCCTAGCCCTAGCCCCCTAGCACTAGCCCGCTAGCCCAACCCCCTTGCCCTAGCCCCCTAGCCCTAGGCCTAGCCCCCTATCCCTAGTCTCCTTGCCCCCTATCCCCCTAGCCCCCCTAGCCCTTGCCCCCTAGTCCTAGCCCTAGTCCTAGACACCTAGCACTAGCACGCTAGCCCCAGCCCTAGCCCCCCAGCACTAGCCCCAGCCGCCTAGCCCTAGCCCTAGCTTCCTAGCCACCTAGCCCTAGCCACCTAGCCCCCTAGCCCCAGCCCTAGCCTCCTAGCCCCCTAGCCCTAGCCCTATCCCGCTAGCCCCCTAGCTCCAGCCCTAGCCTCCAGCCCTAGTCCCAGCCCCAGCCCTAGTCCTAGCCCTAGCCCTAGCCCTAACCCTAACCCCGACCCTGACCCTGACCCTGACCCTAACCCTAACCCTAACCCCCTAACCCTAACCCTAACCCTAACTCCCTAACCCTAACCCTTAACCTAACCCTAACCCCCTAACCATAACCCTAACCCTGATTTTAACCCCTAACACTAATCCTAACCCTAATCCCTAACCCTAACCCTAACCCCCCTAACCCTAACCCTGACCCTGACCCTGACCATGACCCTGACACTGACCCTGACCCCTAACCCTGACCCTAACACTAACCTTAACCCTATCCCTAACCCTAACCCTAACCCCTAATCAATAACCCTAACCCCAACCCTAACCATAACCATAACCCTAACCCTAACCCTCTAACCCTAACCCTAACCCTCTAACCCTAACACTAACACCTAACCCTAACCCTAGCCCTAGCCCCCAGCCCTAGCCCGCTAGCCCAACCCCTTGCCCTAGCCCCCTAGCCCTAGACCTAGCCCCCTAGCCCTAGTCTCCTTGCCCCCTATCCCTCTAGCCCCCCTAGCCCTAGCCCCCTAGTCCTAGCCCTAGTCCTAGCCCCCTAGCACTAGCCCCCTAGCCCCAGCCCTAGCCCCCTAGACCTAGCCCTAGCAACCCCAGCCCTAGCCCTAACCCTAGCCCCAGCCCTAGCCCCTTAGCCCCCTAGCCGCAGCCCTAGCCCCAGCCCCCTAGCCATATCCCCCTAGCCCGAGCCCTAGGCCCCTAGGCCAAGAACTAGCCCCCTAGTCCCCTAGCCCCCTAGCCTTAGACACCTAGCACTAGCCATAGCCCACTAGCTTTGGTCCTAGTCCTAGCCCCATCCCTAGGCCCCTAGCCCCTAGCCCTAGCCCCCTAGCCCTAGCCACCTAGCCCCCTAGCCCCAGCCCTAGCATCCTAGCGCCCTAGCCCTAGCTCTAGCCCCCTAGTCCCCTAGCTACATCCCTAGCCTCCAGCACCATTCCCAGTCCCAGCCCTAGCCCTATCCATAGCGCTAACCCTAACCCTGGCCCTGAACCTGACCCTGACCTTAACCCTAACCCTAACCCTAACCCCCTAACCCTAACCCTAACCCCCTAACCCTAACCCTAACCCTAACCCCTAACCCTAACCCTAAACCTAACCCTAAACCTCTAACCCTAACCCTAACCCTGATTTTAACCCTAACAATAACCCTAACCCTAACCCCCACTAACCCTGACCCTGACCCTGACCCCTAACCCTAACCCTAACTTAGAACAACACCACTAACCCAACCCCTAACCCCTAACCCTAACCCTATCCCTAACCCTAACCCTAACCCTAACCCCTAACCCTAACCCTAACCCTAACCCTAACCCTAACCCTAACCCTAACCCTCTAACCCTAACCCTAACCCTCTAATCCTAACCCTAACACTAACCGTAACCCTAACCCTAACACCTAACCCTAACCCCAACCCCAACCCTAATCCTAACCCTAACCCTAACCCTCTAACCCTAACCCTCACACTGAGAGACCTGACCCTGACCCTGACAGCACTGACCCTGACCCTGAGAGCCCTGGCCCTGACCCAGACAGCCCTGGCCCTGGCCCTGACAGCCCTGGCCCTGGCCCTGGCAGCCCTGGCCCTGGCAGCCCTGGTCCTGGCCCTGGCAGCCCTGGCCCTGGCCCTGGCGGCCCTGGTCCTACCCTGACCCTGACCCTGACCCTGGCCCAGACCCTTGACCCTAACCCTTGAACCCTTAACCCTAACCCTTACCAGTAACCCTAACCCTAGCCCTAGACCCCTAGCCCTACCCGCTAGCCAAACGCTTTGCCCTAGCCCCCTATCCCTAGCCCTAGCCCCTTAGCCCTAGCCTCCTAGCACCCTAGTCCCCTAGCCGCCCTAGCCCTAGCCCCCTTGTCCTAGCCCTAGTCCTAGCCCCCTAGCACTAGACCCCTAGCCCTAGACCCCAGCCCTGGCCCCCCCTAGCCCCCTGCCCCCCCCTAGTCCCCTAGTCCTAAACCTGGCCCCAGCCCCAGCCCCCCCCAGTCCCCCCTAGCCCCAGCCCCAGCCTCAGCCCTAGCCCTAGCCCCCTATCCCTATCCACCTAGAAACATCCCTAGCCCCCTAGCCCTAGCCCTACCCCCTTAGTCCACTAGCCCCCTAGCCCTAGCTTCCTAGCCCTAGCCCTAGCCCCCTAGCCCTAGTCCTAGTCCTAGCCCCAGTGCTAGCCCCCTAGTCCCTAACCCTAGCCCCCTAGCCCTAGCCTTCTAGCCCTAGCCACATAGCACAAGCCCTAGACTCCTAGCCCCCTAGCCCTAGCCCTAGCCCTTTCCCCCTAGCCCCCTAGCTCCAGCCCTAGCCTCCAGCCTAGGCCCCAGCCCGAGCCCCAGCCCTAGCCCTAGCCCTAAACCTAACCCTGACCATGAACCTGACCCTGACCCTGACCCTAACACTAACCCTAACCCTAACAACCTAACCCTAACGCTAACCCTAACCCTAAACCCTAACCCTAACCCTAACCTTAACCCTAACACCCTAACCCTAACGCTGACCCTGACTTTAACCCCTAACCCTAACATTAACCCCTAATACTAACCCTAACCCCCCTAACACTAACACTGACCCTGACCCTGAACCTGATCCTGACCCTGACCCTGAACCCTAATCCTAACCCTAACCCTAACCCTAACCGTAACCCCCCTAACACTAACCCTAACCCCTATCCCTAACCCTATCCCTAAATCTAACCCTAACTCCTAACACCTAACCCCTAACACCTAACCCCAACCCCAACCCTAACCCCCTAAGCCCAACCCTAACCCTATCCCTAACCCTAAACTAACCCTAACCCTAACCCTAACCCTAACCCTAATTAACCCTAACACTTAACTCTAACCCTAACCCTAACACTTAACCCTAAATTTAAACCCAAACCCCTAATACTTACCCCTAACCTTTTATCCCTTAACGCTAACCCTAACCCTCTAACCCCTAACCATAACCCTAACCCTAACCTAATCCTAACCCTAACCTCTAACCTAACCCTAACACTGTAACTCTAACCCTAACCCTAACATTAACCCTAAACCTAAACCCAAACCCCTAACACTAACCCCTAACTTTATCCCCTAACGCTAACCCTAACCTCTAACCCTAACCATAACCCTAACCTAACCCTAACCCTAACTCTAACCCTCTAACCTAACCCTAACACTGTAACTCTAACCCTAACCCTAACATTAACCCTAAACCTAAACCCAAACCCTAACACTAACCCCCCCTAACCCTAACCCTAACCCTCACCCTCTAACCCTAATCCTAACCCTCTAACCCTAACCCTAACCCTAATCCTAACCCTAACCCTAACCGTAACCCAAACCCTAACCCTAACATTAATTCAAATTTAGAATTGGCTAAGGAGTTTCATAAAAGCTTTCATGTTACACCTGAGACATTGCGTCATTGATTTGACATAACTAGCAAAGAAGCTAGAGATGTTGTTACCCAATGTCAAAATTGTTGTCAGTTCTTACCTATGCCTCATGTTGGGATTCATCCCAGAGGAATCCGTCCACTACAAGTGTGGCAGATGGATGTTACTCACATTTCATTTTTTGGTAAACTTCAATATTTGCATGTTTCTGTTGATACTTGCTCTGGAGTTGTGTTTGCTTCTCCCCTGACTGGAGAAAAGGCAGCCCATGTTATTCAACATTGCCTAGAGGCATGGAGTGCCTGGGGAAAGCCCAAAATTCTAAAAACTGCCAATGGGCCGGCCTATACTTCTCAAAAATTTGGACAGTTTTGTCATCCAATAAAAGTGACCCATCTAACGGGTCTCCCATATAACCCTCAAAGACAGGGTATTATAAAACATGTTCACCGCACCCTAAAATCCTACTTAATAAAACAAAAGGGAGAGTCCAGGAGGCTCTGCCCTCAGTGCCACGAGTGACCGTTTCCTTGGCACTCTTCACACTCAATTTTTTTGAATTTGGACAGTCAATGCCATTCGGCGGCTGATCGCCACTGCTTAGGGCCTAATAGGCCCAAGGAAATGATCAAATGGAAGGATGTCTTAACTGGTCAATGGAAAGGCCCGGATCCTATCTTAATAAGATCCAGGGGAGCTGTCTGTGTTTTCCCACAGGAAGAAAACAATCCATTCTGGGTACCGGAGCGCCTCACGCAAAAGCTGGTGACAGCTGAAGATGATCTTTCCACAGATACACCTGCTACCACTTGAAGAGTCAAGGGTGGCGAGGATGACCACTAATTCTACTCGAGTGGATTCATCGCCCACAGATGGCTTATTACCCTGGGTTTCTTCTGCCTTTTCTTACTTTAAGATTGGGTGGGGGTTGGAATGTTTGGTGCAGCACTATGTTGTGGCTTAGTGTTTTTACTCTGGTTGTTCTGCAAACTCAATACCCAACATAAACGTGACTAGGTCGTGATCTCGCAAAAGCTTGTGGCCTTGAAACAAGGATCATCTCCCAAAATTTTTTATCCATGTTAAAAAATTAAAACAGACTGTGACACTCAGTCGATGCACCTCAGGGGTTTTACCCATTGCCCTGAGTCGATGAGTGATCCAAGTCAATGTTGCCTTTGCCTAAGCGGCTATGGTACCTAGATAGGAGAATGACAGCCCTTGCACTCCCTGGAATTTTATTCCATTGCACGGGAATGGGTGTCACCTCCTTTTTTAATCTTCTCCCTTAGGCCCTGCACCCAGAGGACTTGTCTCCATTGCACCTAGTGGGGTAAGGAAGTGATCTAAAGCTCTTGATCGCTTACTCCCCAAAGAAGGAGCTCGCTTGATCGAGCTTAGGGCTCTCTTGTGCCACGCTTATAGGCTTTAAGGCAGTTTTCATTTATTAAAACAAAAGGGGGATGTGGAGAGCTGAGACTCAGACGCCACTAGGTGGCTCTGACATTTTGCCCTCAAAACTGTAAAAAAAAAAAAAACCCTCCAGTACACTTGCGCAGGTTGCGCAAATTGTATAAGCATGCTATGCACTCTGGGCCTGAGTCATCAGGCGGGGTAAAGAGTGAGCAGCCAATCAGGGTATTTACACGTCACTTAGGTTTGACCAGGGTTTATATAAACAGCGCCACTTCTGGGCCCTGGTGCTCTCCTCCCTCTCCTCCTCTCCCTCTCCCTGCCCGGGGCTTACCCAACCTGGCCGTGGCCCATGGGAAGCCGCGGTGTCTGTTGGCCAATGCGAGCGCCGCCCACGCCCACGAGATGGCCGGGCCTGCTCTCCTCTCCTCCTTTCATCAATTGACTGTAATAAAGGCTTGTTGCGGAAGGACTCTTGTGCCCGCATGCATTTCTGCTGGCGAGACTATAACGCGGCTTCCAAAACCCTAACCTGGCCCTGACCCTGACAGCCCTGGCCCTGGCCCTGACAGCCCTGGCCCTGGCCCTGGCAGCCCTGGCCATGGCCCTGATAGCCCTGACGGTCCTAGCCCTGGCAGCCCTTGCGGCCCTCTCCCTGGCCCTGGCCCTGGCAGCCCTGGCCCTGGCCCTGGCCCTTTACCCTTGACCCTAACCTTTTATCCCCTAACCCTAACCCTAACCCTGACAGCCCTGACACTGACCCTTGCCCTGACACTTGACCCTAACCCTTGACCCCCTAACCCTAACCCTAACCCCTAACCCTAACACTAGCCCTAGCCCCCTAGCTCTAGCCCTAGCCCCCTAGCCCTAGCCTCCTAGCCCCCTAGCCACCTAGCTCCCCTAGCCCTAGCCCCCTAGTCCTAGCCCTAGTCCTAGTCCCCTAGCACTAGCCCCCTAGCCCCAGCACTAGCCCCCTAGCCCTAGCCCTAGCCCCCTAGCCCTAGCGCTACCCCTAGCCCCAGGCCTAACCCCCTAGCCCCCTAGTCTCAGCCCTAGCCCTAGCCCCCTAGCCCTATCCCCTTAGCCCCAGCCCTAGCCTCCTAGCCCTAGCCCTAGCCCCCTAGCCCCTAGCCTCCTAGCCCCTAGTCCCCAGCCCCCCAGCCCTAGCCCCCTATTCCCTAGCCCCTAGTCCTAGTCCCTAGCACATGCCCCCCTATCCCCAGCCCCAGCCCCCAGCCCAAGCCTAGCCCCTAGCCCCCCCCAGCGCTAGCCCCCAGCCCCAGCCCTAGCCCCAGCCCCTAGTCTCAGCTCTAGCCCTAGCCCCCTAGCCCTATCCCCTTAGCCCCAGACCTAGCCCCCTAGAACTAGCCCTAGCTCCCTAGTCCCCAGCCCCTAGCCCCTAGCCCCCCAGCCATAGCCCCTAGCCCCCAGCCCCTAGTCCTAGTCCTAGCCCCAGCCCCAGCCCCGTGCCCCTAGCCCCAGCCCCCCCTAGCCCTAGTCCCCAGCCCCCCTAGCCCCAGCCCTAGCCTCCTAGCCCCTAGCCCCAGCCCTAGCCCCTAGCCCCTAGCTCCAGCCCCTAGCCTCCAGCCTCAGCCCCAGCCCCCAGCCCTAGCCCTAGCCCTAGCCCTAGCCCCTAGCCCTAGCCCTAGCCCTAACCCTGACCCTGACCCTGACCCTGATCCTAACCCTATCCCAAACCATAACTCTAACCCCTAACCCTAACCCTAACCCCTAACCCTAACCCCTAACCCTAACCCTAAGCCTAACCCTGATTTTAACCTCTAAACCTGACCCTAACCCCTAACCCTAAAACTAACCCCCCTAACCCTGACCCTTACCGTGACCCTGACCCTTAACCCTAACCCTAACCCTAAACCTAACACTAACCCCCCTAACCCTAACCCTAACCCTAACCCCCTAACCCCTAACCCTAACCCTAACCTTAACCCTAACCCTGACATCCCTGACCCTGACCCTGACAGCCCTGGTCCTGACCCTGACAGCCTTGGCCCTGGCCCTGACAGCCCTGGTCCTGGCCCTGGCAGCCCTGGTCCTGGCCCTGGCAGCCCTGGAACTGGCCCTGGCGGCCCTGGTCCTGGCCCTGACCCTGACCCTTGCCCTGACCCTTGACCCGAACCCTTGACCCCCTAACCCTAACCCTAACTCCTAACCCTAACTCTAGCCCTAGCCCCCTAGCCCTAGCCCGCTAGCCCAACCCACTTGCCCTAGCACCATAGCCCTATCCCTAGCCCCCTAGCCCTAGACTCCTAGCCACCTAGCCCCCTAGCCCCCCTAGCCATAGCCCCCAAGTCCTAGCCCTAGTCCTAGCCCCCTAGCACTATTCCCCTAGCCCCAGCCCAAGCACCCTAACACTAACCCTAGCCCCATCTCCCTAGCCCTAGCTGTAACCCCAGCCCCAGCCACCTAGCACCCTAGGCTCAGCCCTAGCCCTAGCCCTCTAGCCCTATCCCCCTAGCCCCAGCCCTAGCCCCCTAGCCCAAGCCCTAGCCCCCTAGTCCCCTAGCCCCCTAGAACTAGCCCCCTAGCCATAGCCCTAGCACCCTAGCCCTAGTCTTAGTCCTAGCCCCAGCCCTAGCCCCCTAGCCCCTAGCCCTAGACCCCTAGCCCTAGTCTCCTAGCCCCCTAGCCCCAGCCCTAGCCTCCTAGCACCCTATCCCTATCCCTAGCCCCCTAGCCCCCTAGCTTCAGCCCTAGCCTCCAGCCCCAGCCCCAACCCCAGCCTCAGCCTTAGCACTAGCCCTATCCCTAACCCTAACCCTGACCCTGAATCTGACCCTGAACCTAACCCTAACCCAAACCCTAACCCTAACCCCCTAACCCTAACCCTAACCCCCTAACCCTAACCCTAACCCTGATTTTAACCCCTAACCCTGACCCTAACCCCTAATCCTAACCCTAACCCCCCTAACCCTGACCATGACGCTGACCCTGACCCTGACCCTGACCCCTAATCCTAACCCTAAACCTAAACCTAACCCTAACCCTAACCCCAACCCCTAACCCTAACCTCTCATCCTAACCCTAACCCCTAATCTCTTACCCTAACCCTAACCCTAACCTTAACCCTAACCCTAACCCCTAACCCCTGACCCTAATCCTAAACCTAACCCTAACCCTAACACTAACCCTAACCGTAAACCTAACCCTAACCCAAACCCCAACACCAACCCCAACCCCAAGCCTAACACCAACCCTAACCCTAACCCTAACCCTAACCCTCTAACCCTAACCCTAACACTCTAACCCTAACAATAGCACTAACCCTAACCCCTAACCCCTAACCCTAACAACCCCAAACCCTAACCCTAACACTAACCCTAACTTAGGAACAAGTTTCCAACGAAAGAACAGGAAAGCAAAGCACTACTTTTAAACGGAATCACATGTGTGTTGCTTGCTCAATTAGGAATACAGGAAAACTGAAAATGTTATCTCCCATATAACCCTCAAAGTGAGGGTATTATTAAACATGCTCACCGCACCCTAAAATCCTACTTAATAAAACAAAAGGGAGAGTCCAAGAGGCTCTGCCCTCAGTGCCACGAGTGACCGTTTCCTTGGCACTCTTCACACTCAATTTTTTTAATTTGGACAGTCAAGGCCATTCGGAGGCTGATCGCCACTGCTTAGGCCCTAATAGGCCCAAGGAAATGATCAAATTGAAGGATGTCTTAACTGGTCAATGGAAAGGCCCCGATCCTATCTTAATAAGATCCAGGGGAGCTGTCTGTGTTTTCCCACAGGAAGAAAACAATTCATTCTGGGTACCGGAGCGCCTCTCGAGAAAGCTGGTGACAGCTTAAGATGATCTTTCAACAGATACACCTGCTACCACTTGAAGAGTCAAGGGCGGCGAGGATGACCACTAATTCTACTCGAGTGGATTCATCGCCCACAGATTGCTTATTACCCTGGGTTTCTTCTGCCTTCTGCCTTTTCTTACTTTAAGATTGTGTGGGGGTAGGAATGTTTGGTGCAGCATGATGTTGTGGCTTAGTGTTTTTACTCTGGTGGTTCTGCAAACTCAATACCCAACATAAACGTGACTAGGTTGCAATCTCGCAAACACTTGTGGCCTTGAAACAAGGATCATCTCCCAAAATTTGGTTATCCATGTTAAAAAATTAAAACAAACTGTGACACTCAGTCGATGCACCTCAGGGGTTTTACCCATTGCCCTGAGTCGATGAGTGATCCAAGTCAATGTTGCCTTTGCCTAAGCGGCTATGGTACCTAGATAAGAGGATGACAGCCCTTGCACTCCCTGGAATTTTATTCCATTGCACGGGAATGGGTGTCACCTCCTTTTTTAATCTTCTCCCTTATCCCCTGCACCCAGAGGACTTGTCTCCATTGCACCTGGTGGGGTAAGGAAGTAATCTAAAGCTCTTGATCGCTTACTCCCCAAAGAAGGAACTCGCTTGATCGAGCTTAGGGCTCTCTTGTGCCACGCTTATAGGTTTTAAGGCAGTTTTCATTTATTAAAACAAAAGGGGGATGTGGAGAGCTGAGACTCAGACGCCACTAGGTGGCGCTGACATTTTGCCCTCAAAACTGTAAAAAAAAAAAAAAAACCCTCCAGTACACATGCACTTTTTGCGCAAATTGCATAAGCACGCTAAGCACGTTGGGCCCGAGTCATCAGGCGGGGTAAAGAGTGAGCAGCCAATCAGGGTATTGACACGTCACTTAGGTGCGACCAGGGCTTATATAAACAGCGCCACTTCTGGGCCCTGGCGCTCTCCTCCCTCTCCTCCTCCCACCCTCCCTGCTTGGGGCTTGCCCGCCCTGGCCGCGGCCCACGGGACGCCGAGGTGTCTGTTGGCCAATGCGAGCGCTGCCTGTGCCCGCGAGGTGGCCAGGCCCACTCTCCTCTCCTCCTTTCATCAATAGACTGTAATAAAGGCTTATTGCAAAGGACCCTTGTGCCCGCGTGCGTTTCTGCTGGCGAGACGAATCACGAGGCTTCCAACACCCTGACAGACCTGGCCCTGACCCTGACAGTCCTGGCCCTGGCCCTGACAGCCCTGGCCCTGGCGCTGAAAACCCTGGCCCTGGCCCTGAAAGCCCTGGCCCTGGCCCTGACCTTGACCCTGACCCTGGCCCTGACCCTTGACCCTAACCATTGACACCCTAACCCTAAACCTAACCCCTAACCCTAACCCTAGCCCTTTCCCCAAGCCCTAGCCCGCTAACCCTAGCCTCCTAGCGCCGTAGCCACCTAACCCCCTATCCCTATCCCTCTAGTCCTAGCCCTAGTAATAGCCCCCTAGCACTAGCCCCCTAGCCCCAGCCCTAGCCCACTAGCCCTAGCCCTAGCCCTAGCCACAGCCCTAGCCACAGCCCTCGCCCCCTAGCCCCCTAGCCTCAGCCCTAGCCCCCTAGCCCTATCGCCCTAGCCCCAGCCCTAGCCCCCTAGCCCTAGACCTAGCCCCCTAGTCCCCTTGCCCTCTAGCCCTAGCACCCTAGCCCTAGCCCTAGCACCCTAGCCCTAGTCCTAGTCCTAGTCCTAGCCCCAGCCCTAGCCCCCTAGCCCTTAGCCCTAGACCTGTAGCTGTAGCCCCCCAGCCCACTAGCCCCAACCATATCCTCCTTGCCCCCTAGTCCTAGCCCTAGCCCCTTGACCCCTAGCTCCAGCACTAGACTCCAGCCCCAACTCCAGCCCCAGCCCTAAACCTAGACCTAGACCTAACCTTAACCCTGACCCTGACCCTGACCCTGACCCTAACCCTAACCCTAACCCTGACAGACCTGGCCTTGACACTGACAGCCCTGGCCCTGGCCCTGACCCGAACACTAATCCTAACAATACCCCTAACCCCATAAACCTAACCCTAACCCCGTATCACTAACCCTAACCCTAACTCCCTAACCCTAACCTAACCCTAACCATAACCCCTAATCCTAACCCTAACACTGACGCTGACCCTGACCCTGACCCTGACCCTCACCCATAACCCTAACCCTAACCCTAAACACTAAACCCTAAACCCTAACCCTAACTTATCCCTAACCACCCTACCTAACCTAACCCTAACCCTAACCTAACCCTAAACCTAACCCCAACCCCAACCACAAACCCAACCCTAACCCAAACCCTAACCCTAAACCTGACCCTAACCCTAACCCTCTAACCCTAACCCTAACACTAACAGTAACCCTAACCCCAACCCCTAACCCTAACCCCAACTGCAACCCCAACCCCAACCCCAACCACAAACACAACCCTAAACCCAAACCTAACCCTAACCTAACCCTCTAACCCTAACCCTCTAACCCTAACCCTAACCCTAACCCTAACATTAATTCAAATTTCGAATTGGCTAAGGAGTTTCATAAAAGTTTTCATGTTACACATGACACATTGCGTCATAGATTTGACATAACTAGAAAAGACGCTAGAGATATTGTTACCCAATGTCAAAATTGTTGTCAGTTCTTACCTATGCCTCATGTTGGGATTCATCCCAGAGGAATCCGTCCACTGCAAGTGTGGCAGATGGATGTTACTCACATTTCATTTTTTGGTAAGCTTCAATATTTGCATATTTCTGTTGATACTTGCTCTGGAGTTGTGTTTGCTTCTCCCATGACTGGAGAAAAGGCATCCCATGTTATTCAACATTGCCTAGAGGAATGGAGTGCCTGGGGAAAGCCCAAAATTCTAAAAACTGCCAATGGGCCGGCCTATACTTCTCAAAAATTTGGACAGTTTTGTCATCCAATAAAAGTGACCCATCTAACGGGTCTCCCATATAACCCTCAAAGTCAGGGTATTATTAAACATGCTAACCGCACACTAAAATCCTACTTAATAAAACAAAAGTGAGAGTCCAGGAGGCTCTGCCCTCAGTGCCACCAGTGACCGTTTCCTTGGCACTCTTCACACTCAATTTTTTTAATTTGGACAGTCAAGGCCATTCGGCGGCTGATCGCCACTGCTTAGGGCCTAATAGGCCCAAGGAAATGATCAAATTGAAGGATGTCTTAACTGGTCAATGGAAAGGCCCGGATCCTATCTTAATAAGATCCAGGGGAGCTGTCTGTGTTTTCCCACAGGAAGAAAACAATCCATTCTGGGTACCGGAGCTCCTCACGTGAAAGCTGGTGACAGCTGAAGATGATCTTTCAACAGATACACCTGCTACCACTTGAAGAGTCAAGGGCGGCAAGGATGACCACCAATTCTACTCGAGTGGATAAATCTCCCACAGATGGCTTATTACCCTGAGTTTCTTCTGCCTTTTCTTACTTTAAGATTGGGTGGGGGTTGGAATGTTTGGTGCAGCACTATGTTGGGGCTTAGTGTTTTTACTCTGGTTGTTCTGCAAACTCAATACCCAACATAAACGTGAGTAGGTCGCGATCGCGCAAACACTTGTGGCCTTGAAACAAGGATCATCTCCCAAAATTTGGTTATCCATGTTAAAAAATTAAAACAGACTGTGACACTCAGTCGATGCATCTCAGGGGTTTTACCCATTGCCCTGAGTCGATGAGTGATCCAAGTCAATGTTGCCTTTGCTTAAGCGGCTATGGTACCTAGATAGGAGGATGACAGCCCTTGCACTCCCTGGAATTTTATTCCATTGCACGGGAATGGGTGTCACCTCCTTTTTTAATCTTCTCCCTTAGCCCCTGCTCCCAGAGGACTTGTCTCCATTGCACCTGGTGGGGTAAGGAAGTAATCTAAAGCTCTTGATCGCTTACTCCCCAAAGAAGGAGCTCGCTTGATCGAGCTTAGGGCTCTCTTATGCCACACTTATAGGCTTTAAGGCAGTTTTCCTTTATTAAAACAAAAGGGGGATGTGGAGAGCTGAGACTCAGACGCCACTAGGTGGCGCTGACATTTTACCCTCAAAACTGTAAAAAAAAAACCCTCCAGTACACATGCGCGCGTTGTGCAAATTGCATAAGCACACTAAGCACGCTGGGCCCAAGTCATCAGGCAGGGTAAAGAGTGAGCAGCCAATCAGGGTATTGACACGTCACTTAGGTGCGACCAGGGCTTATATAAACAGCGCCACTTCTGGGCCCTGGCGCTCTCCTCCCTGTCTTCCTCCCACCCTCCCTGCTTGGGGCTTGCCCGCCCTGGCCGCAGCCCACGGGACGCCGCGGTGTCCTTCGGCCAATGCGAGAGCTGCCCGCGCCCACGATGTGGCCGGGCCAACTCTCCTCTCCTCCTTTCATCCATTGACTGTAATAAAGGCTTGTTGTGGAAGGACCCTTGTGTCCGCGTGCGTTTCTGCAGGCGAGACAAATCACGTGGCTTCCAACACCCTGACAGCCCTGGCCCTGACCCTGACAGCCCTGGCCTTGGCCCTGACAGCCCTGGACCTGGCCCTGACAGCCCTGGCCCTGGCCCTGACATCCCTGGCCGTGGCCGTGACAGCCCTGGCCCTGATCCTGACAGTCCTGGCCCTGACTCTGACATCCCTGGCCCTGGCAGCCCTGGCCGTGGCCCTGTTAGCCCTGATGGACCTGGCCCTGGCCCTGGCAGCATTGGTCCTGGCCCTGGCAGCCCTTTTCCTGTCCCTGGCAGCCCTGGCCCTGGCCCTGGCAGCCCTGGTCATGGCCCTGACCCTGACCCTGACCCTTGACCCTAACCCTTGACCCCGTAACCCTAACACTAACCCCTAACCCTAACCCTAGCCCTAGCCACCTAGCCCTAGCCCGCTAGCCCAACCTCCTTGTCCTAGCCCCCTAGCCTGAGCCCTAGCCCCCTAGCCCTAGCCTCCTAGCCCCATAGCCCCCTAGCCCCCTAGCCCTAGGCCCCTAGGCCTAGCCCTACTCCTAGCCCCCTAGCACTATCCCCCTTTACTTAGCCCTAGCCCCCTAGACCTAGACCTAGCCCCCTAGCCCTAGCCCTAGCCCTAGCCCTAGCCCTAACCCTAACCCTAACCTGACCCTGAACCTGACCCTGACACTAACCCTAAACCTAACCCTAACCCCCTAACCCTAAACCTAACCCTAACCCCCTAACCCTAACCATAACCCTGACTTTAACCCCTAACACTAACTCGAACCCTAACCCCTAACCTTAACCCTAACCCCCCCTAACCCTAACACGGACACTGACCCTAAACCTAACCCTAACCATAACCCTAACCCTATCCCTAACCCTAAACTTAAACCTATCCTCAACCCTATCTCTAACCCTAACCCTAACCCTCTAACCCTAACCCTAACCCCGTAACCATAACCCTAACACAAACAGTAACCCTAACCCTAACCCCTAACCCTAACCCCAACCCCAACACTAACCCTAACCCTAACCCTAACCCTAACCCTAACCCTATCCCTAACTCACTAACCCTAACCTTCACACTGACAGCCCTGACCCTGACCCTGACAACCCTGGCCCTGACCCTGACAGCCCTGGGCCTGGCCCTGACAGCCCTGACACTGGCCCTGACAGCCTTGGCCCTGGCAGCCCTGGCTCTGGCCCTGGCGGCCCTGGTCCTGATTTTGACCGTGGCCCTGGCCCTGACCCTTGACCCTAACCCTTCACCCCCTAACCCTAAACCTAACTCCTAACCCTAACCATAGACCTAGCCTCCTAGCCCTTGCCCGCTATCTCTAGCCTCCTAGCCCCCTAGCCCTCTAGCCCCCCTAGTCCTAGCCCCCTAGCCTTGCCCTAGTCCTAGCCCCAACCATAGCCTCCTAGCTCCCTAGCCCAAGCCCTAGCCCCTAGTCGCCTAGCTTCAGCCCTAGCCTCCAGTCCCAGCTCCAGCCCCAGACCTTGCCCTAGCCCTAACCCTAACCCTAAACCTGAGCCTGGCCCTGACCCTGACCCTAACCCTAACCCTAACCCTAACCCCTAACCGTGGAACCCTAAAACTAACCCCCTAACCCTAACTCTAACCCTAACCCCTAACCCTAACCCTAAACCTAACCCTAACCCACTAACCTTAACCCTAACACTGACCCTAACCCTAACACCCCTGACGCTGACCCTGACCCTGACCCCTAACCCTAACCCTAACCCTATCCCTAACCCTAACCCTAACCCTAACCCTAACCCTAACCCCAACCCCAGCCCCAACCCTAACCCTAAACCTAACCCTAACCCTAACCCTAACCCTAACCCTAACCTCTACCCCTAACCCTAACCCTCTAACCATAACCCTAACACTAACTTAGAATTTAACCCTAACCCCTAACCCTAACCCCAACCCCAACCCCAACCCTAACCCTAAACCTAACCCTAACCCTAACCCTAACCCTAACCCTAACCCTGTAACCCTAACCCTCACACTGACAGCCAAGACCCTGACCCTGAAAGCACTAACTCTGACCGTGACATCCCTGGCCCTGACCCTGAGAGCCCTGGCCCTGGCCCTGACAGCCCTGGCCTTGGCCCTGACAGCCCTGGCCCTGGCAGCCCTGGCCCTGGCCCTTGCCCTGGCGGCCTTGGTCCTGATTTTGACCCTGGCCCTGGCCCTGACCCTTGACCCTAACCCTTGACGCATTAACCCTAAACCTAACCCCTAACCCTAACCATAGCCCTAGCCCCCTAGCCCCTAGGCCCCTAGCCCACCAAGCCCTAGCCCCCATAGTCCTAGCCCTAGTCCTAGCCCCCTAGCACTAGCCCACTAGCCCCAGCTCTATCCCCTAGCCCTAGCCCTAGCCCTAGCTCCAGCCCCAGCCCTAGCCCCCTAGCACCGTAGCCTAGGTCCTAACCCTAGTCCGTAGCCCTATCCCCCTAGCCCCAGGCCTAGCCCCCTAGTCCGTAGCCCTATCCCCCTAGCCCCAGGCCTAGCCCCCTAGCACCGTAGCCTAGGTCCTAACCCTAGTCCGTAGCCCTATCCCCCTAGCCCCAGGCCTAGCCCCCTAGACCTAGCCCTAGCCCCTAGTCCCCTAGCCCCCTAGCCCTAGCCCCCTAGCCCTAGCCCTAGCCCCCTAACCCTAGTCCTATTCCTAGCCCCAGCCCTAGCCCCCTAGCCATTAGCCCTAGTCGCCTATCACTAGCCCCCTAGCCCCCTAGCCCCAGCGATAGCCTCCTAGCCCCCTAGGCCTAGCCCAAGCCCCTAGCCCCCTAGCTCCAGCCCTAGCCCCTAGCCTCAGCCCCAGCCCCAGCCCTAGCCCTAGCCCTAGCCCTAACCCTAACCCTGACCCTGACCCTGAACCTGACCATGACCCTAAACCTAACCCTATCCCTAACAGACTTGGCCCTGACACTGACAGCCCTGGCCCTGGCCCTGAAAGCCCTGGCCCTGGCCCAGACAGCCCTGGCCCTGGCCCTGAAAGCCCTGACCCTGGCCTTGACAGCCCTGGCACTGATCCTGACAGCCCTGGCCCTGACTCTGAGAGCCCTGGCCCTGGCAGCCCTGGCCGTGGCCCTGATAGCCCTGACGGCCCTGGGCCTGGCAGCCTCTGTGGCCCTCTCCCTGGCCCTGGCCCTGGCCCTGGCAGCCCTGGTCCTGGCCCTGGACCTTGACCCTTGACTCTTACATTTGACCCACTAACCCTAACCCCTAACCCTAACCCCTAACCCCTAACCCTAACCCTAAGCCTGACAGCCCTGACCCTGACCCTGACAGCACTGACCCTGACCCTGACAGCCCTGGCTCTACCCTGACAGCCCTGGCCCTGGCCCTAACCTGTCCCTGTCCCTGGTGGCCCTGGTCCTGGTTTTGACCCTGGCCCTGGCCCTGACCCTTGACCCTAACCCTTGACCCCCTAACCCTAAACATAACCCCTAACCCTAACCATAGCCTTAGCCCCCTAGCCCTAGCCCGTAGCCATAGCCTCCTAGCCCCCTAGGACCCTAGCCCCCCTAGCCCTATCACCCTAGTCCTAGCCCTAGTCCTAGTCCCCTAGCACTAGCCCCCTAGGCCTCTAGCCTCAGCCCTAGCCCTAGCCCTAGCCCCGAGCCCCCTAGCTCCAGCCCTAGCCTCCAGCACCAGCCCCAGCCTCAGCCCAAGCCCTAACCCTAGCCGTAACCCTGACCCTGACCCTGACCCTGACCCTAACCCTAACCGTAACCCTGACAGGCCTGGCCCTGACACTGACAGCCCTGGCCCTGGCCCTGACAGCCCTGGCCCTGGCCCTGACAGCCCTGGCCCTGGCCGTGACAGCCCTGGCCCTGGCCGTGACAGCCCTGGCCCTGATCCTGACAGCCCTGGCCCTGACTCTGACAGCCCTGGCCCTGGCAGCCCTGGCCGTGGCCCTGATAGCATTGACAGCCCTGGACCTGTCCCTGACAGCCCTGGCCCTGGCCGTGACAGCCTTGGCCCTGGCCGTGACAGCCCTGGCCCTGTTCCTGACAGCCCTGGCCCTGGCAGCCCTGGCCGTGGCCCTGATAGCATTGACGGCCCTGGGCCTGGCAGCCTTTGTGGCCCTCTACCTGGAACTGGCCCTGGCTCTGGCAGCCCTGGCCCTGGCCCTGGAACTTGAACCTTGACCCTAACCTTTGACCCACTAACCCTAACCCCTAACCCTAACCCCTAACCCCTAACCCTTACCCTAACCCTGACAGCCCTGACCCTGACCCTGACAGCACAGACCCTGACCCTGACAGCCCTGGCCTTGAACCTGACAGCCCTGGCCCTGGCCCTGGCAGCCCTGGTACTGGCCCTGGCAGCAGTGGCCCTGGACCTGGCAGCCCTGGTCCTGGTCCTTACCCTGACCCTGTCCCTGACAATTGACCCTAACCCTTGACCCCCTATCCCTAACCCTAACCCCTAAGCCTAACCCTAGCCCTAGCCCCCTAGCCCTAGGTCGCTAGCCCAACCCCTTGCCCTAGCCCCCTAGCCCTAGGCCTAGGCCCCTAGCCCTAGTCTCCTTGCCCCCTATCCCCCTAGCTCCCCTAGCACTAGCCCCCTAGTCCTAGCCCTAGTCCTAGCCACCTAGCACTAGCCCGCTAGCCGCAGCCCTAGCCCCCCAGCCTTAGCCCCAGCTGCCTAGCCCTAGCCCTATCTTCCTAGCCACCTAGCCCTAGCCACCTAGCCCCCTAGCCCCAGCCCTAGCCTCCTAGCCCCCTAGCCCTAGCCCTATCCCGCTAGCCCCCTAGCTCCAGCCCTAGCCTCCAGCCCCAGTCCCAGCCCCAGCCCTAGTCCTAGCCCTAGCCCTAGCCCTAACCCTAAACCTGACCCTGACCCTGACCCTGACCCTAACCCGAACCCTAACCCTAACCCCCTAACCCTAACCCTAACCCTAACCCCTAACCCTAACCCTAACCCTAACCCCCTAACCCTAACCCTAAACCTAACCCTAACCCCCTAACCCTAACCCTAACCCTGATTTTAACCCCTAACACTAATCCTAAACCTAATCCCTAACCCTAACCTTAACCCCCCCTAACCCTAACCCTGACCCTGACCCTGACCAAGACACTGACACTGACCCTGACCCCTAACCCTGACCCTAACACTAACCTTAACCCTATCCCTAACCCTAACCCTAACCCCTAATCCATAACCCTAACTCCCAACCTTAACCCTAACCATAACCCTAACCCTAACCTCTAACCCTAACCCTAAACTTCTAACCCTAACCCCTAACCCTAACCCTAGCCCTAGCCCCCTAGCCCTAGCCCGCTATCCCAACCCCCTTGCCCTAGCCCCCTAGCCCTAGCCCTAGCCCCCTAGCCCTAGTCTCCTTGCCCCCTATACCCTCTAGCCCCCTAGCCTGAGCCCCCTAGTCCTAGCCCTAGTCCTAGCCCCCTAGCACTAGCCCCCTACAAGTGTGGCAGATGGATGTTACTCACATTTCATTTTTTGGTAAGCTTCAATATTTGCATATTTCTGTTGATACTAGCTCTGGAGTTGTGTTTGCTTCTCCCCTGACTGGACAAAAGGCATCCCATGTTATTCAACATTGCCTAGAGGCATGGAGTGCCTGGGGAAAGCCCAAAATTCTAAAAACTGCCAATGGGCCGGCCTATACTTCTCAAAAATTTGGACAGTTTTGTCATCCAATAAAAGTGACCCATCTAAAGGGTCTCCCATATAACCCTCAAAGACAGGGTATTATTAAACATGCTCACCGCACCCTAAAATCCTACTTAATAAAACAAAAGGGAGAGTCCAGGAGGCTCTGCCCTCAGTGCCACGAGTGACCGTTTCCTTGGCACTCTTCACACTCAATTTTTTGAATTTGGACAGTCAATGCCATTTGGTGGCTGATCGCCACTGCTTAGGGCCTAATAGGCCCAAGGAAATGATCAAATGGAAGGATGTCTTAACTGGTCAATGGAAAGGCCCCGATCCTATCTTAATAAGATCCAGGGGAGCTGTCTGTGTTTTCCCACAGGAAGAAAACAATCCATTCTGGGTACCGGAGCGCCTCATGCGAAAGCTGGTGACAGCTGAAGATGATCTTTCAACAGATACACCTGCTACCACTTGAAGAGTCAAGGGCGGCTAGGATGACCACTAATTCTACTTGAGTGGATTCATCGCCCACAGATGGCTTATTACCCTGGGTTTCTTCTGCCTTTTCTTACTTTAAGATTGTGTGGGGGTTGGAATGTTTGGTGCAGCACTATGTTGGGGCTTAGTGTTTTTACTCTGGTTGTTCTGCAAACTCAATACCCAACATAAACGTGAGTAGGTCGCGATCGCGCAAACACTTGTGGCCTTGAAACAGGGATCATCTCCCAAAATTTGGTTATCCATGTTAAAAAATTAAAAGAGACAGTGACACTCAGTCGATGCACCTCAGGGGTTTCACCCATTGCCCTGAGTCGATGAGTGATCCAAGTCAATGTTGCCTTTGCCAAAGCGGCTATGGTACCTAGATAGGGGGATGACAGCCCTTGCACTCCCTGGAATTTTATTCCATTGCACGGGAATGGGTGTTACCTCCTTTTTTAATCTTCTTCCTTAGCCCCTGCACCCAGAGGACTTGTCTCCATTGCACCTGGTGGGGTAAGGAAGTAATCTAAACCTCTTGATCGTTTACTTCCCAAAGAAGGAGCTCGCTGGATCGAGCTTAGGGCTCTCTTGTGCCACGCTTATAGGCTTTAAGGCAGTTTTCATTTATTAAAACAAAAGGGGGATGTGGAGAGCTGAGATTCAGATGCCAGTAGGTGGCGCTGACATTTTGCCCTCAAAACTGTAAAAAAAAAACCTCCAAAACGCATGCGCGGATTGTGCAAATTGCTTAAGCACGCTAAGCACGCTCAGTTGGAGTCATCAGGCGGGATAAAGAGTGAGCAGCCAATAAGAGTATTGACACGTCACTTAGGTGCGACCAGGGCTTATATAAACAGTGCCATTTCTGGGCCCTGGCGCTGTCCTCCCTCTCCTGCTTGCCCTCTCCCTGCCCGGGTCTTGCCTGCCCTGGCTGCGGCCCGCAGGATGCTGCGGTGTCAGTCGACCAATGCGAGCGCCGCCCACGCCTACGAGGTGGCCAGGCCCGCTATCCTCTCCTTCTTTCATCGATTGACTGTAATAAAGGCTTGTTGCGGAAGGACCCTTGTGCCTGCCTGCGTTTCTGCCGGCCAGACGAATCACGCGGCTTCCAACACCCTGACAGCCCTGGCCCTGGCCCTGACATCCCTGGCCCTGGCCCTGACAGCCCTGGCCCTGGCCCTGACAGCCCTGGCCCTGGCCCTGACAGCCTTGGCGCTAATCCTGACAGCCCTGGCCGTGGCAGCCCTGGCCGTGGCCCTGATAGCCCTGAGGGCCCTGGCCCTGCCAGCCCTTGCGGCCCTCTCCCTGGCCCTGGCCCTGGCAGCCCTGTTCCTGGCCCTGGCAGCCCTGGCCCTGGCCGTGGCGGCCCTGTTCCTGGCCCTGACCCTGACCCTGACCCTGGCCCAGACCCTTGACCCCCTAACCCTAACCCTAACCCCTAACCCTAACCCTAGCCCTAGCCCCTTAGCCCTACCCCGCTAGCCCAACCCCCTTGCCCTAGCCCCATCGCCCTAGCCTCCTAGGCCCTAGCCTCCTAGCCCCCCGTGCCCTAGTTCCCTAGTACTAGCCCTAGTCCTAGCCCCCTAGAACTAGAAGCCTAGCCCCAGCCCTAGACCCTAGTCCTAGCCCTAGCCCCCTAGACCTAGCCCTAGCCATAGCCCCAGCCCTAGCCCCCTAGCACCCTAGCCTCAGCCCTAGCCCTAGCCCCCTAGCCCTAGCCCCCTAGCCCAAGACCTAACCCCCTAGCCCTAGCCCTACACCCCTAGTCCCCTAGCCCACTAGCCCTAGCCCCCTAGCCCTAGCCCTAGCGCAGTAGCCCTAGTTCCAGTCCTAGCCCCAGCCTTAGCCCCCTAGCTCCTAGACCTAGCCCCCTAGCCCTAGCCCCCTAGTCCCCTAGCCCCAGCCCTAGCCTCCTAGCCCCCTAGCCCTACCCATAGCCCCCCTATCCCCCTAGCTCCAGCCCTAGCCTCCAGCCCCAACCCCAGCCCCAGCCACAGCCCTAGCCCTAGCCCTAACCCTAACCCTGACTCTGACCCTGACCCTGACCCTAACACAAACCCTAACACTAACCCCATAACCCTAACCCTAACCCCCTAACCATAACCCTAACACTAACCCTAACCCCCTAAACCTAACCCTAAACCTAACCCTAATCCCCTAACCCTAACCCTAACCCCGACATTAACCCCTAACCCTAACCCTAACCCCAGAACCTAACCCTAACCCTAACCCCCCTAACCCTGACCCTGACTCTGACGCTCACCATCACACTGACCCTGACACCTAACCCTAACCCTAACCCTAAACCTAACCCCTAACCCTAACCCTAACCCCTAACCCCTAACCCTAACCCTAACCCTAACCCTAACCCTAACCCTAACCCTAAACCCCAACCCTAACCCTAACCCTAACCTAACCCTAACCTCCTAACCTAAACCTAACCCTAACACTAACCCTGACGTTAACCCCAACCCTAACCCTAACCCCCTCTAACCCTAACCCTGAACCTGACCCTGACCCTGACCCTGACCCCTAACACTAACACTAACCCTAAGCGTAACCCCCCTAACCCTAACTCTATCCCTAACCCCAACCCTAACCCCAAACCCCTAACCATAACCCCAAACCCCTAACCCTAACCTAACTCTGACCGTAACCCTAACCCTAACCCTAACCCTAACCCTAACCCTAACCACAACCCCAACCCCAACCCCAACCCCAACCCCAACCCTAACCCTAAACCTAACCCCTAATCCCTAACCCTAACCCTGACAGCCCTGACCCTGACTCTGACAGCACTGAAACTTACCCTGACAGTCCTGGCACTGGCTCTGGCAGCCCTTGCCATGGCCCTGGCGTCCCTGGTCCTGGACTTGACCCCGGCCCTGGCCCTGACCCTTGACCCTAACCCTTGACCCCTTAACCCTAACCCTAACCCCTTACCCTAACCCTAGCCCTAGCCCGCTAGCCTTAGCCCCCTTACCCTAGCCCCCTAGCCCTAGCCCTAGACCCCTAGCCCTAGCCTCCTAGCCCCCTAACATTCTAGCACCCCTAGCCCTAGCCCACTAGTCCTAGCCCTAGTCCTAGCAACCTAACAATAAGCCCCTAGCCCCAGCCCTAGCCGCTAGCCCAAGCCCTAGCCCCCTAGCCCTAGCACTAACCCTAGGCACCCCCTAGCCCCCTAGCCCCCTAGCCTCAGCCCTAGCCCTAGCCCCGTAGCCCCATCCCCTATCCCCAGCCCTAGCCCCCTAGCCCTAGCCCGCTAGCCCAACCCCCTTGCCCTAGCCCCCTAGCCTTAGCCCTAGCACCTAGCCCTAGCCTCCTATCCACCTATACCCCTAGCACACCTAGCTCTAGCCCCCTAGTCCTAGCCCTAGCCCTAGCCCCTAGTGCCTTATCCCCCTAGGCCTAGCCCCCTAGCCCTAGCCTTAGCCCCCTATCCCTAGTCCTAGTCCTAGCCCCATAGCCCCCTAGCCCCAGCCCTAGCCTCCTAGCCCCCTAGCCCTAGCCCCCTAGCTCCAGCCCTAGCCTCCAGCCCCAGCCCCAGCCCTAGCACTAGCCCTAGCCCTAACCCTAAACCTGACCCTGACCCTGACCCTGACCCTAACCCTAACCCCCTAACCCTAACCCTAATGCCTGAACCCTAAACCTAACCCTAACCCTAACCCCCTAACGCTAACCCTAACCCTAACCCCTAACCCCTAACCCTAACCCTAACCCTAACTCTAACCCTAATCCTAACCCCCTAACCCTAACCCTGACTTTAACTCCTAACCCTAACCCTAACCCCCAACCCTAACCCTGACCCTGACCCCGATCCTGACCCTGACCCTGACCCCGAACCCTAACCCTAACCCTAACCCTAACCCTAACCCTAACCTCTAACCTTAACCCTAAACCTAACGCTAACCCTAACCCTAACACTAACCCTAACCCTAACCATCTAACCCTAACCCTAACCCTAACCCTAAGAGTAACCCTACCCTAACCCTAAACCTAACCCTAACCCTATCCCTAACCCTTACCCTAACCCTAACGCTAACTTATTCCTAACAGGAAAAATTTTCCAAAAAAGGAACATAAACGCAAAGCACTACTTTGTAAATTAAATCACATGTGTGTCACTCGCTCAATTAGGAATACAGGAAAACTGAAAAATGATATATTACACTGTACAGCACAGGAACAAATTTCCAAAAGAAGAACAGAAACGCAAAGCAATACTTTGTAAACGAGATCACATGTTTGTGGGTCGCTCAATTAGGACTACAGGAAAACTGAAAAGTGATATATCAAACTTTACAGCAAAGAAACAATTTTTCATTGAAAGAACAGAAACGCAAAGCACAACTTTGTAAACTAATTCACATATGTGTTGCCCTTTCAATTATTATAATAGGAAAACTAAAAAGTGATATATCACACTGTACAGCACAGAAACAAGTTTCCAACAGTAGAACAGAAACGCAAACCACTACTTTGAAAACTAAATCACATGTGTGTCTCTTGCTCAATTAGGAATATAGGAAAACTGAAAAGTGATATGTCGCACTGTACAGTACAGGAACAAGTTTCCAACAAAAAAACAGAAGAGCAAAACACTACTTTTAAACGGAATCACATGTGTGTCGCTTGCTCCATTAGGAATATAGGAAAACTGAAAAGTGTTATCTCGCACTGTACGGCACAGAAACAAGTTTCCATCGGAAGAAGAGAAACACAAAGCACAACTTTGTACACTAATTCACACGTGCCCCCTAGCTCCAGCCCTAGCCTCCATCCCCAGCCCTAGCCCCAGCCCTAGCCCTAGCCCTAGCCCTAAACCTGACCCTGACCCTGACCCAAAAACTAACACTAACCCTAACCCTAACCCCCTAACCCTAACACTAACCCCCTAACACTAACCCCCTAAACCTAACCCTAACCCTAACCAAAACCCCCTAACCCTAAGCCCAACCCTAACCCTAAACCCCTAACCCTAACCGTAACCCCCTAACACTAACCCTAACCTGACTTTAACCCCTAACCCTAACCCCTAAACCCTAACCCTAACCCCACTAACCCTAACCCAGACCCTGACCCTGACCCCCTAACCCTAACCCTAACCCTAACCCTAACCCTAACCTAAACCCTAAACCCTAAACCCTATCCCTAACACTAACACTAACCCTAACACCAACCATAAACCCAACCCCTAATCCTAACCTCACACCTAACCCTAACCCTAACACTAACCCTAACCTCTAACGCTAACCCTAACCCTCTAAGCCTAACCCTAACAATAACCCTAACACAAACCCTAACCCCTAACCCCTAACCCTAAACCTAACCCTAACCCTAACCCTAACAATAACATTAATTCAAATTTAGAATTGGCTAAGGAGTTTCATAAAAGTTTTCATGTTACAGCTGAGACATTGCATCATCGATTTGACATAACTAGAAAAGAAGCTAGAGATATTGTTACCCACAGGAAGAAAACAATCCATTTTGGGTACCGGAGTGCCTCATGCGAAAGCTGGTTCCAGCTGAAGATGATCTTTCAACAGATACACCTGCTACCACTTGAAGAGTCAAGGGCGGCGAGGATGACGACTAATTCTACTCGAGTGGATTCATCGCCCACAGATGGCTTATTACCCTGGGTTTCTTCTGCCTTTTCTTACTTTAAGATTGGGTGGGGGTTGGAATGTTTGGTGCAGCACTATGTTGTGGCTTAGTGTTTTTACTCTGGTTGTTCTGCAAACTCAATACCCAACATAAACGTGACTAGGTCGCGATCGCACAAACACTTGTGGCCTTGAAACAAGGATCATCTCCCAAAATTTGGTTATCCATGTTAAAAAATTAAAACAGACTGTGACACTCAGTCGATGCACCTCAGGGGTTTTTCCCATTGCCCTGAGTCGATGAGTGATCCAAGTCAGTGTTGCCTTTGCCTAAGCGGCTATGGTACCTAGATAGGAGGATGACAGCAATTGCACTCCCTGGAATTTTATTCCATTGCACGGGAATGGGTGTCACCTCCTTTTTTAATCTTCTCCCTTAGCCCCTGCACCCAGAGGACTTGTCTCCATTGCACCTGGTGGGGTAAGAAAGTAATCTAAAGCTCTTGATCGCTTACTTCCCAAAGAAGGAGCTCGCTTGATCGAACTTAGGGCTCTCTTGTGCCACGCTCATAGCCTTTAAGGCAGTTTTCATTTATTAAAACAAAAGGGGGATGTGGAGAGCTGAGACTCAGATGCCACTAGGTGGCGCTGACATTTTGCCCTCAAAATTGTAAAAAAAAAAACCTCCACTACGTATGCGCGGTTTGCGCAAATTGCAAAAGCAAGCTAAGCATGCTGGGCCTGAGTCATCAGGCGGTGTAAAGAGTGAGCAGCCAATCAGGTTATTGACACGTCACTTAGGTGCGACCAGGGCTTATATAAACAGCGCCACTTCTGGGCCCTGGTGCTGTCCTCCCTCTCCTCCTCCCCCTCTCCCCGCCCGGGGCTTGCCTGCCCTGGCCATGGCCCGCGGGACGCCAGGGTGTCCCTTGGCCAATGCAAGCGCCGCCCGCGCCAGTGAGGTTGCGGGGCCCGCTCTCCTGTCCTCCTTTCATCAATTGACTGTAATAAAGGCTTGTTGCGGAAAGACCCTTGTGCCCGCATGCGTTTCAGCCAGCCAGACGAATCACGCAGCTTCCAACACCCTGACAGACCTTTCCCTGGCCCTGACAGCCCTGACCCTGGCCCTAACAGCCCTGGCCCTGATCCTGACTGCCCTGGCCCTGACAGCCCTGGTCCTGGCAGCCCTGGCCGTGGCCCTGATAGCTCTGATGGCCCTGGCCCTGGAAGCCCTTGTGGCCTTCTCCCTGGCCCTGGCCCTGGCCCTGGCCCTGGCAGCCCTGGCCCTGGCCCTGGCCCTTGACCTTTGACCCTAACCTTTGACCCCCTAACCCTAACCCCTACCCTAACCCCTAACCCTTAACCCTAACCCTAACCCTGACAGCCCTGACCCTGACCCTGACAGCACTGACCCTGACCCTGACAGCCCTGGCCCTGACCATGACAGCCCTGGCCCTGACCCAGACAGCCCTGTCCCTGGCCCTGACAGCACTGGTCCTGGCCCTGGCAGCCCTGGTCCTGGCCCTGGCAACCCTGGCAGCCTTGGCCCTGGCCCTGTTGGCCCTGGTCCTGGCCCTGACCCTAACCCTTGACCCTAACCCTTGACCCCCTAACCCTAACCCTAACACCTAACCCTAACACTAGCCCTAGCCCCCTAGCCCTAGCCCGCTACCCCAACCCCCTTGCCCTTGCCCCCTAGCCCTAGCCCTAGCCCCATAGCCCTAGGCTCCTAGGACCCTAACCCCCCTATCCCTAGCCCCCTAGTCCTAGCCCTAGGCCTAGCCCTAGCCCTAGCCCTAGCCCCAGCCCTATCCCAAGCCCCCTAGCCCTCTAGCCTCAGCCCTAGCCCAAGCCCCCTAGCCCTATCGCCCTAGCCCCAGCCCTAGGCCCCTAGTCCCCTAGCCCCCTAGCCCTAGCCCCCTAGGCCTAACCCTAGCACTCTAGCCCTAGTCCTAGGCCTAGCCCCATCTCTATCCCCCTAGCCCCTAGCCCTAGCCCCCTAGCCCTAACCCCCTAGCCCCCTAGCCCCAGCCCTAGCCTCCTAGCTCCCTAGCCCTAGCCCTAGCCCCCTAGCCCCCTAGCTCAAGCCCTAGCCTTCAGCCCCAGCCCCTGCCCCAGGCCTAGCCCTAGCAATAGCCCTAACCCTAACCTTGACCCTGACCCTGACACTGACCCTAACCCTAACCCTAACTGCTAACCCTAACCCCCTTACCCTAACCCTAACCCTAACACCCTAACCCTAACCTAACCCTAACCCCTAACCCTGACCCCCTAACCCTAACCCTCTAACCCTAACCCTAACCCTAACCTAACCATAACCATAACCATAACCCTAACCCTAACCCCAACCCCAAACCCAACCCCAACCCAAACCCAACCCTATTCCCAACCCTAACCCTAATCCTAACCCTAACCCTAACACCGTCACCCTAACCCTAACCTAATCCTAACCCTAACCTGTAACCATACCCCCTACCCCTAACCCTACCCTAACCCTAAACTTAACCCTTACCCTAACCCTAACTTGTTCCTAAGAGGAACAAGTTTCCAACTAAAGAATATAAACACAAAGCACTAGTTTGTAAACTAAATCACATGTGTGTCACTCGCTCAATTAGGAGTACAGGAAAGCTGAAAAGTGATATTTCCAACTTGAGAGCACAGAAAGAAGTTTCCATCGAAAATACAGAAATGTAAAGCACAACTTTGTAAACTAAGTAACATGTGTGTCAACCATTCAATTAGGAATACAGGAAAACGGAAGAGTGATATCTCGCAGTGTAGCACACAGAAACAAGTTTCCAACGAAAGAGGAGAAATGTAAAGGACAATTTTGTAAATTAAGTAACATGAGTGTTGCCCGTTCAATTAGGAATACAGGAAAACTGAAAAGTGATATCTCCCACTTTAGAGCACAGAAAGAAGTTCCCAATGAAAGAACATAAAAACAAAGCAGAGCTTTAGAAAATAAATCACATCTGTGTCACCCTTTCAAATAGGAATACAGAAAAACTGAAAAGTGGTATCTTGCACTGTAGTGCACAGAAAAAGTTTCCACCAAAAAAATAGAAAGGAAAGTAACAACTTTGTAAACTAAATCACATTTGTGTCGCCCGTTCAATTAGGAATACAGGAAAACTGAAAAGTGATATCTTCCACTGTAGTGCACAGAAACAAGTTTCCAACAAAAGAATAGAAAGGCAAAGCACAACTTTATAAACTAAATCATATTTGTGTCTCCCGCTCAATTAGGAATAAAGGAAAACTGAATAGTGATATCTCCCACTTTAGAGCACAGAAAGAAGTTTCCAATGAAAGAACAGAAACGCAAAGCACAGCTTTGGAAACTAAATCACATGTGTGTCGCCCGTTCAAATAGCAATACAGGAAAACTGAAAAGTGATATCTTGCACTGTACCTCACAGAAACAAGTTTCCAATGAAAGAACAGAAATGTAAAGCACAACTTTGTAAACTAAGTAACATGTGTGTCACCTGCACAATTAGGAATACAGGAAAATTGAAAATTGATATCTTCCACTTTGGAGTAGAGGAAGAAGTTTTCAATGTAAGAATAGAAAGGTAAATCACAACTTTGGAAACTAAATCACATGTGTGTTGCCAGTTCCATTAGGAATACAGGAAAACTGAAAAGTGATATCTCCCACTTGAGAGCACAGAAAGAAGTTTCCAACGAAAATACAGAAATGTAAAGCACAACTTTGTAAACTAACTAACATGTGTGTCATCCGTTTAATTAGGAATACAGGAAAACGGAAAAGTCATATCTCCCACTGTAGTGCACAGAAACAAGTTTCCACCAGAAGAATAGAAAGGAAAGTCACAACTTTGTAAACTAAATCACATTTGTGTCGCCCTTTCAATCAGGAATACAGGAAAACTGAAAAGTGATATCTCCCACTTTAGAGCACAGAAAGAATTTTCCAATGAAATAATATAAAAACAAAGGAGAGCTTTGGAAAATAAATCACATCTGTGTCACCCTTCAAATAGGGATACAGGAAAACTGAAAAGTGATATCTCCCACTGTACCTCACAGAAACAAGTTTCCAATGAAAGAAGAGAAATGTAAAGTAACAACTTTGTAAACTAAATAACATTTGTGTTGCCCATTCAATTAGGAATACAGGAAAAATGAAAAGTTATATCTTCCACTGTAGTGCACACAAAAATAAGTTTCCAACAAAAGAACAGAAAGGCAAAGCACAACTTTATAAACTAAATCACATGTGTGTCACCCGCTCAATTAGGAATAAGGAAAACTGAAAAGTGACATCTCCCACTTTACCTCACAGAAAATAATTTTCCAAGGAAAGAACAGAAATATAAAGCACAACTTTTAAACTAAATAACATGTGTGTCGCCTGCACAAATAGGAATACAGGAAAACTGAAAAGTTATATCTTGCACTGTACCTGCACAGAAACAAGTTTCCAATGAAAGAACAGAAATGTAAAGCACAACTTTGAAAATTAAATCACATGTCTGTCACCTGATCAATTAGGAATACAGGAAAATTGAAAATTGATATCTTCCACTGTGTGTCAGAGGAAAAGTTTTCAATGTAAAATAGAAAGGTAAATCAAAACTTTGTAAATTAAATCACATTTGTGTCACCAGTTCCATTAGGAATACAGGAAAACTGAAAAGTGATATCTCTCTCCCACTTGAGAGCACAGAAAAAAGTTTCCAACAAAAGAATAAAATAAATCACAACTTTGTAAATGTAAATCACATGTGTGTCACCCTTTGTTAAAATACAGGAAAACTGAAAAGTGATATCTCACAATGACACAAATCACACCTTTGAAACTAAATCACATGTGTCCCACCCATTCAATTAAAAATACAGGAAAACTCAAAAGTGATATTCCACTGTAGAAGAAACAAGTTTCCAAGGATAGAACAGAAATATAAAGCACAACTTTGTAAACTAAATCACATTTGTGTTGCCCTTTCAATCAGGAATACAGGAAAACTGAAAAGTGATATCTTGCACTTTAGAGCACAGAAACAAGTTTCCAATGAAATAATAGAAAGGCAAAGGAGAACCATGGAAAATAAATCACATGTGTGTTGCCTGTTCAATTAGGAATACAGGAAAACTAAAAAGTTATATCTCCCAATGTACCTCACAGAAACAAGTTTCTCAATGAAAGAACAGAAATGTAAAGCACAACTTTGTAAACTAAATAACATGTGTGTTGCCCATTCAATTAGGAATATAGGAAAAATGAAATGTGATATCTTCCACTTTAGAGCACACAAAAAAAGTTTCCAATGAAAGAACAGGAACTCAAAGCACAACTTTGTAAACTAAATCACATGTGTGTCACCCATTCAATTAAAAATACAGGAAAACTGAAAATTGATATCTCCACTGTACCTCACAGAAATAAGTTTCCAATGAAAGAACAGAAATATAAAGCACAACTTTATAAACTAAGTAACATATGTGTCGCCTGCACAATTAGGAATTAAGGAAAACTGAAAAGTGATATCTTCCACTTTAGTGCACAGAAATAAGTTTGCAATGAATGAACAGAAAAGCAAAAACACAACTTTGTAAATTAAATCACATGTCTGTCGCCTGATCAATTAGGAATTACAGGAAAACTGAAAAGTGATATCTCCCACTGTAACATCACAGAAACAAGTTTCCAACTAAACAACAGAAATGTAAAGCAAAACTTTGTAAATTAAATCACATTTGTTTTGCCAGTTCCATTAGGAATACAAACAAAACTTAAAAGTGAAATCTCCCACTTGAGAGCACACAGAAAAAAAATTTTCCAACAAAAACAATAAAAGGCAAATCACAACTTTGTAAACTAAATATCATTTGGGTTCCCCCTTTCATTTAAGAATACAGGAAAACTGAAAAGTGATATTTCACACTGACACAAATTTCACACAAAAGAACACAAAAAGCAAGCAAACTAAATCACACATGTGTGTCACCCATTCAATTAAGAATACAAGAAAACTGAAAAGTGATATCTCACACTGTATGGCACAGAAACAAGTTTCCAAGGATAGAACAGAAATATAAAGCACAACTTTGTAAAATAAATAACAAGTGTGTTGCCCGCTAAATTAGGAATACAGGAAAACTAAAAAGTGATATATTGAACTGTACAGCAAAGAAACAAGTTTTCAATGAAAGAACAGAAACACAAAGCACAAATTTATAAACTAATTCACATACGTGTGCCTGTTCAATTATTTTAACAGAAAAACTGAAAAGTGATATAACCCTAAACCTAAATAACCCTAAACCCCAAACGCTTAACCTAACCTGTCCCTAATCCTAATTAACCCTAACTTGATCCTAACAGGAACAAGTTTCCAAAAAGGACATAAACACAAAGCACTACTTTGTAAACTGTATCACATGTTGTCACTCGCTCAATTAGGAATACAAGAAAACAGAAAAGTGATATAATGCCCTGTACAGCATAGGAACAAGTCTCAGTACTTTGTAAAATAAATAACATGTGTGTCGCTCGCTCAATTAGGAATACAGAAACAAGTTTGTTATCTCAACTGTAAACAGAAACAAGTTTCCATCAAAAGAACAGAAACACAAAGCACTATTTTGTAAACTAAATCACATGTGTGTTACCTGCACAATTAGGTATATAGGAAAACTGAATGTGATATCTTCCACTTTAGAGGACAGAAACAAATTTCCAATGAAAGTTCAGAAAAGCAAAGCACAACTTTGGAAACGGAATCACATGTGTGTTGCCCATTTAATTAGAAATACAGGAAAACTGAAAATTGATATCTCCCACTGTATGGCACAGAAACAAGTTTCCAATGAAAGAACAGAAATGTAAAGCACAACTTTATAAACTAATTAACATATGTGTTGCCTTTCAATTATTATAACAGGAAAACAGAAAAGTGATATCTTCCACTTTAGAGCACAGAAAGAAGTTTGCAATGAATGAACAGAAAAGCAAAACACAACTTTGTAAACTAAATCACAGGTGTGTCACCCGTTCAAGTAGGATTACATGAAAACTGAAAAGTGATATCTGTACAGCACTGAACAAATCACAGAAACAAGTTTCCAACTTTAAACAACAGAAATGTAAAGCACAACTTTGTAAACTAAGTAAAATGTGTTTTGCCAGTTCAATTAGGAATACAAACAAACTTAAAAGTGAAATCTCTGTCAGTATCACACAGAAAAAAAAGTTTCCAACAAAAGAACAGAAAAGCAAAGCACAACTTTGTAAACTAAATATCATTTGGGTTCCCCACTCATTTAGGAATACAGGAAAACTGAAAAGTGATATTTCCCACTTTAGAGCACAGAAACAAGTTTCCAACAAAAGAACACAAAAGCAAAGCACTACTTTTAAACGGAATCACATGTGTGTCGCTCGCTCAATTAGGAATACAAGAAAACTGAAAAGTGTTATCTCGCACTGTATGGCACAGAAACAAGTTTCCATCGAAGGAACAGAAACGCAAAGCACAACTTTGTAAAATAAATCTCATGTGTGTCGCTAGCTCAATTAGGAATACAGGAAAACTAAAAAGTGATATATTGAACTGTACAGCAAAGAAACAAGTTTTCATCGGAAGAAAAGAAACACAAAGCACAAATTTATAAACTAATTCACATACGTGTCGCCTGTTCAATTATTATAACAGAAAAACTGAAAAGTGATATAACCCTAACCCTAACCATAACCCTAAACCCCAAACGCTAACTCTAACCCTAACCCTAACCCCCTATCCCTAATCCTAACCTTAACCCTAACCCTAACTTGATCCTAACAGGAACAAGTTTCCAAAGAAAGGACATAAACACAAAGCACTACTTTGTAAACTGTATCACATGTGTGTCACTCGCTCAATTAGGAATACAAGAAAACAGAAAAGTGATATAATGCCCTGTACAGCATAGGAACAAGTCTCCAAAAAAAGAACAGAAAAGCAAAGCAGTACTTTGTAAAATAAATAACATGTGTGTCGCTCGCTCAATTAGGAATACAGGAAAACTGAAGAGTGTTATCTCGAACTGTATGGCACAGAAACAAGTTTCCATCAAAAGAACAGAAACACAAAGCACTATTTTGTAAACTAAATCACATGTGTGTCGCTTGCACAATTAGGTAAACAGGAAATCTGGAATGTGATATATCGCACCATAGAGCACAGAAACAAATTTCCAACTAAAGTTCAGAAAAGCAAAGCACGACTTTTAAACGGAATCACATGTGTGTTGCTCGCTCAATAAGGAATACAGGAAAACTGAAAAGTGGCATCTCTCACTATATGGCACAGAAACAAGTTTCCATCGAAAGAACAGAAACGCAAAGCACAACTTTGTAAACTAATTCACATACGTGTTGCCCTTTCAATTATTATAACAGGAAAACTAATAGGTGATATATCACACTGTACAGCACATAAACAAGTTTCCAACAGAAGAACAGAAACGCAAAGCACTACTTTGTGAACTAAATCACATGTGTGTCACTTGCTCAGTTAGGAATAAGGGAAAACTTAATAGTGATATATCGCACTGTACAGCACAAGAACAAATTTCCAACAAAAGAACAGAAAAGCAAAGCACGACATTTAAATGGAATCAAATGTGTGTCGCTTGCTCAATTAGGAATACAGGAAAACTGAAAAGTGTTATCTCGCACTGTATGGCACAGAAACACGTTTCCTTCGAAGGAACAGAAACGCAAAGCACAAGTTTGTAAACTAATTCACATATGTGTGGCCTGTTCAATTATTATAACAGGAAAACTGAAAAGTTATATAACCCTATCCCTAACCCTAACCCTAACCCCGTAACCCTAACCCTAACCCTATCCCTAACCCTAGCCCTAACCTGTAACCCTAACCCTAACCCTAATCCTATCATAACCCTAACCCTAAACCGAACCCTGCCCCTAACCCTAACTTGTTCCGAAACAGTAACAAGGTTCCAAAAAAGATTATAAATGCAAAGCACTACTTTGTAAAGTAAATCACATGTGTGTCACTCTCTCAAATAGGAATACAGGAAATCTGAAATGTGATATATCGCAGTGTACAGCACAGGAAGAAGTTTCAAACAAAAGAACATAAGAGCAAAGCACTACTTTTAAACGGAATCACATGTGTGTTGCTCGCTCAATTAGGAATAAGGGAAATCTTAATAGTGATATATCGCACTGTACAGCACATGAACAAATTTCAAACAAAAGAACAGAAAAGCAAAGCACGACTTTTAAACGGAATCACATGTGTGTCGCTCGCTCAATTAGTAATTCAGGAAAACTGAAAAGTGTTATCTCGCACTCTATGGCACAGAAACAAGTTTCCATCGAAGGAACAGAAACACAAAACACAACTTTGTAAACTAATTCACATACGTAACGCCTGTTCAATTATTATAACAGGAAAACTGAAAGTGATATAACCCTAACCCTAACCCTAACCCTAACCCGAAGAACTAACCCTAACCCTAACACTAACCCTTACATCTAACCCTAACCCTAACCCTAACCCTAAACCTAACCCTACCCTTACCCTAACCATAAACCTAATCCAAAACCCTAACCCTAACACTAAATTGTTCCTAACACTAACAAGTTTCCAAAGAAAGAACATAAACGCAAAGCACAACATTGTAAACTAATTCACATACGTGTCGCCTGTTCAATTATTATAACAGGAAAACTGAAAAGTGGTATAAACCTAACCCTAACCCTAACTCCCTAACCCTAACCCTAACCCTAACCCTAACCTCCTAACCCTAACCCTAACCCTAACCCCTAACTCTAACCCTAACCCTAACCCTAACCCTAACCCTAACCCTAACCCTAAACCTACCCTAACCCTAAACCTAACACTAACCCTAACACTAACTTGTTCTTGTTTTTTCCAACGAAAAAAACATAAACTCAAAGCACTAATTGGAAACTATATCACATGTGTGTCACTCACTTAATTAGGAATACAGGAAACCTGAAAAGTGATATATCGCACTGTACAGCACAGGAACAAGTTTCAAACGAAAGACCAGAATAGCAAAGCTCTACTCTTAAACGGAATCACATGTATGTCGCTTGCTCAATTAGGAATACAGGAATACTGAAAAGTGATATATTGCACTGTACAGCACACGAACAAATTACAAACAAAAGAACAGAAAAGCAAAGCACGACTTTTAAATGGAATCATATGTGTGTCGCTCGCTCAATTAGGAATACAGGAAAACTGAAAAGTGTTATCTCGCACTGTATGGCACAGAAACAAGTTTCCATCGAAGGAACAGAAACGCAAAACACAACTTTGTAAACTAATTCACATACGTGTCGCCTGTTCAATTATTATAACAGGAAAACTGAAAAGTGATATAATCCTAACCCTAACCCTAACCCTAACACTAACCCCGTAGCCCTAACCCTAACCCTATCCCTAACCCTAGCCCCAACCTGTAACCCTAACCTTAACCCTAATACTATCATAACCCTAACCCTAAACCGAACCCTACCCCTAACCATAACTTGTTCAAAACAGGAACAAGTTTCCAACAAAAGAATATAAACGCAAAGCACTACTTTGTAAACTAAATCACATGTGTGTCACTTGCTTAATTAGGAATACAGGAAACCTGAAAAGTGATATATCGCACTGTACATCACAAGAAGAAGTTTCCAACAAAAGAACAGAAAAGCAAAGCACTACTTTTAAAAGGAATCACATGTGTGTAGCTTGCTCAATTAGGAATATAGGAAAACTGAACAGTGATATATCACATTGTACAGCACAGGAACATGTTTTGAACGAAAGAACAGAAAAGGAAAGCACTACTTTTAAACAGAATCACATGTGTGTCACTCGCTCAATTAGGAATACAGGAAAACTGAAAAGTGTTATCTCACACTGTAAGGCACAGAAACAAGTTTCCATCGAAAGAACAGAAACGCAAAGCACAACTTTGTAAACTAATTCACATATGTGTCGCCTGTTCAATTATTATAACAGGAAAACTGAAAAGTGGTATAACCCTAACCCTAACCCTAACTCCCTAAACCTAACCCTAACCCTAACCCTAACCCTAACACCGTAACCCTAACCCTAACCTAAACCTAACCCCTAAACCTAACCCTAACCCTAATCCTAACACTAACACCCTAACACTAAACCTAACCCTAACCCTAACCACAAACCCTAACCATAACCCTAAGCCTAACCCTAAACCTAACCCTAACCCTACCCTAAACCTATTCCTAACCATAACTTGTTCTTAACAGGATCAAGTATCCAATGAAAGAATATAAACGCAAAGCACTATTTTGTAAACTAAATCACATGTGTGTCACTCGCTCAGTTAAGAATACAGGAAAACTGAAAAGTGATATATCGCACTGTACATCACGGGAACAAATTTCAAACGAAAGAAGAGAAAAACAAAGCACTACTTTGTAAACAGAATCACATGTGTGTTGCTCGATCAATAAGAAATACAGGAAAACTGAAAAGTGTTATCTCACAGTGTACGGCACAGAAACAAGTTTTCATCGAAAGAACAGAAACACAAAGCACAACTTTGTAAACGAATTCACGTACGTGTTGCCAGTTCAAATATTATAACAGGAAAACTGAAAAGTGATATATCACACTGTACAGCACAGGAACAAGTTTCAATGAAAGAACAGAAAAGCAAAGCACTACTTTGTAAACTAAATCACATGTGTGTCGCTCGCTCAATTAGGAATGCAGGAGAACTGAAATGTGATATGTCGAACTCGATGGCAAAGAATCAAGTTTTTATCGAAAGAACAGAAACGCAAAGCACAACTTTGTAAACTAATTCATATACGTGACGCCTGTTCAAATAATATAACAGGAAAACTGAAAAGTGCTATAACGCTAACCCTAAACCTAACCCTAACCCTAACCCCTAACCCCTAACCCTAAACCCTAACCCTAACCCCCTAACCCTAACCCTAACACTAACCCTAACCCTACCCTAACCCTAAACCTAACAATAAACCTAACCCTAACCCTAACCCTAACCCTAACCCTAACCCTAACCCTAACCCTAACCCAAACCCTAACCCTAATTTCTTGCAAACAGAAACAAGTTTCCAACGAAAGAACATAAACGCAAAGCACTACTTTGTAAACTAAATCACATGTGTGTTGTTCGCTCAATTAGGAATACAGGAAAACTGAAAAGTGATATATTGAACTGTATGGCAAAGAATCAAGTTTTCATCGAAAGAACAGAAACGCAAAGCACAACTTTGTAAACAAATTCACATACCTGTCGCCTGCTGAATTATTGTAACAGGAAAACTGAAAAGTGATACAACCCTAACCCTAACCCTGTAACCCTAACCGTAGCCCTAACACTAACCCTAACACCTAACCCTAACCCTAACACTAACCCTAACCATAACCATAACCCTAACACCCTAACCCAAACACTAATCCTAACCCTAACCCCAAACCCTTATCCAAAGCCTAACCCTAACCCTACCCTAAACCTATCCCTAACCCTAACATGTTCTTAACAGGAACAAGTTTCCAACAAAAGAATATAAACGCAAAGCACTATTTTGTAAACTAAGTCACATGTGTGTCACTTGCTCAGTTAAGAATACAGGAAAACTGAAAAGTGATATATCGCACTGTACAGCACAGGAACAAGTTTCAATGAAAGAACAGAAAAGCAAAGCACTACTTTGTAAACTAAATCACATGTGTGTCGCTAGCTCAATTAGGAATACAGAAGAACTGAAATGTAATATATCGAACTCGATGGCAAAGAATCAAGTTTTTATCGAAAGAACAGAAACGCAAAGCACAACTTTGTAAACTAATTCAGATACGTGACGCCTGTTCAAATAATATAACAGGAAAACTGAAAAGTGCTATAAAGCTAACTCTAAACCTAACCAACCCTAACCCCCTAACCCTAAATCTAACCCTAACCCTAACACTAACCCTAACCCTACCCTAACCCTAAACCTAACAATAACCCTAACCCTACCCTAACCCTAACCCAAATCCTAACCCTAATTTGTTCCAAACACAAACAAGTTTCCAACGAAAGAACATAAACACAAAGCACTACTTTGTAAACTAAATCACATGTGTGTTGCTCGCTCAATTAGGAATACAGGAAAACTGAAAAGTGATATATCGAACTGTATTGCAAAGAATCAAGTTTTCATCGAAAGAACAGAAACGCAAAGCACAACTTTGTAAACTAATTCACATACCTGTCGCCTCTTGAATTATTATAACAGGAAAACTGAAAAGTAATACAACCCTAACCCTAACCCTAACACTAACCCTAACCCCTAACCCTAACCCTAACAATAACCCTAACCATAACCCTAAACCTACCCTAACCCTAAACCTAACCCTAACCATAACCCTAACCCTAAGCCTAACCCTAACCATAACCCTAACCCTAACACTAACTCTAACTTGTTCCTAACACTAACAAGTTTCCAACGAAAGAACATAAACTCAAAGCACTAATTGGAAATAAATCACATGTGTGTAACTTACTTAATTAGGAATACATGAAACATGAAAAGTGATATATCGCACTGTACAGCACAGGAACAATTTTCGAACGAAAGAACAGAATAGCAAAGCTCTACTTTTAAACGGAATCACATGTAAGTCACTCGATCAATTAGGAATACAGGAAAACTGAAAAGTAATATATCACACTGTACAGCACAGAAACAAGTTTCCAATAGGAAAACAGAAATGCAAAGCACTACTTTGTAACCTTAATCACATGTGTGTCGCTCGCTCAATTAGGAATACAGGAAAACTGAAAAGTGATGTATCGAACTGTACTGCACAGAAACAAGTTTTCATGGAAAGAACAGAAACGCAACACACAACTTTGTAAAGTAATTCACATACGTGTCGCCTGTTCAATTATTATAACAGGAAAACTGAAAAGTTTTATAACCCTAACCCTAACCCTAACCCACTAACCCTAAACCTAACCCTAACCCTAACCCCAGTAACCCTAACCCTAACCCTAAACCTAACCCCTAACCCTAACCCTGACCCTAACCCTAACCGTAAACCTACCCTAACCCAAACCTAACCCTAACCCTAACCCTAACCCTAACCCTAACACTAACTCTAACTTGTTCCTAACAGGAACAAGTTTCCAACGAAAGAACATAAACTCAAAGCACTAATTGGAAATAAATCACATGTGTGTAACTTACTTAATTAGGAATACATGAAACCTGAAAAGTGATATAGCGCACTGTACAGCACAGGAAGAAGTTTCGAATGAAAGAATAGAATAGCAAAGCTCTACTTTTAAAAGGAATCACATGTATGTCGCTTGCTCAATTAGGAATACAGGAATACTGAAAAGTGATATATTGCACTGTACAGCACAGGAAGAAGTTTCAAACAAAAGAAAAGAAAAGGAAAGCACTACTTTAAAACATAATCACATGTGTTTTGCTCACTCAATTAGGAATACAGGAAAACTGAAAACTGTTATCTCGCACTGTACGTCACAGAAACATGTTTCCATCAAAAGAACAGACACGCAAAGCACAACTTTGTAAACTAATTCACATACGTGTCGCCTGTTCAATTATTATAACAGGAAAACTGAAAAGTCATAAAACCCTAACCCTAACTCTAACCCTAACCCTAACCCTAACCCTAACACCCTAACCCTAACCCTAATCCTAACCCTAACCCCAAACCCTTATCCAAAGCCTAAAGCTAACCCTACCCTAAACCTATTCCTAACGCTAACTTGTTCTTAACAGGAACAAGTTTCCAACGAAAGAATATAAACGCAAAGCACTATTTTGTAAACTAAATCACATGTGTGTCACTTGCTCAGTTAAGAATACAGGAAAACTGAAAAGTGATATATCGCACTGTACAGCACAGGAACAAGTTTCCAATGAAAGAACAGAAAAGCAAAGCACAACTTTTTAAATTAATTCACATATGTGTCGCCCGTTCAATTATTATAAGAGGGAAACTGAAAAGTCATATAACCCTAACCCTAACCCTAACCCTAACCCCCTTAACCCTAACCCTAACCCTAACTTCCTAACCCTAACCCTAACCCTAATCCTACCCTAACCCTAACACTAACCCTAACACTAACCCTAACCCTAACTTGTTCCTAACAGGAACAGGTTTCCAACGAAAGAACATGAACGCAAAGCACTACTTTGTAAACAAAATCACATGTGTGTATCTCGCTCAATTAGGAATACAGGAAACCTGAAAAGTGATATATCGCACTGTACAGCAGAGGAACAAGTTTTGAACGAAAGAACAGAAGAGCAAAGCACTACTCTCTAAATTAAATCACGTGTCACCCTCGCTCAATTAGGAATACAGGAAAACTGAAAAGTGATATATCACACTGTACAGCACAGGAACAAGTTTCCAATGAAAGAACAGAATAGCAAAGCACTAGTTTCTAACGTAAATCACATGTGTTTCGCTTGCTCCATTAGTAATACAGGAAAACTGAAAAGTTATATATCGAACTGTACAGCAAATAAACAAGTTTTCATCAAAAGAACAGAAATGCAAAGCACAACTTTGTAAACTAATTCACATACGTGTCCCCTGTTCAAATATTATAACAGGAAAACTGAAAAGTGATATAACCCTAACCCTAACCCTAAACCCCTAACCCTAAACCCCTAACCCTAACCCTAACCCTAACCCTAATCCTCTAAACTTAACCCTAACCCTAACCCTAACTCCTAACACTAACCCTAAAACTAACCCTAACCCTAATTCTAACTTGTTCCTAACAGGAACAAGTTTAGAAAGAAAGAACAGTAAAGCAAAGCACTACTTTCCAAACTAAATGACATGTGTGTCGCTCTCACATTTAGGAATACAGGAAACCTGAAAAGTAATATATCACACTGTACAGCACAGGAACAAGTTTCGAACTAAAGATCAGAAAAGCAAAGCACTAGTTTAAAACCGAATCACATGTGTGTCTCTCACTCAATTAGGAATACAGGAAAACTGAAAAGTGTTATCTCGCACTGTACTGCACAGAAACAAGTTTCCATCGAAAGAACAGAAATGCAAAGCACAACTTTGTAAACTAATTCACATATGTGTCGCCCATTTATTTAATATAACAGGAAAATTGAAAAGTGATATATCGCACTCTTCAGCACAGGAACAAGTTTCCAACGAAAGAACAGAAAAGCAAAGCACTACTTTTTAAACTAAATCACATGTGTGTTGCTCGCTCAATTAGGAATACAGGAAAACTGAAAAGTGATATATCGAACTGTAAGGCAATGAAACAAGTTTTCATCGAATGCACAGAAACGCAAAGCACAACTTTATAAACTAATTCACATATATATGTCGCCCGTTCAATTAATATAACAGGAAAATTGAAAAGTGATATATCACACTGTTCAGCACAGGAATAAGTTTCCAACGAAAGAAGAGGAAAACTGAAAAGTGATATAACAATAACCCTAACCCTTAACCCTTACCCTATCCCCTAACACTAACACTAACCCTAACCCTAAACCCTAACCCTAACCCTAAACCTAACCCTAACCCTACCCTAACCCTAACCCTAACCCTAACCCAAACCTAACTTGTTTCCAACAGGAACTTGTTCCTAACAGGAACAACTTTCCAACAAAAGAACATAAACGCAAAGCACTACTTTCTAAACTAAATCACAAGTGTCTTATTCGATCAATTAGGAATACAGGAAAACTGAAAAGTGATATATCGAACGGTATGGGAAAGAAACAAGTTTTCATCGAAAGAACAGAAACACAAAGCACAACTTTGTAAACTAATTCACATATGTGTCGCCTATTCAATTATTTTAACAGGAAAACTGAAAAGTAATATAACCTTAAACCTAACACTAACCGCAACACTAACACCTTAACCTTACCTCTAAACCTTACCCCCTAACCCTAACCCTATCCCTAACCCTAACCCTAACTTGTTCCTAACAGGAACAAGTTTCGAAAAAAAGAACAGTAAAGCAAAGCACTACTTTCTAAACTAAATGACATGTGTGTCGCTCGCACATTTAGGAATACAGGAAAACTGAAAAGTGATATATTGCACTGTACAACACAGGAACAAGTTTCCAATGAAAGAACAGAAAAGGATATCAGTTCTTTGTAAATAGAATCACATGTGTGTCGCACACTAATTCACATACGTGTAGCCTGTTCAATTATTATAACAGGAAAATTGTAAAGTGATATAACTCTAACCCTAACCCTAACCCTAACCCGAACCCTAACCCTAACCGTAACCATAACCCTAACTTGTTCCTAACAAGAACACATTTCCAACGAAAGAACATAAAAGCAAAGCACTACTTTGTAAACAGAATCACATGTGTGTCGCTCGCTCAATTAGGAATACAATAAAACTGAAAAGTGATATATCGCACTGTACAGCACAGGAACAAGTTTCCAACGCAAGAACAGAAAAGCAAAGCACTACTTTGTAAACAGGATCACATGTGTGTCACACGCACAATGAGGAATACAGGAAAACTGAAAAGTGATATATTGAATTGTACGGCAAAGAAACAAGTTTCCAACATAAGAACAGAAAAGTCAAGAACTACTTTTAAACGGAATCACATTTGTGTCCTTCGCTCAATTAGGAATACAGGAAAACTGAAAAGTGTTATCTCGCACTGTATGTCACAGAAACAAGTTTCCATTGAAAGAACAGAAACGCAAAGCACTACTTGTAAACTAATTCACATACATGTCGCCGTTCAATTATTATAACAGGAAAACTGAAAAGTGATATAACGCACTGTACAGCACAGGAACAAGTTTCCAAAGAAAGAACAGAAAAGCAAAGCACAACTTTGTAAACTAATTCACATACGTGTCGCCTGTTCAATTTTTGTAACAGGAAAACTGAAAAGTGATATAACCCTAACCCCACCCCTATCACTAACCCCATAAGCCTAACCCTAATCCCCTAACCCTAACGCTAAAAAAAACCCTAACCCTAACCCCCTAACCCAAACCCTAACACTAATACTAACCCAACCCTAACCTGAAACCTAACCCTAAACCTAACCCTAACTTGTTCCTAACAGGAACAAGTTTCCAACCCAGGAACATAAACGCAAAGCACTACTTTGTAAACTAAATCACATGTGTGTCACTCGCTCAATTAGGAATACAGGAAAACTGAAAAGTATTATCTTGCACTATATGGCACAGAAACAAGTTTTCATCGAAAGAACAGAAACGAAAAACACAACTTTGTAAACTAATTCACATACGGCTCTCCCATTCAATTATTATAACAGGAAAACTGAGAAGTGATATATCCCTAACCCTAACCCTAACCCAACCCTAACCTCCTAACCCCAACGCTAACCCTAACCCTAACCCTACCCTAACCCTAACCCAAACCCTAACCCTAACCCTTACCCTAACTTATTCCCAACAAGAAGTAGTTTCCAACAAAAGAAAAGAAAAGCACAGCACTACTTTGTAAACTAAATTACATGTGTGTTGCTCACTCAATTTGAGATACAGGAAAACTGAAAAGTAATATATCGCACTATACAGCACAGGAACAAGTTTCGAAAGAAAGAACAGAAAAGCCAAGCACTACTTTGTAAACTAAATCACATGTGTGTCGCGTGCTCAATTAGGAATACAGGAAAACTGAAAAGTGATATATCGCACTGTACAGCACAGGAACAAGTTTCCAACAATAGAACAGAAAAGGAAAGCACTATTTTTAAACGGAATCACATGTGTGACACTCTTTCAATTAGGAATACAGGAAAACTGAAAAGTGATGTATCGCTCTATACATCACAGGAACAACTTTCCAATGAAAGAACAGAAAAGCAAAGCTAAATCACATGTGTTTCACTCACTAAATTAGGAATACAGGAAAACTGAAAAGTGATATATCGCACTTTACAACACAGGAATAAGTTTCGAACGAAAGAACAGAAAAGCAAAGCACTACTTTTAAATGGAATCACATGTGTGTCGCTCTCTAAATTAGGAATACAGGAAAACTGAAAAGTGTTATCTCGCACTGAACGGCACAGAAACAAGTTTCCATCGAATGAACAGAAACGCAACGCACAACTTGGTAAACTAATTCACATATGTGTAGCCCGTTCAATTATTATAACAGGAAAACTGAAAAGTGATATATCACACTGTACAGCACAGGAACAAGTTTCGAGTGAAAGAACAGAAAAGCAAAGCACTACTTTGTAAACTAAATCAAATGTGTGTCGCTCGCTCAATTACGAATACAGGAAACCTGAAAAGTGATATATCGCACTGTACAGCACAGAAACAAGTTTCCAATGAAAGAACAGAAAAGCAAAGCACTACTTTTAAATGGAATCAAATGTGTGTCGCTCGATCAATTAGGAATACAGGAAAACTGAAAAATGATATCTCGAACTGTACGGAAATGAAACAGGTTTTCATCGAAAGAACAAAAACACAAAGCACAACTTTGTCAACTAATTCACATACCTGTATCGCCTGTTCAATTATTATAACAAGAAAACTGAAATGTGATATAACCCTACCCGTAACCCTAAACCTAACCCTAACCCTAACCTAACCCTAACCCTAACCCTAACCCTAACCCTAACCTAACCTTAACTTATTCCTAACAGGAACAAGTTTCCAACGAAAGAACATAAACGCAAAGCACTACTTTGTAAACTAAATCACATGTGTGTTGCTTGCTCAATTAGGAATACAGGAAAACTGAAAAGTGCTATATCGACCTGTACGGCAAAGAAACAAGTTTTCATTGAAAGAACAGAAACGCAAAGCACTAGTTTGTAAACTAAATCACATACGTGTCGCCTGTTCAATTATTATAACAGGAAAACTGAAAGTGATATAAATCCTAACCATAACCCTAACCCTTAACCCTAACCCTAACCCTAATCCTAATCCTAACCCCTAACCCTAACCCTAACCTAACCTAACCCTAACCCTAACCCGCTAACCCTAACCCTAACACTAACCCTAAACCTAACACTAACCCCTAAGCCTAACCCTAACCCTAACGCCCAACCCCTAACCCTAACCCTAACCCTAACCCTAAACCTAACCCTAAACCTAACTTGTTCCTAACAGGAACAAGTTTCCAACGAAAGAACCTAAATGCAAAGCAGTACTTTGTAAAGTAAATCACATGTGTCACTCCCTCAATTAGGAATACATGAAAACTGAAAAGTGATATCTTCCACTTTAGAACACAGAAAGAATTTTCCAACAAAAGTATAGAAAGGCAAAGCACACTTTTAAACTAAATCACATTTGTGTTGCCCGCTCAATTAGGAATACAGGAAAACTGAAAAGTGATATCTCCCACTTTAGAGCATAGAAAGAAGTTTCCAATGAAAGAACAGAAACACAAAGCACATCTGTGGAATCTAAATCACATGTGTATCACCTGCACAATTAGGAATACAGGAAAACTGAAAAGTGATATCTCCAACTTTAGAGTACAAAAAGTAGTTTCCAATGAGAGAACAGAAACTCAAAGCCCAACTTTGGAAAATAAATCACATTTGTGTCACCCATTCACTTAGGAACACTGGAAAACTAAAAAGTGATATCTCGCACTGTACCTCACAGAAACAAGTTTCCAACGAAAGAACAGAAATGTTAAGCTCAACATTGTAAACGAAGTAACATGTGTTTCGCCTGCTCAATTACGAATACAGGAAAACTGAAAACTGATATCCCGCACTGTACCTCACAGAAAAAAGTTTCCAATGAAAGAACAGAAAGGCAAAGCAAAACTTTGTAAACTAAATCACATTTGTGTCGCCCCTTCACTTAGGAATACAGTAAAACTGAAAAGTGATATCTCACACTGTAGCTCACAGAAACAAGTTTCCAACGAAAGAACAGAAATGTTAAGCACAACTTTGTAAACTAAGTAACATGTGTGTTGCCCATTCAATTAGGAATACAGGAAAACTGAAAAGTGATATCTCTCACTGTAGTGCACAGAAACAAGTTTCCAACAAAAGAATCGAAAGGCAAAGCACAACTTTGTGAACTAAATCTCATTTGTATTGCCTGCTCAATTAGGAATACAGGAAAACTAAAAAGTGATATCTCCCACTTTAGAGCACAGAAAGAAGTTTCAAATGAAAGAACAGAAACGCAAAGCACACCATTTGAAACTAAATCACATGTGTGCTACTCATTCACTTAGGAACACAGGAAAACTGAAAAGTGATATCTCACACTGTAGCTCACAGAAACAAGTCTCCAATGAAAGAACAGAGAAGCAAAGCAGTACTTTTAAACGGAATCACATGTGTGTCGCTCACTCAATTAGGAATATTGGAAAACTGAAAAGTGATATATCGCACAGTACAGCACATGAAAATGTTTCGAAGGAAAGAACAGAAAAGCAAAGCACTACTTTTAAACGGAATCACATGTGTGTCGATCACTCAATTAGGAATACAGGAAAATTGTAAAGTGTTATCTCACACTGTACGGCACAAAAAAAAAAAAATGTTTCCATCATAAGAACAGAAACGCAAACCACAACTTTGTAAACTAATTCATATTCATGTTGCCCGTTCAATTATTATAACAGGAAAACTTAAAAGTGATATATCACACTGTAGAGCAAAGAAACAAGTTTCCAACAGAAAACAGAAACTAAAAGCACTACTTTGTAAAATATATCACATGTGTGACGATCGCTAAATTAGGAATACAGGAAAACTGAAAAGTGATATAATGCACTGTACAGCACAGGAACAAGTTTCCAATGAAAGAACACAAAAGCAAAGCACTACTTTGTAAACTAAATCACATGTGTGTCGCTCGCTCAAATCGAAATACAGGAAAACTGAAATGTGATATATCACACTGTACAGCACAGGAAAAAGTTTCGAACGAAAGAATAGAAAAGCAAAGCACTACTTTGCAAACTAAATCACATGTGTGTCACGAGCTCAATTGGGAATACAGGAAAACTGAGAAGTGATATATCGAACTGTACAGCAAAGAAACAAGTTTTCATCGAAAGCACAGAAACACAAAGTACAACTTTTTAAATTAATTCACATATGTGTTGCCTGTTCAATTATTATAACAGGAAAACTGAAAAGTTATATATCACACATTCTATAGCACAGGAACAAGTTTCGAACGAAAGAACAGAAAAGCAAAGCACTATTTTGTAAACTAAATCACATGTGTGTCGCTCGGTCAATTAGAAATACAGGACACCGGAAAAGTGATATATCGCACTGTACAGCACAGGAACAAGTTTCGAATGCAAGAACAGAAATACAAAGGACTACTTTTAAACGGAATCACATGTGTGTCGCTCGCTCAATTAGGAATACAAGAAAACTGAAAAGTAATATCTCGCACTGTACGGCACAGACACAAGTTATCATCGAACGAACAGAAACGCAAAGCACAACTTTGTAAACTAATTCACATATGTGTCGCCCATTCAATTATTATAACAGGAAAACTGAAAGTGATATATCGAACTGTACAGCACAGGAACAAGTTTCGAAGGTAAGAACAAAGGAAAACACTACTTTGTAAACTAAATCACATGTGTTTCCCTAGCTCAATTAGGAATACAGGAAAACTCCAAAGTGATATATCGAAGTGTACTGCAAAGAAACAAGTTTTCATCGAAGAACAGAAATGCAAAGCACAACTTTGTAAACTAATTAACATACATGTCGCCTGTTCAATTATTATAACAAGAAAACTGAAATGTGATATAACCCTAACCGTAAACCTAACCCTAACCGTAACCCCCTAACCCGAACCCTAACCCTAACACTAATGGTAACCCATAACCCTAACTCTAACCCTAACCCTAACCCTACCCTAACCCTAACCCTAACCCTAACCCTACCCTAACCCTAACCCTAACCCTAACCCTAACTTATTCCTAAGAGGAACAAGTTTCCAACAAAAGAACATAAAAGCAAAGCACTACATTGTAAACTAATTCACATGTGTGTCACTCGCTCAATTAGGAATACAGGAAACCGGAAAAGTGATATATCACACTGTACAGCACAGGAACAAGTTTCAACAAAAAGAACAGAAAAGCAAAGCACTACTTTTAAACAGAATCACATGTGTGTCGCTTCGCTCAATTAGGAATACTGGAAAACTGAAAAGTGTTATCTCCCACAGTACGGAACAGAAACAAGTTTCCATCCAAAGAACAGAAACGCAAAGCATAACTTTTTTTATGTGATTCACCTACGTGTCTCCCCTTCAATTATTATAAAAGGAAAACTGAAAAGTCATATATCACACTGTACAGCACAGGAACAAGTTTCGAACGAAATAATAGAAAAGCAAAGCACTACTTTGTAAACTAAATCACATGTGTGTAGCGAGCTCAATTGGGAATACAGGAAAACTGAGAAGTGATATATCGAACTGTACGGGCAAAGAAACTAGTTTTCATCGAAAAGAACAGAAATGCAAAGCACAACTTTGTAAACTAATTAACATATGTGTCGCCTGTTCAATTATTATAACAAGAAAACTGAAATGTGATATAACCCTAACCGTAACCCTAACCCTAACCCCCTAAACCTAACCCTAACCCTAACTCTAATGCTAACCCCTAACCCTAACTCTAACCCTAACCCTATCCCTAACCTTAACTTATTCCTAACAGGAACAAGTTTCCAACGAAAGAACATAAATGCAAATCACTACTTTGTAAACTAAATCACATGTGTGTCACTAGCTCAATTAGGAATACAGGAAACCGGAAAAGTGATATATCGCACTGTACAGCACAGGAACAAGTTTCGAATGAACGAACAGAAAAGCAAGGCACTACTTTAAACAGAATCACATGTGTGTCGCTCGCTCAATTAGGAATACTGGAAAACTGAAAAGTGTTATCTCGCACTGTAAGGCACAGAAACAAGTTTCCATCGAAAGAACAGAAACGCAAAGCACAACATTTTTACCTAATTCACATAGGTGTGACCCGTTCAATTATCATAACAGGAAAACTGAAAAGTGATATATCACACTGTACAGCACAGGAACAAGTTTCGAACAAAAAACAGAAAAGCAAAGCACTAATTTGTAAACTAAATCACATGTGTGTTGCGAGCTAAATTGGGAATACAGGAAAACTGAGAAGTGATATATCGAACTGTACGGCAAATAAACATGTTTTCATCGAAAGAACAGAAACGCAAAGTACAACTTTGTAAACTAATTCTCATATGTGTCGCCTGTTCAATTATTATAACTGGAAAACTGAAAAGTGGTATTAACCCTAACCCTAACCCTAACCCTAACCCTAACCCTAACCCTAACCCTAACCCTAACCCCATAACCCTGACCCTAACCCTAAACCTAACCCTAACCCTAAACCTAAACCTAACCCCTAACCCTAACCCTCCCACTTTAGAGCACAGAAAGAAGTTCCCAATTAAAGAACAGAAACGCAAAGCACAACGTTGGAAACTAAATCACATGTGTGTCGCCTGTTCTATTAGGAAATCAGCAAAACTGAAAAGTGATATCTCCCACTGTACCTCACAGAAAAAAGTTTCCAATGAAAGAACAGAAATGTAAAGCACAACTTTGTAAACTAAGTAACATGTGTGTCACCTGCACAATTAGGAAAACAGGAAAACTGAAAAGTGATATCTTCCAATTTAGAGTACAGTAAGAAGTGTCCACTGAAAGAACAGAACGGCAAAGCACAACTTTGGAAACTAAATCACATTTGTGTCGCCCGCTAAATTAGGAATACAGGAAAACTGAAAAGTGATATCTCCCACTTCAGAGCACAGAAACAAGTTTCCAAAAAAAGAACAGAAAGGCGAAGCACAACTATGTAAAAAAATTCACATGTGCGTCGCCAGCTCAATTAGAATTACAGGAAAACTGAAAAGTGTTATCTCGCACTGTACCTCACAGAAACAAGTTTCCAATGAAAGAACAGAAATGTAAAGCACAACTTTGTAAACTAAGTAAGATGTGTATAGCCCTCTCAATTAGGAATACAGGAAAAATGAAAAGTGATATCTTCCACTTTAGAGTGATATCTCCCACTGTAGTGCACAGAAAAATGTTTCCAACAAAAAACAGAAAGACAAATCACAATTTTGTAAAATAAATTTCATTTTTTTTGCCCGCTCAATTAGGAATACATGAAAACTGAAAAGTGTTATCTCCCACTCTAGAGCACAGAAAGAAGTTTCCGACGAAAGAACAGAAACATAAAGCACAACTTTGGAAAATAAATCACATGTGTGTCGCCTGCTCAATTAGGAATACTGGAAAACTGAAAAGTAATATCTCCCACTGCAATGCACAGAAAGAAGTTTCAACAAAAAAAGAAAGGCAAATCACAATTTTGTAAAATAAATCACATTTTTATTGCCCTCTCAATTAGGAATACAGGAAAACTGAAATGTGATATCTCCACTGTAGTGCACAGAAACAAGTTTCCAAAAAAAAGAATAGAAAGGCAAAGCAAATTGTAAACAAAATCACATTTGTGCGCCTGCTCCATTAGGAATACAGAAAAACTGAAAAGTGAGATCTCCCACTTGAGATCACAGAAAGAAATTTCAAATAAGAGTACAGAAATGTAAAGCACAACTTCAGAACTATGTAACCTGTTTCGCCTGCACAATTAGGAATACAGGAAAACTGAAAAGTGTTATCTTCCACTTTAGAGCACAGAAAGAAGTTTCCAATGAAAGAAGAGAAACAGAAAGCACAACTTTGGAAACTAAATCACATCTGTGTCTCCCCTTCAATTTTAAATACAGGAAAACTGAAAAGTCATATCTCCCACTGTAGTGCACAGAAACAAGTTTCCAAAAAAGAACACAAAAAAAGCAAAACAAAATTTGTAAATTAAATCTCATTTGTGTCACCTGCTCAGTTAGGAATACAGGAAAACTCAAGAGTGATATCTCCTACTTTAGAGCACAGAAAGAAGTTTCAAAGGAAAGCACAGAAACACAAAGCACAACTTTAGAAAATAAATCACATGTGTGTTGCCCGTGCCATTAGGAATACAGGAAAACTGAAAAGTGATATCTCCCAATTGAGAGCACAGAAAGAAGTTTCCAACGATAGTACAGAAATGTAAAAGCACAACTTTGTAAACTAAATCACATTTGTGTCGCCCATTCAATTAGGAATAGAGGAAAACTGAAAAGTGATATCTCCCACTGCACCTCACAAAAACAACTTTCCATCGAAAGAACAGAAATATGAAGCACAACTTTGTAAACTACATAACATGTGTGTCGCCTGCACAATTAGGAATACAGGAAAACTGAAGAGTGATATCCTCCACTTTAGAGCACAGAAAGAAATTTTAAATGAAAGCACAGAAACACAAAGCAAAACTTTGGAAACTAAATCACATGTGTGTCGCCCCTTCATTTAGAAATACAGAAATACTGAAAAAGTGATATCTCGCATTGTACCTCCACAGAAACAAGTTTCCAATGAGAGAATAGAAATGTAAAGCACAACTTTTTAAACTAAGTAACATGTGTGTTGCCCTTTCAATTAGGAATACAGGAAAACTGAAAAGTGATATCTCCCACTGTAGTGCACAGAAACAAGTTTCCAACAAAAGAACAGAAAGGCAAAGCACAACATTGTAAACTAAATCACAATTGTGTTGTCTGCACAATTAGGAATACAGGAAAACTGAAAAGTTTTATCTCTCACTGTAGGGCACAGAAACAAGTTTCCATCGAAAGAACAGAAACATAAAGCACAACTTTGAAACTAATTCACATACGTGTTGCCCGTTCAATTATTATAACAGGAAAACTAAATAGTGATATATCACACTGTACAGCACAGAAAAAGTTTCCAACAGAAGAATAGAAACGCAAAGCACTACTTTGTAGACTAAATCACATGTGTCGCTAGCTCAATTAGGAATACAGGATAACTGAAAAGTGATATATTGAACTGTACGACAAAGAAACAAGATTTCATTGAAAGAACAGAAACACAAAACACAACTTTGTAAACTAATTCACATACGTGTCGCCTGTTCAATTATTATAACAGGAAAACTGAAAAGTGATATAACCCTAACCCTAACCATAACCATAACCCTAAACCCCTAAACCTAACCCTAACTTTAACCCTAATGATAACTTGTTCCTAACAGGAATAAGTTTCCAACGAAAACATAAACGCAATGCACTACTTTGTAAACTAAGTCAAATGTGTCACTTCCTCAATTAGGAATACAGGAACACTAAAAAGTGATATATCGCACTGTACAGCACAGGAACAATTTTCCAACAAAAGAACAGAAAGCAAAGCACTATTTTTAAACGGAATCACATGTGTGTCGCTTGCTCCATGAGGAATACAGGAAAACTGAAAAGTGTTATCTCTCACTGTACGGCACAGAAACAAGTTTCCATCGAAGGAACAGAAACACAAAGCACAACTCTAAACTAATTAACATACTTGGTCGCCTGTTCAATTATTATAACAAGAAAACTGAAAATGTGATATAACCTAACTGTAACCCTAACCTAACCTTAACCCCTAACCCTAACCCCAACTCTAATGCTAACCCCTAACCCTAACTCTAACCTAACCCTAACCCTAACCCTAACCCTAACCCTAACCCTAACCCTAACTTATTCCTAACAGGAAAAGTTTCCAACGAAAGAACATAAACGCAAAAGCACTACTTTGTAAACTAAATGACATGTGTTTCACTCGCTCAATTAGGAATACAGGAAAACTGAAAAGTGATATATCGCACTGTATAGAACAGGAACAAGTTTCGACGAAAGAACAGAAAATTAAAGCACTACTTTTAAACAGAATCACATGTGTCGCTTGCTCAATTAGGAATACTGGAAAACTAAAAGTGTTATCTCACTTACGGTATGGCACAGAAACAAGTTTCCATCCAAAGAACAGAAACGCAAAGCACAACTTTGAAAACTAATTCACATAATGTTGCCCGTTCAATTATTATAACAGGAAAACTAAATAGTGATATATCACACTGTACAGCACAGAAAAAGTTTCCAACTTTAGAACAAAGAAAGAAGTTTCAAAGAAAGAAGACAAACATAAAGCACAACAGTGGAAACTAAATCACATGTGTGTCGCCTGATCAATTAGGGATTACAGGAAAATTGAGAAGTGTTATCTCACACTCTACGCCACAGAAATAAGTTTCCAATGAAAGAAGAGAAATGTAAAGCACAATTTTGTAAACTAAGTAACATGTGTGTCGCCTGCACAATTAGGAATACAGGAAAACTGAAAAGTGATATCTTCCATTTTAGAGCACAGAAAGAAGTTTCCAATGAAAGAAGAGAAACAGAAAGCACAACTTTGGAAACTAAATCACATCTGTGTCTCCCCTTCAATTTTAAATACAGGAAAACTGAAAAGTCATATCTCCAACTGTAGTGCACAGAAACAAGTTTCCAAAAAAAGAACACAAAAGCAAAACAAAAATTTGTAAATTAAATCTCATTTGTGTCACCTGCTCAATTAGGAATACAGGAAAACTCAAGAGTGATATCTCCTACTTTAGAGCACAGAAAGAAGTTTCCAATGAAAGCACAGAAACACAAAGCACAACTTTAGAAAATAAATCACATGTGTGTTGCCCGTACCATTAGGAATACAGGAAAACTGAAAAGTGATATCTCCCAATTGAGAGCACAGAAAGAAGTTTCCAACGATAGTACAGAAATGTAAAGCACAACTTTGTAAACTAAATCACATGTGTGTCGCCCATTCAATTAGGAATAGAGGAAAACTGAAAAGTGATATCTCCCACTGCACCTCACAAAAACAACTTTCCATCGAAAAGAACAGAAATATGAAGCACAACTTTGTAAACTACATAACATGTGTGTCGCCTGCACAATTAGGAATACAGGAAAACTGAAGAGTGATATCCTCACTTTAGAGCACAGAAAGAAATTTTAAATGAAAGCACAGAAACACAAAGCAAAACTTTGGAAACTAAATCACATGTGTGTCGCCCCTTCATTTAGAAATACAGAAATACTGAAAAGTGATATCTACGCATTGTACCTCTCACAGAAACAAGTTTCCAATGAGAGAATAGAAATGTAAAGCACAACTTTTAAACTAAATAACATGTGTGTTGCCCTTTCAATTAGGAATACAGGAAAACTGAAAAGTGATATCTCCCACTGTAGTGCACAGAAACAAGTTTCCAACAAAAGAACAGAAAGGCAAAGCACAACATTGTAAACTAAATCACAATTGTGTTTGTCTGCACAATTAGGAATACAGGAAAACTGAAAAGTGTTATCTCTCACTGTAGGGCACAGAAACAAGTTTCCATCGAAAGAACAGAAACGCAAAGCACAACTTTGAAACTAATTCACATACGTGTTTGCCCATTCAATTATTATAACAGGAAAACTAAATAGTGATATATCACACTGTACAGCACAGAAAAAGTTTCAACAGAAGAATAGAAACATAAGCACTACTTTGTAGACTAAATCACATGTGTCGCTAGCTCAATTAGGAATAAAGGATAACTGAAAAGTGATATATTGAACTGTACGACAAAGAAACAAGATTTCATTGAAAGAACAGAAACACAAAACATAACTTTGTAAAACTAATTCACATACATGTCACGTGTTCAATTATTATAACAGGAAAACTGAAAAGTGATATAACCCTAACCCTAACCATAACCATAACCCTAAACCGCAAACCTAACCTAACCTTAACCCTAATGATAACTTGTTCCTAACAGGAATAAGTTTCAAACAAAGAACATAAACGCAATGCACTACTTTGTATTCCTAAAAAGTGATATATCATGCTGTTCAGCACAAAAACAAGTTTCAACAATAGAACAGAAATGCAAAGCACTACTTTGTAAACTAAATCACGTGTGTGTCACTAGCTCAATTAGGAATACAGGAAGGCTAAAAAGGGATATATCATACTATGCTGGCAAAAACAAGTTTCCAACAAAGAATACAAAAGCAAAAGCACAACTTTGTAAACTAAATCACATATGTCAGCCTGTTCAATCATTATAACAGGAAACTGAAAGGGATAACCCTAACCTAACCTAACCCAAGTTTTCATCCAAAAGAACAAAAACCCAGTAAGCACAACTGTAAACTAATTCACATACATTTGCCTGTTCAATCATTATAACAGGAAAGCTAAAAAGTGATATATCCACTGTTCAGCACAGAGACAAGTTTCCAATGAAGAACAGTAACCCAATGCACTACTTTTGTAAACTAAGTCAAATGTGTCACTCCTCAGTTCAATTATTAATACAGGAAAACTAAAAAGTGATATATGCTGTTACAGCACAGGAACAATTTTCCAACAAAAGAACATAAACTGAAGCACTGTTTTAAGCTAAGAATCACATGTGTGTCAACTCCTCCGCGGGAATACAGGAAAACTAAAAAGTGTTATCTCTTACTTTGCGGCACAGAAACAAATTTTCCATCGGAAGAACAGAAGCAAAAGCAACTGTTTTAAACTAATTCACATGTGTGTAGAAACTGCTAAATTATTATAACAGAGAAAACTGAAAAGTGATATAGCCTAACCTAACCTAACACTAGAAACAGATTTCCATCACACTAAACAGACACCATAAGCCTAACTCTGTAAACTAACCTCCTAACCTGTGTATAAATTATTATAACAGGAAAACTGAAAAAACCCTAACCTAACTAACTAACCTCTGAAACCTAACCTAACATAACTCTAACAGAACCAACCTTCCAGCTAACATAAACCTAACACTAACTTGTAAACAACCTAACCTAAACTTGCTAACCAGTGGGAAGCCCTAACCTAACCTAACTGACCTATTGCATTGTACAGCAACAGGAACAAGTTTCCAACAAAAACATAAACCCAAAACAATACATTTAAACAAAGTCACATGTGTGTTGCTTGCTCAATTAGGAATAGAGGAAAACTGAAATGTGATTATTGCATTGCTGTGGCACAGAAAAAGTTTCCAACAAAAATAGAAAACCAACAGCAATGCTTTTAAAGGAACGTGTTGCCTGTTCAATTAGAGATAACTGGAAAACTGAAAAGATGTTATCTGCTAACCTAATAGCCTAGCAGAAAAAGTTTCCACTCCAAGAAGAGAAACATAAAGAACAACTTTGTAAACTAATTCACCATCGTGTAGCCTAACAATTATTATAACTGGAAAACTGAAAAGTGATATAACCTAACCTAACCCTAACCTAAACCTAACCCGTTCCTAACACTAACCAGTTTCCCACAAAAAGAACAAAGTAAAGCACTACTAACCTAACCTAAATCACATATCACAACCTCAATGAACCTAACCTAACCTAAACTGAAGTGATATAAACCTAACTATTTCAGCACAGAACAAGTTTTAACAGAAAGAACAAAAATGCAAGCACTACTTTATAAACTAAATCACATACATGTCAGCCTGTTCAATTATTATACAGGAAAACTAAAAGTGATATATACTTTGTACACTTCAGGAACAAGTTTCAAACTGATGAAAAGAAATGCAAAGCACTGCTTTGTAAACTAATTCACATACATAGTTGCCTGTTCAATTAGGAATATAGGAAAACTAAAAAGTGATATATACGCACTGTACAGCACACTACTTTTAAACGGAATCACATACATGTAATAGCCGTTCAATTATTATAACAGGAAAACTGAAAAGTTATATAACACTGTACAGCACAGGAACAAGTTTCCAAAGAAAGAACAGAGAAAAGCAAAGCACAACTTTGTAAACTAATTCACATACGTGTCATAAGCCTGTTCAATTTTTTGTAACAGGAAAACTGAAAAGTGATATAACCCTAACCCCACCCCTATCACTAACCCCCTAAGCCTAACCCTAATCCCTAACCCTAACGCTAAAAACCCTAACCCTAACCCCTAACCCAAACCCTAACACTAATACTAACCCAACCCTAACCTGAAACCTAACCCTAAACCTAACCCTAACTTGTTCCTAACAGGAACAAGTTTCCAACCCAGGAACATAAACGCAAAGCACTACTTTGTAAACTAAATCACATGTGTGTCACTCGCTCAATTAGGAATACAGGAAAACTGAAAAGTATTATCTTGCACTATATGGCACAGAAACAAGTTTTCATCGAAAGAACAGAAACGAAAAACACAACTTTGTAAACTAATTCACATACGGCTCTCCCATTCAATTATTATAACAGGAAAACTGAGAAGTGATATATCCCTAACCTAACCCTAACCCAACCCTAACCTCCTAACCCCAACGCTAACCCTAACCCTAACCCTACCCTAACCCTAACCCAAACCCTAACCCTAACCCTTACCCTAACTTATTCCCAACAAGAAGTAGTTTCCAACAAAAGAAAAGAAAAGCACAGCACTACTTTGTAAACTAAATTACATGTGTGTTGCTCACTCAATTTGAGATACAGGAAAACTGAAAAGTAATATATCGCACTATACAGCACAGGAACAAGTTTCAAAGAAAGAACAGAAAAAGCCAAGCACTACTTTGTAAACTAAATCACATGTGTCGCAGGTGCTCAATTAGGAATACAGGAAAACTGAAAAGTGATATATCGTACTGTACAGCACAGGAACAAGTTTCCAAATAATAGAACAGAAAAGGAAAGCACTATTTTTAAACGGAATCACATGTGTGACACTCTTTCAATTAGGAATACAGGAAAACTGAAAAGTGATGTATCGCTCTACATCACAGGAACAACTTTCCAATGAAAGAACAGAAAAGCAAAGCTAAATCACATGTGTTTCACTCACTAAATTAGGAATACAGGAAAACTGAAAAGTGATATATCGCACTTTACAACACAGGAATAAGTTTCGAACGAAAGAACAGAAAAGCAAAGCACTACTTTTAAATGGAATCACATGTGTGTCGCTCTCTAAATTAGGAATACAGGAAAACTCAAAAGTGTTATCTCGCACTGAACGGCACAGAAACAAGTTTCCATCGAATGAACAGAAACGCAACGCACAACTTGGTAAACTAATTCACATATGTGTAGCCCGTTCAATTATTATAACAGGAAAACTGAAAAGTGATATATCACACTGTACAGCACAGGAACAAGTTTCGAGTGAAAGAACAGAAAAGCAAAGCACTACTTTGTAAACTAAATCAAATGTGTGTCGCCGCTCAATTACGAATACAGGAAACCTGAAAAGTGATATATCGCACTGTACAGCACAGAAACAAGTTTCCAATGAAAGAACAGAAAAGCAAAGCACTACTTTTAAATGGAATCAAATGTGTGTCGCTCGATCAATTAGGAATACAGGAAAACTGAAAAATGATATCTCGAACTGTACGGAAATATAACAGGTTTTCATCGAAAGAACAAAAACACAAAGCACAACTTTGTCAACTAATTCACATACCTGTATCGCCTGTTCAATTATTATAACAAGAAAACTGAAATGTGATATAACCCTACCCGTAACCCCCTAAAACCTAACCCTAACTAACCCTAACCCTAACCCTAACCCTAACCTTAACTTATTCCTAACAGGAACAAGTTTCCAACGAAAGAACATAAACGCAAAGCACTACTTTGTAAACTAAATCACATGTGTGTTGCTTGCTCAATTAGGAATACAGGAAAACTGAAAAGTGCTATATCGACCTGTACGGCAAAGAAACAAGTTTTCATTGAAAGAACAGAAACGCAAAGCACTAGTTTGTAAACTAAATCACATACGTGTCGCCTGTTCAATTATTATAACAGGAAAACTGAAAAGTGATATAATCCTAACCATAACCCTAACCCCTTAACCCTAACCCTAACCCTAATCCTAATCCTAACCCCCTAACCCTAACCCTAACCTCACCCTAACCCTAACCCTAACCCGCTAACCCTAACCCTAACACTAACCCTAAACCTAACACTAACCCCTAAGCCTAACCCTAACCCTAACGCCAACCCCTAACCCTAACCCTAACCCTAACCCTAAACCTAACCCTAAACCTAACTTGTTCCTAACAGGAACAAGTTTCCAAATCTAAAGAACCTAAATGCAAAGCAGTACTTTTGTAAAGTAAATCACATGTGTCACCCTCAATTAGGAATACATGAAAACTGAAAAGTGATATCTTCCACTTTAGAACACAGAAAGAATTTTCCAACAAAAGTATAGAAAGGCAAAGCACACTTTTAAACTAAATCACATTTGTGTTGCCCGCTCAATTAGGAATACAGGAAAACTGAAAAAGTGATATCTCCCACTTTAGAGCATAGAAAGAAGTTTCCAATGAAAGAACAGAAACACAAAGCACATCTGTGGAATCTAAATCACATGTGTATCACCTGCACAATTAGGAATACAGGAAAACTGAAAAGTGATATCTCCAACTTTAGAGTACAAAAAAGTAGTTTCAATGAGAGAACAGAAACTCAAAGCCCAACTTTGGAAAATAAATCACATTTGTGTCACCCATTCACTTAGGAACACTGGAAAACTAAAAGTGATATCTCGTGACTGTACCTCACAGAAACAAGTTTCCAACGAAGAACAGAAATGTTAAGCTCAACATTGTAAACGTAAGTAACATGTGTTTCGCCTGCTCAATTACGGTAATACAGGAAAACTGAAAACTGATATCCCGCACTGTACCTCACAGAAAAAAAAGTTTCAATGAAAGAACAGAAAGGCAAAGCAAAACTTTGTAAACTAAATCACATTTGTGTCGCCCCTTCACTTAGGAATACAGTAAAACTGAAAAGTGATATCTCACACTGTAGCTCACAGAAACAAGTTTCCAACGAAAGAACAGAAATGTTAAGCACAACTTTGTAAACTAAGTAACATGTGTGTTGCCCATTCAATTAGGAATACAGGAAAACTGAAAAGTGATATCTCTCACTGTAGTGCACAGAAACAAGTTTCCAACAAAAGAATCGAAAGGCAAAGCACAACTTTGTGAACTAAATCTCATTTGTATTGCCTGCTCAATTAGGAATACAGGAAAACTAAAAAAGTGATATCTCCCACTTTAGAGCACAGAAAGAAGTTTCAAATGAAAGAACAGAAACGCAAAAGCACACCATTTGAAACTAAATCACATGTGTGCTACTCATTCACTTAGGAACACAGGAAAACTGAAAAGTGATATCTCACACTGTAGCTCACAGAAACAAGTCTCCAATGAAAGAACAGAGAAGCAAAGCAGTACTTTTAAACGGAATCACATGTGTGTCGCTCACTCAATTAGGAATATTGGAAAACTGAAAAGTGATATATCGCACAGTACAGCACATGAAAATGTTTCGAAGGAAAGAACAGAAAAGCAAAGCACTACTTTTAAACGGAATCACATGTGTGTCGATCACTCAATTAGGAATACAGGAAAATTGTAAAGTGTTATCTCACACTGTACGGCACAAAAAAAAAAAATGTTTCCATCATAAGAACAGAAACGCAAACCACAACTTTGTAAACTAATTCATATTCATGTTGCCCGTTCAATTATTATAACAGGAAAACTTAAAAGTGATATATCACACTGTAGAGCAAAGAAACAAGTTTCCAACAGAAAACAGAAACTAAAAGCACTACTTTGTAAAATATATCACATGTGTGACGATCGCTAAATTAGGAATACAGGAAAACTGAAAAGTGATATAATGCACTGTACAGCACAGGAACAAGTTTCCAATGAAAGAACACAAAAGCAAAGCACTACTTTGTAAACTAAATCACATGTGTGTCGCTCGCTCAAATCGAAATACAGGAAAACTGAAATGTGATATATCACACTGTACAGCACAGGAAAAAGTTTCGAACGAAAGAATAGAAAAGCAAAGCACTACTTTGCAAACTAAATCACATGTGTGTCACGAGCTCAATTGGGAATACAGGAAAACTGAGAAGTGATATATCGAACTGTACAGCAAAGAAACAAGTTTTCATCGAAAGCACAGAAACACAAAGTACAACTTTTTAAATTAATTCACATATGTGTTGCCTGTTCAATTATTATAACAGGAAAACTGAAAAGTTATATATCACACATTCTATAGCACAGGAACAAGTTTCGAACGAAAGAACAGAAAAGCAAAGCACTATTTTGTAAACTAAATCACATGTGTGTCGCTCGGTCAATTAGAAATACAGGACACCGGAAAAGTGATATATCGCACTGTACAGCACAGGAACAAGTTTCGAATGCAAGAACAGAAATACAAAGGACTACTTTTAAACGGAATCACATGTGTGTCGCTCGCTCAATTAGGAATACAAGAAAACTGAAAAGTAATATCTCGCACTGTACGGCACAGACACAAGTTATCATCGAATCTAACAGAAACGCAAAGCACAACTTTGTAAACTAATTCACATATGTGTCGCCCATTCAATTATTATAACAGGAAAACTGAAAGTGATATATCGAACTGTACAGCACAGGAACAAGTTTGAAGGTAAGAACAAAGGAAAACACTACTTTGTAAACTAAATCACATGTGTTTCCCTAGCTCAATTAGGAATACAGGAAAACTCCAAAGTGATATATCAAGTGTACTGCAAAGAAACAAGTTTTCATCAAGAACAGAAATGCAAAGCACAACTTTGTAAACTAATTAACATACATGTCGCCTGTTCAATTATTATAACAAGAAAACTGAAATGTGATATAACCCTAACCGTAAACCTAACCCTAACCGTAACCCCTAACCCGAACCCTAACCCTAACACTAATGGTAACCCATAACCCTAACTCTAACCCTAACCCTAACCCTACCCTAACCCTAACCCTAACCCTAACCCTACCCTAACCCTAACCCTAACCCTAACCCTAACTTATTCCTAAGAGGAACAAGTTTCCAACAAAAGAACATAAAAGCAAAGCACTACATTGTAAACTAATTCACATGTGTGTCACTCGCTCAATTAGGAATACAGGAAACCGGAAAAGTGATATATCACACTGTACAGCACAGGAACAAGTTTCGAACAAAAGAACAGAAAAGCAAAGCACTACTTTTAAACAGAATCACATGTGTGTCGCTCGCTCAATTAGGAATACTGGAAAACTGAAAAGTGTTATCTCCCACAGTACGGAACAGAAACAAGTTTCCATCCAAAGAACAGAAACGCAAAGCATAACTTTTTTTATGTGATTCACCTACGTGTCTCCCCTTCAATTATTATAAAAGGAAAACTGAAAAGTCATATATCACACTGTACAGCACAGGAACAAGTTTCGAACGAAATAATAGAAAAGCAAAGCACTACTTTGTAAACTAAATCACATGTGTGTAGCGAGCTCAATTGGGAATACAGGAAAACTGAGAAGTGATATATCGAACTGTACGGCAAAGAAACTAGTTTTCATCGAAAGAACAGAAATGCAAAGCACAACTTTGTAAACTAATTAACATATGTGTCGCCTGTTCAATTATTATAACAAGAAAACTGAAATGTGATATAACCCTAACCGTAACCCTAACCCTAACCCCCTAAACCTAACCCTAACCCTAACTCTAATGCTAACCCCTAACCCTAACTCTAACCCTAACCCTATCCCTAACCTTAACTTATTCCTAACAGGAACAAGTTTCCAACGAAAGAACATAAATGCAAATCACTACTTTGTAAACTAAATCACATGTGTGTCACTAGCTCAATTAGGAATACAGGAAACCGGAAAAGTGATATATCGCACTGTACAGCACAGGAACAAGTTTCGAATGAACGAACAGAAAAGCAAGGCACTACTTTAAACAGAATCACATGTGTCGCTTCGCTCAATTAGGAATACTGGAAAACTGAAAAGTGTTATCTCGCACTGTAAGGCACAGAAACAAGTTTCCATCGAAAGAACAGAAACGCAAAGCACAACATTTTTACCTAATTCACATAGGTGTGACCCGTTCAATTATCATAACAGGAAAACTGAAAAGTGATATATCACACTGTACAGCACAGGAACAAGTTTCAACAAAAACAGAAAAGCAAAGCACTAATTTGTAAACTAAATCACATGTGTGTTATGAAGCTAAATTGGGAATACAGGAAAACTGAGAAGTGATATATCGAACTGTACGGCAAATAAACATGTTTTCATCGAAAGAACAGAAACGCAAAGTACAACTTTGTAAACTAATTCTCATATGTGTCGCCTGTTCAATTATTATAACTGGAAAACTGAAAAGTGGTATTAACCCTAACCCTAACCCTAACCCTAACCTAACCCTAACCCTAACCCTAACCCTAACCCCATAACCCTGACCCTAACCCTAAACCTAACCCTAACCCTAAACCTAAACCTAACCCCTAACCCTAACCTCCCACTTTAGAGCACAGAAAGAAGTTCCCAATTAAAGAACAGAAACGCAAAGCACAACGTTGGAAACTAAATCACATGTGTGTCGCCTGTTCTATTAGGAAATCAGCAAAACTGAAAAGTGATATCTCCCACTGTACCTCACAGAAAAAAAGTTTCCAATGAAAGAACAGAAATGTAAAGCACAACTTTGTAAACTAAGTAACATGTGTCACCTGCACAATTAGGGAAAACAGGAAAACTGAAAAGTGATATCTTCCAATTTAGAGTACAGTAAGAAGTGTCCACTGAAAGAACAGAACGGCAAAGCACAACTTTGGAAACTAAATCACATTTGTGTCGCCCGCTAAATTAGGAATACAGGAAAACTGAAAAGTGATATCTCCCACTTCAGAGCACAGAAACAAGTTTCCAAAAAAAGAACAGAAAGGCGAAGCACAACTATGTAAAAAAATTCACATGTGCGTCGCCAGCTCAATTAGAATTACAGGAAAACTGAAAAGTGTTATCTCGCACTGTACCTCACAGAAACAAGTTTCCAATGAAAGAACAGAAATGTAAAGCACAACTTTGTAAACTAAGTAAGATGTGTATAGCCCTCTCAATTAGGAATACAGGAAAAATGAAAAGTGATATCTTCCACTTTAGAGTGATATCTCCCACTGTAGTGCACAGAAAAATGTTTCCAACAAAAAACAGAAAGACAAATCACAATTTTGTAAAATAAATTTCATTTTTTTGCCCGCTCAATTAGGAATACATGAAAACTGAAAAGTGTTATCTCCCACTCTAGAGCACAGAAAGAAGTTTCCGACGAAAGAACAGAAACGCAAAGCACAACTTTGGAAAATAAATCACATGTGTGTCGCCCGTTCAATTAGGAATACTGGAAAACTGAAAAGTAATATCTCCCACTGCAATGCACAGAAAGAAGTTTCCAACAAAAAACAGAAAGGCAAATCACAATTTTGTAAAATAAATCACATTTTTATTGCCCTCTCAATTAGGAATACAGGAAAACTGAAATGTGATATCTCCACCGTAGTGCACAGAAACAAGTTTCCAAAAAAGAATAGAAAGGCAAAGCAAATTGTAAACAAAATCACATTTGTGCGCCCGTTCCATTAGGAATACAGAAAAACTGAAAAGTGAGATCTCCCACTTGAGATCACAGAAAGAAATTTCAAATAAGAGTACAGAAATGTAAAGCACAACTTCGTAAACTATGTAACCTGTTTCGCCTGCACAATTAGGAATACAGGAAAACTGAAAAGTGTTATCTTCCACTTTAGAGCACAGAAAGAAGTTTCCAATGAAAGAAGAGAAACAGAAAGCACAACTTTGGAAACTAAATCACATCTGTGTCTCCCCTTCAATTTTAAATACAGGAAAACTGAAAAGTCATATCTCCCACTGTAGTGCACAGAAACAAGTTTCCAAAAAAAGAACACAAAAGCAAAACAAAAATTTGTAAATTAAATCTCATTTGTGTCACCTGCTCAGTTAGGAATACAGGAAAACTCAAGAGTGATATCTCCTACTTTAGAGCACAGAAAGAAGTTTCCAAGGAAAGCACAGAAACACAAAGCACAACTTTAGAAAATAAATCACATGTGTGTTGCCCGTACCATTAGGAATACAGGAAAACTGAAAAGTGATATCTCCCAATTGAGAGCACAGAAAGAAGTTTCCAACGATAGTACAGAAATGTAAAGCACAACTTTGTAAACTAAATCACATTTGTGTCGCCCATTCAATTAGGAATAGAGGAAAACTGAAAAGTGATATCTCCCACTGCACCTCACAAAAACAACTTTCCATCGAAAGAACAGAAATATGAAGCACAACTTTGTAAACTACATAACATGTGTGTCGCCTGCACAATTAGGAATACAGGAAAACTGAAGAGTGATATCCTCCACTTTAGAGCACAGAAAGAAATTTTAAATGAAAGCACAGAAACACAAAGCAAAACTTTGGAAACTAAATCACATGTGTGTCGCCCCTTCATTTAGAAATACAGAAATACTGAAAAGTGATATCTCGCATTGTACCTCACAGAAACAAGTTTCCAATGAGAGAATAGAAATGTAAAGCACAACTTTTTAAACTAAGTAACATGTGTGTTGCCCTTTCAATTAGGAATACAGGAAAACTGAAAAGTGATATCTCCCACTGTAGTGCACAGAAACAAGTTTCCAACAAAAGAACAGAAAGGCAAAGCACAACATTGTAAACTAAATCACAATTGTGTTGTCTGCACAATTAGGAATACAGGAAAACTGAAAAGTTTTATCTCTCACTGTAGGGCACAGAAACAAGTTTCCATCGAAAGAACAGAAACGCAAAGCACAACTTTGGAAACTAATTCACATACGTGTTGCCCGTTCAATTATTATAACAGGAAAACTAAATAGTGATATATCACACTGTACAGCACAGAAAAAGTTTCCAACAGAAGAATAGAAACGCAAAGCACTACTTTGTAGACTAAATCACATGTGTCGCTAGCTCAATTAGGAATACAGGATAACTGAAAAGTGATATATTGAACTGTACGACAAAGAAACAAGATTTCATTGAAAGAACAGAAACACAAAACACAACTTTGTAAACTAATTCACATACGTGTCGCCTGTTCAATTATTATAACAGGAAAACTGAAAAGTGATATAACCTAACCTAACCATAACCATAACCCTAAACCCCTAAACCTAACCCTAACTTTAACCCTAATGATAACTTGTTCCTAACAGGAATAAGTTTCCAACGAAAGAACATAAACGCAATGCACTACTTTGTAAACTAAGTCAAATGTGTCACTTCCTCAATTAGGAATACAGGAACACTAAAAAGTGATATATCGCACTGTACAGCACAGGAACAATTTTCCAACAAAAGAACAGAAAGCAAAGCACTATTTTTAAACGGAATCACATGTGTGTCGCTTGCTCCATGAGGAATACAGGAAAACTGAAAAGTGTTATCTCTCACTGTACGGCACAGAAACAAGTTTCCATCGAAGGAACAGAAACACAAAGCACAACTCTAAACTAATTAACATACTTGGTCGCCTGTTCAATTATTATAACAAGAAAACTGAAATGTGATATAACCCTAACTGTAACCCTAACCCTAACCTTAACCCCCTAACCCTAACCCCAACTCTAATGCTAACCCCTAACCCTAACTCTAACCCTAACCCTAACCCTAACCCTAACCCTAACCCTAACCCTAACCCTAACTTATTCCTAACAGGAAAAAGTTTCCAACGAAAGAACATAAACGCAAAGCACTACTTTGTAAACTAAATGACATGTGTTTCACTCGCTCAATTAGGAATACAGGAAAACTGAAAAGTGATATATCGCACTGTATAGAACAGGAACAAGTTTCGAACGAAAGAACAGAAAATTAAAGCACTACTTTTAAACAGAATCACATGTGTGTCGCTTGCTCAATTAGGAATACTGGAAAACTAAAAAGTGTTATCTCGCACGGTATGGCACAGAAACAAGTTTCCATCCAAAGAACAGAAACGCAAAGCACAACTTTGGAAACTAATTCACATACGTGTTGCCCGTTCAATTATTATAACAGGAAAACTAAATAGTGATATATCACACTGTACAGCACAGAAAAAGTTTCCAACTTTAGAACAAAGAAAGAAGTTTCCAAAGAAAGAAGACAAACGCAAAGCACAACAGTGGAAACTAAATCACATGTGTGTCGCCTGATCAATTAGGATTACAGGAAAATTGAGAAGTGTTATCTCACACTCTACGCCACAGAAATAAGTTTCCAATGAAAGAAGAGAAATGTAAAGCACAATTTTGTAAACTAAGTAACATGTGTGTCGCCTGCACAATTAGGAATACAGGAAAACTGAAAAGTGATATCTTCCATTTTAGAGCACAGAAAGAAGTTTCCAATGAAAGAAGAGAAACAGAAAGCACAACTTTGGAAACTAAATCACATCTGTGTCTCCCCTTCAATTTTAAATACAGGAAAACTGAAAAGTCATATCTCCAACTGTAGTGCACAGAAACAAGTTTCCAAAAAAAGAACACAAAAGCAAAACAAAAATTTGTAAATTAAATCTCATTTGTGTCACCTGCTCAATTAGGAATACAGGAAAACTCAAGAGTGATATCTCCTACTTTAGAGCACAGAAAGAAGTTTCCAATGAAAGCACAGAAACACAAAGCACAACTTTAGAAAATAAATCACATGTGTGTTGCCCGTACCATTAGGAATACAGGAAAACTGAAAAGTGATATCTCCCAATTGAGAGCACAGAAAGAAGTTTCCAACGATAGTACAGAAATGTAAAGCACAACTTTGTAAACTAAATCACATGTGTGTCGCCCATTCAATTAGGAATAGAGGAAAACTGAAAAGTGATATCTCCCACTGCACCTCACAAAAACAACTTTCCATCGAAAGAACAGAAATATGAAGCACAACTTTGTAAACTACATAACATGTGTGTCGCCTGCACAATTAGGAATACAGGAAAACTGAAGAGTGATATCCTCCACTTTAGAGCACAGAAAGAAATTTTAAATGAAAGCACAGAAACACAAAGCAAAACTTTGGAAACTAAATCACATGTGTGTCGCCCCTTCATTTAGAAATACAGAAATACTGAAAAGTGATATCTCGCATTGTACCTCACAGAAACAAGTTTCCAATGAGAGAATAGAAATGTAAAGCACAACTTTTTAAACTAAATAACATGTGTGTTGCCCTTTCAATTAGGAATACAGGAAAACTGAAAAGTGATATCTCCCACTGTAGTGCACAGAAACAAGTTTCCAACAAAAGAACAGAAAGGCAAAGCACAACATTGTAAACTAAATCACAATTGTGTTGTCTGCACAATTAGGAATACAGGAAAACTGAAAAGTGTTATCTCTCACTGTAGGGCACAGAAACAAGTTTCCATCGAAAGAACAGAAACGCAAAGCACAACTTTGGAAACTAATTCACATACGTGTTGCCCATTCAATTATTATAACAGGAAAACTAAATAGTGATATATCACACTGTACAGCACAGAAAAAGTTTCCAACAGAAGAATAGAAACGCAAAGCACTACTTTGTAGACTAAATCACATGTGTCGCTAGCTCAATTAGGAATAAAGGATAACTGAAAAGTGATATATTGAACTGTACGACAAAGAAACAAGATTTCATTGAAAGAACAGAAACACAAAACATAACTTTGTAAACTAATTCACATACATGTCGCGTGTTCAATTATTATAACAGGAAAACTGAAAAGTGATATAACCCTAACCCTAACCATAACCATAACCCTAAACCGCTAAACCTAACCCTAACCTTAACCCTAATGATAACTTGTTCCTAACAGGAATAAGTTTCCAACGAAAGAACATAAACGCAATGCACTACTTTGTAAACTAAGTCACACGTGTGTCACTCCCTCAATTAGGAATACAGGAAAACTAAAAAGTGATATATCATACTGTTCAGCACAAAAACAAGTTTCCAACAATAGAACAGAAATGCAAAGCACTACTTTGTAAACTAAATCACATGTGTGTCGCTAGCTCAATTAGGAATATAGGAAAACTGAAAAGGGATATATCGAACTGTGCGGCAAAGAAACAAGTTTTCATCAAAGAACAAAAACGCAAAGCACAACTTTGTAAACTATTTCACATACGTGTCGCCTGTTCAATCATTATAACAGGAAAACTGAAAAGTGATATAACCCTAACCCTAACCCTAACCCCATAACTGTAACCCTAACTCTAACCAGTAACCCTAACCCTAACCCTAATTCACATACGTGTTGCCCTTTCAATTATTATAACAGGAAAACTAAAAAGTGATATATCACACTGTTCAGCACAGAGACAAGTTTCCAATGAAAGAACATAAACACAATGCACTACTTTGTAAACTAAGTCAAATGTGTCACTCCCTCAATTAGGAATACAGGAACACTAAAAAGTGATATATCGCACTGTACAGCACAGGAACAATTTTCCAACAAAAGAACAGAAAGCAAAGCACTGTTTTTAAACGGAATCACATGTGTGTCGCTTGCTCCATGAGGAATACAGGAAAACTGAAAAGTGTTATCTCTTACTGTACGGCACAGAAACAAGTTTCCATCGAAGGAACAGAAACGCAAAGCACAACTCTGTAAACTAATTCACATACGTGTCGCCCCTTAAATTATTATAACAGGAAAACTGAAAAGTGATATAACCCTAACCCTAACCCTAACCCTAACCCCATTACCTAACACTAACACTAACACCTAACCCTAACCCTAACGCTAACCCTAACCCTAACCCTAACCCTAACACTAACCCTAACATAACCCTAACCCTAAACCTAACCCTAACGCTAAACCTAACCCTAACCTAACCCTAACCCTAAACCTAACCCTAACTTGTTCCTAACAGGAACAAGTTTCCAACGAAAGAACATAAACCCAAAACACTACTTTGTAAACAAAGTCACATGTGTGTTGCTTGCTCAATTAGGAATACAGGAAAACTGAAATGTGATATATTGCATTGTACAGCACAGGAACAAGTTTCCAACAAAAAATAGAAAACCAAAGCAATGCTTTTAAAAGGAATCACGTGTGTCGTTCGCTCAATTAGGAATAGAGGAAAACTGAAAAGTGTTATCTCGCACTGTATGGCACAGAAAAAAGTTTCCATCCAAAGAAGAGAAACATAAAGAACAACTTTGTAAACTAATTCACATACGTGTTGCCTGTTCAATTATTATAACTGGAAAACTGAAAAGTGATATAACCCTAACCCTAACCCTTACCCCTAACCCTAACCCCAGAACCTAACACTAACCCTAACCCTAACCCTAACTCCTAACCCTAACCCTAACCATAGCCCTAACCCTAACCCTAACACTAACCATATCCTAACCCTAACCCTAACCCTAACCTAACCCTAACCCTAAACCTAACCCTAACCTAAACCTAACTTGTTCCTAACAGGAACCAGTTTCCAACGAAAGAACAAAAATGCAAAGCACTACTTTATAAACTAAATCACATGTGTGTCACTCGCTCAATGAGGAATACAGGAAAACTGAAAAGTGATATAACGCACTATACAGCACAGGAACAAGTTTCCAACGAAAGAACAGAAACGCAAAGCACAACTTTGTAAACTAATTCACATACATGTCGCCTGTTCAATTATTATAACAGGAAAACTAAAAAGTGATATATCGCACTGTACAGCACAGAAACAAGTTTCAAACAGTAGAAAAGAAATGCAAAGCACTACTTAGTAAACTAAATCACATGTGAGTTGCTCGCTCAATTAGGAATATAGGAAAACTGAAAAGTGATATATCGCACTGTACAGCACAGGAACAAGTTTCCAACAAAAAAACAGAAGAGCAAAGCACTACTTTTAAACGGAATCACATGTGTGTCGCTTACTCAATTAGGAATACAGGAAAAGTGAAAAGTGTTATCTCACACTGTAAGGCACAGAAACAAGTTTCCATGCAAAGAACAGAAAAATCCAAAGCACAACTTTGTAAACTAATTCACATATGTGTCGCCCGTTCAATTATTATAACAGGAAAACTGAAAAGTAATATAAAACTAACCCTAACCCTAACCCTATCCCTAACCCCGAAGCCCTAACCCTAACCCTAACACTAACCCTAACCCCTAACCCTAACCCTAACCCTAAACATAACACTAACCCTAACCCTAACACTACCCTAACCCTAACCCTAACCCTAACCCTAACATTAACTTGCTCCTAAGAGGAACAAGTTTCCAACGAAAAAACATGAACGCAAAGCACTACTTTATAAACTATATCACATTTGTGTCGCTCGCTCTATTAGGAATACAGGAAAACTGAATAGTGTTATCTCGCACTGTAAGGCACAGAAACAAGTTTCCATCGAAAGAACAGAAACTCAAAGCACAACTTTGTAAACTAATTCACATACATGTCGCCCGTTCAATTATTATAACAGGAAAACTGAAAAGTGATATATCACACTGTACAGCACAAAAACAAGTTTCGAACGAAAGAACAGAAAAGCAAAGCACTATTTTGTAAACTAAATCACATTTGTGTCGCTCAAAAATAGGAATACAGGAAAACTGAAAAGTGATATATCGCACCATACAGCACAGAAACAAGTTTCCAAGGAAAGAACAGAAAAGCAAAGCAGTACTTTTAAAAGGAATCACATGTGTGTTGCTCGCTCAATTAGGAATACAGGAAAACTGAAAAGTGTTATCTCGCACTGTAAGGCAGAGAAACAAGTTTCCATCGAAAGAACAGAAACGCTTAGTATCTTTAGATGCACTGGTGTTAGTGGGTTTGTCCTATTTTGTATGTCTATATGAGTGAGAATATACCATGTGTGTCTTTTTGCTTCTGGGACAACTCACTCAGGATGATCCTTTCCAGATACCACCATTTAGCTGCAAATTTCATGATTTCCTCATTTTTCATTGCTGAGTAATATTCCATTGTGTAGATGTACCACATTTTCTGCATCCATTCTTTAGTTGAGGGGCATCTGGGTTGTTTCCAGCTTCTGGCTATTACAAATAAAGCTGCTACGAACATGGTTGAGCAAATTTCCTTTTTGTGTGCTTGAGCCTCTTTTGGATATATGCCTAGGAGTGGTATGGCTGGATCTTGGGGAAGCACTATTCCTAGTTGTCTGAGAAAATGCCAGATTGATTTCGAGAGTGGTTGTACCAGTTTACATTCCCACCAGCAGTGGAGAAGGGTTCCTCTTTCTCCACAACCACTCTAGCATGTGTTGTCACTTGAGTTTTTGATCTTGGCCATTCTCATGGGTGTAAGGTGAAATCTCAGGGTTGTTTTGATTTGCATTTCCCTAATGGCTAGTGAGGTTGAGCATTTCTTTAAGTGCTTCTCTGCCATTCGGTATTCCTCTACAGAGAATTCTCTGTTTAGCTCTGTTCCCCATGTTTTAAGTGGGTTACTTGGTTTGCTGCTTTTCAGCTTCTTTAGTTCTTTATATATACTTGATATGAGTCCTCTGTCAGATAAAGGGTTGGTGAAGATTCTTTCCTAATCTGTAGGAGGTCGCTTTGTTTTGATGACGGTGTCCTTTGCTTTGCAGAAGCTTTTCAGTTTCATGAGGTCCCATTTATTGATTGTTGCTCTTAGAGCCTGTGCTGTTGGAGCTCTGCTAAGCAAGAGAGAGGACCCTAACTAAAATGTCTAATCCCCATCCGGAAAGGCAAAGAGGATGGACATCAGAAGAAGAAGAAAACAGGAAACAACCTAGGAACCTACCACAGAGGGTCTCTGAAAGCCTCTGCCCTACAGACTATCAAAGCAGAAGCTAAGCCTGATGAGCAACTGTTGGGCAGAGTGAATGGAATTTTATGTAAGAACTGGGAAAGAGCAAGAGCTGGAGAGGACAGGGTCTCCACAAGGAGAGCAACAGAACAAGAAAATTTGAACACAGGGAACTTCCCAGAGACTCATACTCCAACCAAGGACTATTCATAGAGATAACCCAGAACCCCTGCACAGATGTAGCCCAGGGCAGTTCAGAGTCCAATTGGGTTACATAGTAATGAGAAGAGGGGCTGCCTCTGACATGAACTGACTGGCCTGCTCTTTAGTCACCTCCTCCTGAGGGGGAGCAACCTTACCAGGCCATAGTAGAGGACAATGCAGCCACTTTTGATGTGAACTGATGGACTAAGATAAGAAAGGAGAGGAGAACCACCCCTATCAGTGGACTTGGGGAGTGGCATGCATGCAGAGGGAGGAGGGAGGATGGGATTGGGAGGGGAGGGAGGGGCTTATGGGGGGATGCAGAGTGAATACAGTGTAATTGATGAAAAATTAAAAAAAGGAAAAAAATAATAATTTAAGAACCTTAAATGACTTTCAAAAGTGGAGGAAAACATGGAGTTAGTCAATTTACATGGAGCACGTCTCGCCCCTGGGGGCAATGGTCTCCTGAGCTTACTCAGTCCTCGGACACCACCACTGCTAGTTCTAGAACCAATGCAGGATGTTCCAACGAGAGGGGTAAGGCTTCTCATAATATTTCCTTTAAGCCCACACCTGTTTGTTTACATCCCCCCTTTTTATTCATTATTAGCCAGATAGAGCCAAGTAATTGTAGTAATGATACTTGCTTTTATGCCCAATGCTGTAATGCTAGTAAATTTACTAGCTGGTTACTCACATGCCTCGCTGGGTGCCTGTTCCCATTGATGCCCTCACGCTATGACTCTCTTCAGACAGAAAAGGGATCTTGGAATTACAGCTGCCATTGTTACTGCCATCTCATTGGCGGCTGTTGGAGCTACCACCACGGCATTAGCCATGAGTCATACTGGGCAGACTGCTCAGACCCTGAATAACCTTTTAGCCAAGGTAGCTCATGCCTTAGATGTACAAAAAGGAATTAATGCTCAATTAAAAGGAGGTTTGATGGTGTTCAATCAGAGGTTTGACCTCGTGCAGGAGCAAATTGATACCCTATGGCAAATCGCTCAACTTGGCTGTCAATGAAAGTATGCTGGACTTTGTGTCACTAGCATACAACATGAGAATTTTCCCTGTGCTGCAAATCTGTCTAAACAATTGTCAAGCTATATTTTAGGTAATTGGACTGGAGAATTCGATACTATGATGGACCAGCTGAGAGTGGCCATTGTCATGGTAAATTCTACCACAGTGGACGCAGGACTAGCCACAGGATTATCATCATGGATTGCTGCAGCCATGAATCATCTGAAGGAATGGGCGGGCATGGGAGCAGTATCAGGCCTTGTGGTGTTGGTCACCTTGGTTTGCCTGTGGTATATATGCAAGATTAGAGTCTCACAACAGCGTAATGCAGCCATGACCATTCAGGCCTTTACAGCCATTGAAGCAAGACAGTCTCCCCAAGCATGGTTGGCTACCATAAAAAGCCAAAATGTTACGCTCAGGATGCAAGGCTAAGCACTGCACTCAGGGTCAGCAGCCTTGGACCCAGAGAAGAGCATGTCTGATTGCATGTGGGTTGATGCCCCAGGTCCCGCCTCTGAGAAAAAGGTATCGAACGGGTCTGATGCTCTTTGGGTGGATGACACCTAAATGAACATCAGTACAAAGTCCCAATTTATTTCTAATATCAGAGATCAGACCTCTACTCTTGCCTGTTGCGTCCAAAAAGGGGGAACTGTAGAGAGATGCGTAATGCCGTGCCTGAAAGATGGAGCTGGTTTCTGCCTACCACCTTCCCGATGGTGAGTGCTCTCTGTCACAAACAACTCCACATTTGGCTAAGGCTGAGGATCTGGCTTGCTTCCATGTATGTGGACCTATCTGCATTGCCCACGTGGCATGCTGGGGTTGGCTACCCAGAGGCTATTTAAGCTGTGGGCTGGCTTTCCCCAGGGTCAGATGATTGTTCAAGGTTCCTGAATAAACTGCATTGAAAAAAAAAAAGATAAAAGATAAAAAAAAAAAAAAACAAATCCAGAAACACATCAAAAACATCAACCATCATGATCAACTAGGCTTCATCTGAGAAATTTAGGGATAATTCAATGTATAAAATTCAATAAATATAAACCATCATATAACAGACTAAAATGCAAAACCCACATTGTAATCTAAAATTTTCTATGTAGCATATTATGATCTTCTAATAAGTTCCAGAAGATTTTAAAAATATTTTACTTGGTAAGGTTAAAATATTGACATTATTCACTGTCAAATTTTAATAAATGTGAGTTAAGTGAATGAATAGAAACACAACCAATCAGAAGCATAGCTTTCCATTTTTGGATGTTGATATCAAACACATAGATAATACTACTATGCTCTGACCCTCTTACAGTGAGCCATGGATACTCCAATACTATAATTTCATACTTGGAGTTGTTACACAGAATGGTAAAGTTATATCCAACTTAGTTTCAGAACTTAAAATTTGAGTACTTTAGAACACTGCCCACTGTACTCATAATTACATGGCATTGTGACATGATATATATATATATATCATGCAAACATGTGTATCTATATTTCAGTAAATTTATATGAAGTAAAATAATATTATTAGTGGAATATGAAAATATGTATTTCACCTACTCAGATTTTCATGATGATCTGCATGTATTAATAAATATTAACATGACAGAGTTAGGCTTTGAGAAAATTGTAGTGACAGCATGTAAAATAGGTATGATAATGAGATAAGAATGCTAGAGGCAGGCTTCGGAAAATTGTTTTCAATCTGACATGTAAATTGGATTCATTTAAGGGATAAATTAGAGAATGAAATGTTAAAATGAGAACACATCTCAAAAGTATTGAATGGTTGTAGCCAGTGACTGCATAAGGTAGATTAATTTTTAAAAATATGAAACATTAACAAATATGAGTTATTTCCCTCAGAATGATCTTTTCTAGATCCCACCATTTGCCTGCAAATTTCATGATTTCCACCTTTTTGATTGCTGAGTAGTATTCCATTGTATAAAAATACCACAATTTCTATACCCACTCCTACGTTGATGGACATCTGGGTTGTTTCCAGGTTCTGGCTATTACAAATAAAGCTGCTATAAACATGGTTAAAAAAAAGAGAGAAAAAAGAAAGAAAGAACAGAAACGCAAAGCACAATTTTGTAAACTAATTCACATACGTGTTGCCCTTTCAGTTATTATAACAGGAAAACTAAACAGTGATATATCACACTGTACAGCACAGAAACAAGTTTCCAAGAGAAGAACAGAAACGCAAAGCAATACTTTGTAAACTAAATCACATGTCTGTCGCTCGCTCAATTAGGAATACAGGAAAACTGAATAGTGATATATCGCACTGTACAGCACAGGAACAAATTTCCAACAAAAGAAGAGAAGAGCAAAGCACGACTTTTAAACGGAATCACATGTGTGATGCTCGCTCAATGAGGAATACAGAAAAACTGAAAAGTGATATATTGAACTGTACGGCAAAGAAACAAGTTTTCATCGAAAGAACAGAAACACAAAGCAAAACATTGTATACTAATTCACATACGTGTCGCCTGTTCAATTATTATAACAGGAAAACTGAAAAGTAATATAAATCTAACCCTAACCCTAGCCCTAACACTAACCCCGAAGCCCTAACGCTGACCCTAACATTAAACCTAACCACTAAACCTAACCCTAAACATTACTTTAACCCTAACCCTACCCTAACCCTAACCCTACCCTAACCCTAACCCTAAACCTAACCATAACCTAACCCTAACTTGCTCCTAACAGGAACAAGTTTCCAATGAAAAAAACATAAACGCAAAGCACTACTTTGTAAACTAAATCACATGTGTGTCACTCGCTCAATTAGGAATACAGATAAACTGAAAAGTGTTATCTCGCACTGTAAGGCACAGAAACATGTTTCCATCGAAAGAAGAGAAACGCTAAGCACAACTTTGTAAACTAATTCACATCCATGTCGCCCATTCAAATATTATAACAGGAAAAGTGAAAAGTGATATATCACACTGTACAGCACAGAAACAAGTTTCCAACAGAAGAAGAGAAACGCAAAGCACTACTTTGTAAACTAAATCACATGTGTGTCGCTCAAATATAGATATAGAGGAAAACTGAAAAGTGATATATCACACCATACAGCACAGAAACAAGTTTCCAAGGAAAGAACAGAAGAGCAAAGCACGAGTTTTAAACGGAATCACATCTGTGTCACTCGCTCAATTAGAAATACAGGAAAACTGAAAAGTGTCATCTCTCTCTGTATGGCACAGAAACAAGTTTCCATCGAAAGAACAGAAATGCAATGCACAACTTTTTAAACTAATTCAAATACATGTCGCCTGTTCAATTATTATAACAGGAAAACTGAAAAGTGATATAACCCTAACCATAACCGTAACCATAAACCTAACCCTAACCCCCTAACCCTAACCCTAACACTAATCCTAACCACTAACCCTAACGCTAAACCTAACCCTAACCCTAACCCTAAGTTGTTCCTAATAGGAACAAGTTTCTAACGAAAGAACATAAACGCAAAGCACTACTTTGTAAACTAAGTCACATGTGTGTCACTTGCTCAATTAGGAATACAGGAAAACTGAAAAGTGATATAACGCACTGTACAGCACAGGAAAAATTTTCAAATGAAAGAACAGAAAAGCAAAGCACTACATTTAAATGGAATCACATGTGTGTCCCTCGATCAATTAGGAATACAGGAAAACTGAAAAGTGTTATCTCGCACTGTACGGCAAAGAAACAAGTTTCCATCGAAAGAACAGAAACGTAAAGCACAACTTTGTAAACTAATTCACATCAGTGTTGCCCATCCAATTATTATAACAAGAAAACTAAAAAGTGATATATCACACTGTACAGCACAGAAACAAGTTTACAACAGAAGAACAGAAACGCAAAACACTACTTTGTAAACTAAATCACATGTGTGTCGCTCGCTCAATTAGGAATATAGGAAAAATTAAAGTGATATATCGCACTGTACAGCACAGGAACAAGTTTCAAACAAAAAAACAGAAAAGTAAAGCAATACTTTTAAACAGAATCACATGTGTATCGCTCGCTAAATGAGGAATACAGGAAAAATGAAAAGGGTTATCTCGCACTGTAAGGCACAGAAACAAGTTTCCATCGAAAGAACAGAAATGAAAAGCACAACTTTGTAAACTAATTCACATACGTGTCGCCTGTTCAATTATTATAACAGGAAAACTGAAAAGAGATATAACCCTAACCCTAACCCTAAACCTAACGCTAACTTGTTCCTAACAGGAACAAGTTTCGAACGAAAGAACATAAACACAAAGCACTACTTTGTAAACTAAATCACATGTTAACTAATTCACATACATGTCGCCTGTTCAATTATTATAACAGGAAAACTGAAAAGTGATATATCACACTGTACAGCACAGAAACAAGTTTCCAACAGAAGAACAGAAATGCAAAGCACTACTTTGTTAACTAAATCACATGTGTGTCGCTCGCTCAATTAAGAATACACGTAAACTGAAAAACGATATATCGAAATGTACTGCAAAGAAACAAGTTTTCATCGAAAGAACAGAAACGCAAAGCACAACTTTGTAAACTAATTCAGACTCGTGTCGCCTGTTCAAATATTATAACAGGAAAGCTGAAAAGTGATATTACCCTAACCATAACCCTAAGCCCCTAACCCTATCCCTAAACATAACCCTAACCCTAACCCGAACCCCTAACACTAACCCTAACACTAACCCTACCCTAACCTTAAAACTAACCCTAACACTAACCCTAACCTTAACTTGTTCCTAACAGGAACAAGTTTCCACCGAAAGAATATAAATGCAAATCACTACTTTTTAAACTCAATCACATGTGTGCCACTCGCTCAATTAGGAATACAGGAAAACTGAAAGGTGATATAACACACTATACAGCACAGGATCAAGGTTCCAACGAAAGAACAGAAAACCATGCACTACTTTTAAACGGAATCACATGTGTGTCGCTTGCTCAATTAGGAATACAGGGAAACTGAAAAGCTATAAATCGAAATGTACTGCAAAGAAACAAGTTTCCATCGAAAGAACAGAAACTCAAAGCACAACTTTTTAAACTAATTCACATTCGTGTCGCCTGTTCAATTATTATAACAGGAAAACTGGAAAGTGATATAACCCTATCCCTAACCCTAACCCTAACCCGCTAACCCTAACCCTAACACTAACCCTAACACCTAACCCTAAACCTAAGCCTATCCCTAACCCCTAACCTTAACCCTAACCCAAACCTTAACCCTACCCTAACCCTAACCCTAACCCTAACCCTAACCCTAACCCTAACCCCCTAACTTGTTTCTAACAGGAACAAGTATCAAACGAAAGAACATAAATGCAAAGAACTACATTGTAAACTATATCACATATGTGTCACTCATTCAATTAGGAATACAGGAAAACTGAAAAGTAATATATCGCACTGTACAGCACAGGCACAAGTTTCCAACGAAAGAACAGAAGAGCAAAGCACTACTTTGTAAACTAATTCACATAATGTGTCGCCTGTTCAATTATTATAACAGGAAAAGTGAAAATTGATATAATGCACTGTACACCACAGGAACAAGTTTCCAATGAAAGAACAGAAGATCGTAGCACTACTTTGAAAACTAATTCACAAGTGTGTCGCTCACAATTAGGAATACAGGAAAACTGAAAAGTGATATATCGCACCATACAGCACAGGAACAAGTTTCCAAGGAAAGAACAGAAAAGCAAAGCACTACTTTCAAGTGGAATCACATGTGTGTCCCTTGCTCCATTAGGAATACAAGAAAACTGAAAACCGTTATCTCAAAACTGTATTGCACAGAAACAAGTTTCCATCGAAAGAACAGAAACACAAAGCACCACTTTGTAAACTAATTTTCATATGTGTCACCCCTTCAATTATTATAACAGGAAACTGAAAAGTGATATATCACACTGTACAGCACAGGAACAAGTTTCGAATGAAAGAAGAGAAAAGCAAAACACTACTTTGTAAACTAAATCATATGTGTGTTGCTCGCTCAATTACGAATACAGCAAAACTGAAAAGTGATATATCGAACTGTATGGCAAAGAAACAAGTTTTCATTGAAAGAACAGAAACACAAAGCACAACTTTGTAAACTAATTCCCATACATGTTGCCCGTTCAATTATTATAACAGGAAAACTGAAAAGTGATATAATGCACTGGACGGCACAGGAACAAGTTTCCACCGAAAGAACAGAAAAGCAAAGCACTACATTTAAACGGAATCACATTTGGGTCCCTTGCTCCATTAGGAATACAGGAAAACTGAAAAGTGTTATCTCGCACTGTACTGCACAGAAACAAGTTTCCATCGAAAGAACAGAAATGCAAAGCACAACTTTGTAAACTAATTCACATACGTGTTGCCTGTTCAATTAGTATAACAGGAAAACTGAAAAGTGATATAAGCCTAACCATAAACATAACCCTAACCCTAAGGCCCTAACCCAAACCCTAACCCTAACCGCTAACCCTAACCCTAACCCTAACCCCTAACCCTAACCCCTAACCCTAACACTAACAATAACCATACCCCTAACACTAACCCCCTTAACCGTAACACTAACCCTAAAGCCTAACCATAACCCCTAACCCTAACCCTAACCCTAACCCTTACCCTACCCTAACACTAACAGTAACCCTAACCCTAAAGCTAACTTGTTCCTAACAGGAAGAAGTTTCCAACGAAAGAACATAAACGCAAAGCACTACTTTGTAAACTAAATTACATGTGTGCCACTCGCTCAATTAGGAATACAGGATAACTGAAAAGTGATATATCGCACTGTACAGCACAGAAACAAGTTTCCATCGAAAGAACAGAAACGCAAAGCACTACTTTGTAAACTAATTCACATTCGTGTCGCCTGTTCAATTATTATAACAGGAAAACTGAAAAGTGATATAACCCTAAACATAACCCTAAGCCCCTAACCCTAACCCTATCCCTAACCCTAACCCTAACCCTACCCCTACCCTAACCCTAACCCTGTAACCCTAACCCTAACCCTAACCTAAATCTAACCCTAACCCTAATACTAAAAGTAACCATAACCTTAAATTGTTACTAACAGGAACAAGTATCAAACGAAAGAACATAAATGCAAAGAACTACATTGTAAACTAATCACATGTGTGTCACTCGCTCAATTAGGAATACAGGAAAACTGAAAAGTGATATATCGCACTGTACAGCACAGGACAAGTTTCCATTGAAAAGAACAGAAGAGCAAAGCACTACTTTGTAAACTAATTCACATAATGTGTCGCCTGTTCAATTATTATAACAGGAAAAGTGAAAATTGATATAATGCACTGTACACCACAGGAACAAGTTTCCAATGAAAGAACAGAAGATCAAAGCACTACTTTGAAAACTAATTCACAAGTGTGTCGCTTACAATTAGGAATACAGGAAAACTGAAAAGTGATATATCGCACCATACAGCACAGGAACAAGTTTCAAAGAAAGAACAGAAAAGCAAAGCACTACTTTCAAGTGGAATCACATGTGTGTCCCTTGCTCCATTAGGAATACAAGAAAACTGAAAACCGATATCTCGCACTGTATTGCACAGAAACAAGTTTCCATCGAAAGAACAGAAACACAAAGCACCACTTTGTAAACTAATTTTCATATGTGTCACCCCTTCAATTATTATAACAGGAAACTGAAAAGTGATATATCACACTGTACAGCACAGGAACAAGTTTCAATGAAAGAAGAGAAAAGCAAAACACTACTTTGTAAACTAAATCATATGTGTGTTGCTCGCTTCAATTACTTAATACAGCAAAACTGAAAAGTGATATATCGAACTGTATGGCAAAGAAACAAGTTTTCATTGAAAGAACAGAAACACAAAGCACAACTTTGTAAACTAATTCCCATACATGTTGCCTGCTCAATTATTATAACAGGAAAACTGAAAAGTGATATAATGCACTGGACGGTACAGGAACAAGTTTCCACCGAAAGAACAGAAAAGCAAAGCACTACATTTAAACGGAATCACATTTGGGTCCCTTGCTCCATTAGGAATACAGGAAAACTGAAAAGTGTTATCTCAAGACTGTACTGCACAGAAACAAGTTTCCATCGAAGAACAGAAATGCAAAGCACAACTTTGTAAACTAATTCACATACGTGTTGCCTGTTCAATTAGTATAACAGGAAAAACTGAAAAGTGATATAAGCCTAACTGTATAAACATAACCCTAACCCTAAGGCCCTAACCCAAACCCTAACCCTAACCGCTAACCCTAACCCTAACCCTAACCCCTAACCCTAACCCCTAACCCTAACACTAACAATAACCATACCCCTAACACTAACCCCTTAACCGTAACACTAACCCTAAGCCTAACCATAACCCCTAACCCTAACCCTAACCCTAACCCTTACCCTACCCTAACACTAACAGTAACCCTAACCCTAAAGCTAACTTGTTCCTAACAGGAAGAAGTTTCCAACGAAGAACATAAACGCAAAGCACTACTTTGTAAACTAAATTACATGTGTGCCACTACCAATTAGGAATACAGGATAACTGAAAAGTGATATATCGACTGTACAGCACAGAAACAAGTTTCCATCGAAAGAACAGAAACGCAAAGCACTACTTTGTAAACTAATTCACATTCGTGTCGCCTGTTCAATTATTATAACAGGAAAACTGAAAAGTGATATAACCCTAAACATAACCCTAAGCCCCTAACCCTAACCCTATCCCTAACCCTAACCCTAACCCTTACCCCTAACCCTAACCCTAACCCTAACCCTACCCTAACCCTAACCCTAAATCTAACCCTTTAGTAATACTAACGCTAACCATAACCTTAAATTGTTACTAACAGGAACAAGTATCCAACGAAAGAACATAAACCAAAAGCACTATTTTGTAAATTAATTCACATGTGTGCCACTCGCTCAATTAGGAACACAGGAAAACTGAAAACTGATATAACGCACTGTACAGCACAGGATCAAGTTTCCATCGAAATAACTGAAACGCAAAGCACAACTTTGTAAACTACTTCACATACATTTCGCCCATTCAATTATTATAACAGGAAAAGTGAAAAGTGATATATCACACTGTACAGCACAAAAAAATGTTTCCATCAGAAGAACAGAAATGCAAAGCTCTACTTGGTAAACTAAATCACATGTGTGTTGCTGGCTCAATTAGGAATACAAGAAAACTGAAAAGCGATATATTGAAATGTGCAGCAAAGAAACAAGATTTCATCGAAAGAACAGAAACGGAAAGCACAACTTTGTAAACTAATTCACATACGTGTTGCCCATTCAATTATTATAACACGAATACTGAAAAGTGATATATCGAACTGTACAGCACAGGAACAAGTTTCCATCGAAAGAACAGAAACGCAAAGCACAACTTTGTAAACTAATTCACATACGTGTCGCCCGTTCAATTATTATAACAGGAAAACTGAAAAGTGATATATCACACTCTACAGCACAGAAAAATTTTCCAACAGAAGAACAGAAACGCAAAGCACTACTTTGTAAACTAAATCCCACTGTGTTATTCGCTCAATTAGGAATACAGGAAAACTGAAAAGCGATATATCCAAATGTGCAGCAAAGAAACAAGATTTCATCAAAAGAACAGAAAGGCGAACCACAACTTTGTAAACTAATTCACATACGTGTTGCCCGTTCAATTATTATAACAGGAAAACTGAAAAGTGATATATCGAACTGTACGGCAAAAACAATTTTTCATCGAAAGAACAGAAACACAAAGCACAACTTTGTAAACTAATTCACATTCCTGTCGCCTGTTCAATTACTATAACAGGAAAATTGAAAAGTGATATAACCCTAACCCTAACCCTAAGCCCCTAACCTTAACCCTAACCCCGACCCTCACCCTAACCCTAAACCTACCCTAACCCTAACCCTCACCCTAAACCTAACCCTAACCCTAACCTAACCCAAACTGAACAAGTTTCCAACGAAAGAACAGAAACGCAAAGCACAACTTTGTAAATTAATTCACATATGTGTCTCCCGTTCAATTATTATAACAGGAAAACTGAAAAGTGATATATCACACTGTACAGCACAGGAAGAAGTTTCCATCGAAAGAACAGAAAGGCAAAGCACAACTTTGTAAACTACTTCACATAATGTGTTGTCTGCTCAATTATTATAACAGGAAAACTGAAAAGAGATATATCAAACTGTACAGCATAGGAACAAGTTTCCAACAGAAGAACTGAAACGCAAACCACTACTTTGTAAACTAAATCACATGTGTGTTGCTCGCTCAATTAGGAATACAAAAAACTGAAAAGCGATATATCGAAATGTACGGGTAAAGAAACAAGTTTTCAAAGAAAGAACAGAAACGCAAAGCACAACTTTGTAAACTAATTCAGATTCGTGTCGCCTGCTCAATTATTATAACAGGAAAACTGAAAAGTGATATATCACACTATACAGGACAGAAACAAGTTTCCAACAGAAGAACAGAAATGCAAAGCAATACTTTGTTAACTAAATCACATGTGTGTCACTTGCTCAATTAGGAATACAGGAAAACTGAGAAGGATATATCAAATGTATGGCAAAAACAATTTTTCATCGAAACAACAGAAACGCAAAGCACAACTTTGTAAACTAATTCACATTCGTGTCGCCTGTTCAATTATTATAACAGGAAAAGTGAAAAGTGATATTACCCTAACCCTAACCCTAAGCCCCTAACCCTAACACTAACCCTAACCCTAAGCCCCTAACCCTAACACTAACCCTAACCCTAACCCCTAACCCTAACTTGTTCCTAACAGGAACAAGTTTCCACCGAAAGAACATAAACGCAAAGCACTACTTTGTAAACTAAATCACATGTGTGCACTCGCTCAATTAGGAATACAGGAAAACTGAAAAGTGATATAATGCACTGTACAGCACAGGAACAAGTTTCGAACAAAAGAACAGAAAAGCAAAGCACTACTTTTAATCCAAATCACATGTGTGTCGCTTGGTCAATTTGGAATACCAGAAAACTGAAAAGTTTTATCTCGCACTGTACAGGACGGAAACAACTTTCCATCGAAAGAAGAGAAACGCAAAGCACAACTTTGTAAACTAATTCACATACGTCGCCTGCTCAATTATTATAACAGGAAAACTGAAAAGTGATATATCACACTGTACAGCACAGAAACAAGTTTCCAACAGAAAAACAGAAACACAAAGCAGTACTTTGTAAACTAAATCACATTTGTGTCGCTCACTCAATTAGGAATAAAGGGAAACTGAAAAGTGATAAATCGAAATGTATGGCAAAGAAACAAGTTTTCATCAAAAGAACAGAAACGCAAAGCACAACTTTGTAATCTAATACACATTCGTGTCGTCTGTTCAATTATTATAACAGGAAAACTGAAAAATGATATAACTCTAACTCTAGGCCTAAGCCCCTAACCCTAACCCTAACCCTAACCCTACCCTATCCCTAACCCTCACCCTCACCCAAACCCTAACCCTAACCCTAACCCTAACCCTAACCCTAACTCTAACCATAACTTGTTCCTAACAGGAAAAAGTTTCCAACGAAAGAACATAAACGCAAAGCACTACTTTGTTAACTAAATCACATGTGTGTCACTCGCTCAATTAGGAATACAGGAAAACTGAAAAGTGATATAATGCACTGTACAGCACACGAATAAGTTTCGAACGAAAGAACAGAAAAGCAAAGCACTACTTTTAATTGGAATCACATGTGTGTTGCTTGGTCAATTAGGAATGAAAGGCTCCCGCTAGAGCCTCTCTAGATGGGGAGACCCCGCTTCCCAAGGAACAAGGAGACCAGCCTTCGGATGCAAGCCGCAAGAGGTTTATTTCGATACACGGGTACCCGGGGCGACCAAGCCTATCGGAGAACTTGCACGCCCTCTGGGTGAAAAAGCTGGGGTTTTTATAGGGGTTGCAGAGCAGAAGCGCCGTTACAGAAGCTTAAAAGCATGGTTACAGGGAGCTGATTGGTACATTTAAATGAGACCACAATTTGCGCTAGAGTTTGGCAGGGACACCAAGATACCAGGAACTGGATGGTCGAACGGTCATGATGACCCCTTAACTTGTGCCACCTGTTGTTTTTCTCAGATCTCCTATCTCAGGTGGAACAGTTCCACAGATGTGGGGGGTTAACACAAGTTGTTTCTTAGCTCAACTGGGGCAGCCTGACCGCAGATATCCCGAGGGGGCGGCACAGCCAGGTTTCTCAGTAATTTTCCAGTTCCCCACCTAGCCTACAGAGTTTCTCAAAACAGGGGTGTATCACAAAATGGCGTTAGCTATGTTTAACTTAAGGTGAGGCGGGGGGGGGGTCTTTCATTCCCCCATTTTTCTTCTAACTTAGAATGGAAGATTCCATTCTAGTTCCTAGGGAGAGTCAGTTTTTGTCCCCTACTGTCTGAACTGATGATACTGCTGGGTTAACACCAATGCCTGTATGACGGAGAGCCGGTCTTTCATAAACTGGATCAGTCGGTTTAGGATACAAGGCCCAAAGGATAGAATCAAGAGGATCACAATTAGAGGGCCCATGAGGGAGGAGACGAGAGTGGTGAACCAGGGGGCTTTATTGAACCAGCTCTAGTACCAGTTTTGTCCCTCCTTGAAGAGTTTTTCTCTCTGGCTAAGTCTCTCCCTAAGCTTGGCCATATTATCTCTAACTAAGCCAGTATGGTCGGCATAAAAGCAGCATTCTTCTTTTAAGGCTGCACACAACTCCTCTTGTAGGAAAAGGATGTCCAGCCCCCTTCGGTTCTGTAAGACCACTTCTGACAGAGAGGTTAGGATTTTTCTAGAGCACTTATTGATTCTTCCAATGCCTGCAAGTCGGTATGCATGGCCTGTTGTAGCTGTCTGAACTGAGTGGTTTCTACCAGAGCAGCAGAACCAGTCCCTACCCGCTGCAATTCCCAACTGTGAGTCCCCTAGTATCAAAGCCAAGGTTAAAGATACAGGCTCCTAGAGTACCGGGTGATCCCCTTAAAATATTTGTAAACGATTCTGATTCATGATAGACAACTTTGGGCCAGAGCTCAATGAGGACACAAAAGTCAGAATTTTGGTTGAGAATTAATGCAGATACACAGGGTGCTAAGCCGGAGCTGCAAGCCCAATAGGTCCCATTGGGGCACGTTAGATAGTAGGAGCCCGGGTGGATCCTGGAGGTTGAGTTGCAGAGTTTTTGTGAGTTTCGGGACTGACCCGATACAGGTTCCTCGCCAGACACCTCAGATAGCGCCAGCTTATGCTGGGAGGTCGGAGTACAGTATGGTGGGGGTGTGGTATAGTTTATAAAGTCCCCCGTTATTGCAACCCCTTCATAATAAGGGGGAGTGGAGACCAGACACAGCCAGCATTCTGGGGTTCTGCTGGGATTAGTGTAGTTAAGTGTCTGGAAGGCTCCCTGTATTAGACCAAGCAGTCTATCACCTGTACTCGGTTTGAAAAGTCGTGGTGTGGGGATACCTAGACTGGCTGGACTCAGAGTTCTGGCAGAGGGCATGGCCGCAGGTGGGATGGGTAATTTTTCAGGTTGGGAGGAGGGGGCCCTCAGGTTTGGTAATACTGAGTTAGGCCCGACGGATACCTTGGGCCTATCGAGAATCAGCTGGAGGCGTATTATTCCTCCCTGGTTTCCAATTGTCCAGAGGCGCAACCCGAATTCTCTTTCACGTAACCATCCCTCTTTATATTTTTTTCCTTTGTCGGTAAAGGTAAGAATAAGCTGATTACAGGGTTTGGGAACAGGACGGGGCTCATCTGTATTGACTGCCCATAAACAGTTGTCAAACTTGGGGTCTCTAGTAAGCTGGATAAGCCCGGTTGAGGTAGGCTTCCAGTCAGTGGCGAACTCCTCACATCCCCATTCTGCACAATAGAGGTCAGTCCTGGTCCCACAATGTTCCCGTCGCCAAGGAGAGTCAGAAGGGAGGGGCACATATAGAAGTGTACTTTGTGGTTTTCAGTCATGTGTCTGGCCCTGGAATGTGATGGCATGGCCTTAGCTAAATCAAACTTAGTTCAGGGAACCAGGTGTACGGGGGAGCCATCTTGGAAGTTTTGTTAAGAGGGACACCGAATTCATCTAGCAGGACCCAAGTCGAGTTTACAGGAATGTGGGGACTGGAGTGTGACAGAGGAAACAGGAGGAGAAAGAGTATCAAACTCGGGTGAGTCTTATCTTTAGTTAGTTCCGGGTGCGATGAAGTTTCCATGACGAGGCTGGAGTCTGATCTCTTTCTGTGTCACGATGGGCTGCATTGACGTGGGAGGCGTGTACCCACGCTGCGATACTGTCTACCTTAAGGGCTGTGGGTGTCATCAGCAGTATGGTGTAGGGTCCCTTCCAGCGCGGTTCCAGGTTCCGGATCTGATGTCGTCGTACCCAGACCACGTCCCCGACCTGGAACCGATGTGGTACCGCAGGTTGATTTAGCTGTCCTCAGTACGCAGCTGCCAGTGGTTTCCAGACCTCCTGTTGTACGATTTGCAGAGCCTGCAAATGAGCTTGGAGAGAAGGCGTATCAGCAAAAGAGGCTATGTCAGAGTCAAAGAAATGGGCAGCTGGTGGTGGGGCACCATAAAGGATTTCGGAAGGAGGAGTCCATGAGGGCCCGTGTATTTCGGGCCCGATACAATGCTAGAGGAAGGAGGGTCACCCAGTCTCTAGTGCCAGTTGCAAGCGTCAATTTGGTTAAAGCCTCCTTAATAGTTCTATTCATAGGCTCTACCTGTCCTGAACTCTGGGGGTGGTACGCACAGTGTAATTTCCAATCAATCCCCAGTAATGTGGGCACCGACTGACTTACCTGGAAGACGAAAGCAGGGCCGTTGTCGGAGCCCAGTGCCTGTGGCATACCATACCTGGGGAAAATTAATTCTAAAAGCTTTTTGGTGACGACTCTGGCAGTTTCATGTTTGGTAGGGTAGGCCTCTACCCATCCAGAGAAAGTGTCCACAAATACCAGTAAGAACCAGTATCCATAGAGTCCAGGTTTTGCCTCAGTGAAGTCAATTTCCCAATGGGTACCAGGGTGTTGTCTTCGGACCCTGGTCCCTGAACCTATCTTGTTACGGCTTGCATTTACGCGGGCGCACACTGTGCACTTTTCAGTCACTTGTTGTAGAATCTTGTCTCTTTCCAGAAAATAGTGGGAGCTTTCTTCCCTTTCTAGGAGGGTTTTCATTTTTCTGGAACTAAGGTGGGTCAATTGGTGGAGGTACTTAATCAGGTCTCGAGTCTGTTGTAATGGCCACACAGGCTTTCCTTTAAAGTCCAAAACCCCGCTCAGGACAGTAAGTAGCCCCCCCATTTTTCTTAGGAGAATTTGGTCTTCCTCACTATAATGGAAGGGGGTTTTCAAAGGGGGAAAACTCTGCCTCGGCCGGGCTTTATAGCCAGAAGCTGGGAGACGCCTGAGTTCCTTCGCATTGCCACTTCCCAGGCAGTTACGTCCCGCCAAGTGGTTGCCTCTAGCTTCCGGGCTGTCTCCCTTTGGTGGCTGGGGCAATGGATGATGCTCAATTTTGAGGGCAAAAACAACGCTCAAGTAGGGCCAATATTTCAGTTTTATTTTTGATTTGTTTTCCTTCAGAGGTAAGCAACCCTCTTCTCCGATATATCTCCCCATGGATGTGAGCAGTGGCAAAGGCATAGCGGCTATCGGTATAAATGTTGAGCTTACCTTCTGCCATCCGGAGAGCCTGGGTTAGGGCGATGAGTTCAGCCCACAGCCGGTGCCAGGTGGTAGGGCCTTAGTCCAAATTACCTTAGTTTCGTAGTAACCGCGCCCCCGCCTCCATTCTCCGTGTCCAGAAAGCTGCTCCGCCGGTGTACCAGGTGAAGTCGGCGCCAGGGAGGGGCTGGTCAGTCAGGTCAGGCCGGGTGCCATGTACTTCTGCAAGTATCTGGAGACAGTCATGAGTTTCTGGACCTTCTGGTAGGGGAAGCAGTGTTGCCGGGTTAAGGGCTTCCATGGGACCAAAATGTACTCGGTCAGTGTCCAGCAGTAGAGCCTGGTAGTGGGTCATGCGGGCATTGGAAAGCCATCAGCCCGGAGGTTGTTTAACCAGGGCTTCCACCGCATGAGGAGCCAGAACCGTTATTGGTTGTCCCATAGTCAGCTTGCCAGAGTCTTTAATCATGAGGACAATTGCTGCCACCATCCTCAAACAAGGGGGCCATCCTGAGGCCACTGGGTCTAGTTTCTGGACAGGTAGGCCATCCTGAGGCCACTGGGTCTAGTTTCTGACAGGTAGGCGACCGGGTGCCCCATGGTCCAAGTTTTTGAGTCAGGACTCCTTTAGCATATCCCTGTTTCTCATCCATAAACAGCTCAAAGGGCTTGTTTAAGTCTGAAGGCCCAACGCAGGGGAAGTCAGCAGGGCCTCTTTTTATAGCTGCATAGGCTCTCTGCTGCTCATCCCCCATGTAAAGAAAGTCCCTTGTTTGGTGAGGGGTAAAGTGGCGCAGCCATCTCCGTGAAACCTGGGATCCAAAGGCGGCAAAACCCCACAGTATCCAGGAACTCTCTTAATTGTCTCGGGCTTTTGGGAACCGGAATTTTTAGAATTGTCTGTTTCCGTGCCTTCGTCAACCATCTTTGTCCATCCCTGATCTGATAGCCCAAGTATGTGACCTGCCTCTGACATATTTGGGCCTTTTTAGCTGAGGCCCGGTATCCTAGAGTTTCCAAAGTCCTCAAGAGGGCCTTTATTCCCTCCTTACATTTTTCCTCAGTTTCTGAAGCCAGGAGGAGGTCATCCACATATTGGAGCAAGATTAAAGCAGGGTGATAAACCCTAAAATCGGCCAGGTCCCGGTACAATGCCTCATCAAATAAGGTGGCGCTTATTTTTGAACCCCGTGGGAGTCTGGTCCAAGTAAGCTGACTAGATATTCCCACCCTGGATCCTTCCACTCAAAGGCAAAATGGGCTGACTCTGAGGGTGGAGCCTCAGACAAAAGAATGCATCCTTAAGGTCTAATACTGTATACCAGGTGCACCTTGGAGGAAGCCCAGTTAACAAATTATATGGGTTGGGAACTGTAGGGTGTATATCCTCCACCCTTTGTTGACTTCTCTCAAGTCCTGTACCGGCGGTAGTCTTCTGTCCCTGGCTTTTTAACCGAAGGAGAGGCGATTCCAGGGGTATTGACAAGGTATTAAATGCCCTGATCTAAAAGCCTCCCGAATGTGAGGCCTAATTCCTTGGTAAGCTTCATGCGACATTGGATATTGTTTAATGGAAAGGGAGTTGCTGACGCTTTTAGAGTGACCACCAGGGGTGGCTGGTGAATTGTGAGACCCATTCCTCCCGCTTTCCGCCTGCTAGGGGGAACTTTTCTAGCCAGACAGTCATTTCTTGTTGGCAAGGCTTTTCAGGCTCATGAAGTCGGTATTCATCTTCCAGGTTTATAGTTAACACATGCAAAGGCTGTCCCTGAGGCCCAGTAATATGGGCCTTAGTCCCCAAAGTGGATTTGTGCCCTAAGTTTTATTGATAGATCTCCTCCCAACAGAGGATAAGGGCAATCAGGAACATGTAAAAGGAGTGAGTCACCTTACCGGGGCAAGTTGTACTCTTCTTTCAGTGGTCCATCGGGTACCTCTTTCCTCTGGTGGCTCCTTGAACCCACGCCGTTTGTCAGTCAAGGGTCCCGTGAGGTGGTGAGCACCGAATGCTGGGCTCCAGTGTCCACCAGGAAGGTGACTGGTTGCCCCCACATTAAGTGTTATCCTGGGTTCAGGGGAGGCTCTGACCCCGACCTCCCTAGTCTTCCAGGTTTAACAGGGTGGCCTGGGGTTTAGGCTGTGGCCCTCTTGGGTTCTTTTTGGGCAGTCTCGGCCCAATGTCCTTTTCCTTGCAGTAGGCACATTGATCTTTGTCTAGTCGTGGACCCCATGCGGTCTCCCAGGCCCTGCCTACCCTGTCTCTGCCCTGTCACTACTGTGGCCAGTAACTTGCTAAATTCCCTATTCCTCTTACGCCTCTAACATTCTCTCTTTCCTCTGCTTCTCTTCTCAGCCTTTCATCTCTTTCTTCCTGTGTTTCCCTCTTATTAAAAATCCGCTCTGCCTCCTTCAATAAATCCTGTACTGTACTTTCTCTTAAGTTTTCAAGCCTCTCTAACTTCTTTCTAATATCTGGGGCAGACTGCCCGATGAAGGACATGGCTATGTTGGTTGCCTGATCTGGGTCTTCTGGATTGTAAGGAGTGTACATACGGTATGCCTCCTTGAGTCGCTCTAGAAAAGCGGAGGGGGGATTCTCAGGTTTCTGGGTTACTAACTTAACCTGAGCCAAATTAGTAGGGCGCCTTGCAGCCCCACGGAGATCCGCTATAAGCAACTGGCGATAGAGACGTATGTGTTCCCTACCGTGCTCAGTGGAGAAGTCCGAAATAGGTAGTTCCAAAGGAAAGGCGGCGTCTATTCTGTGTGGCAGTTGGGTGGGTTGTCCATTGTCTCCTGGGACATTTTTGCGTGCTTCCAGGACGACCCGCTGTTTTTCCTCCTCGGTGGTCAATAGTGTCTGGAGCAACTGTTGGCAATCGTCCCAGGTCGGCTGATGGGTCACTAGAATAGAGTCTATCAGTGCTGTGAGCCTAGAAGGGTCCTTTGAAAAAGCGGGGTATTATTTTTCCAATTGTATAAGTCAGACGCAGAAAAGGGCCAGTATTGGAGTTGGCGGTCAGGCCCCGTCCGCAACGGAAAGGCCTGAGAGGAGGGATCGGGAGGGGCTTCCCGACGTCCGCTCAATCGTTCCGCCACCGGGGATGAGGTAAGTTCTTCCTGGGGTTCTCGTTTGGTGGCTGCCCCCTCTGGTTCCCGAACGGTGTCTGGGTTTCTGTAAGGAGGGGGCTGTTCAGTCAAAAGGTCCAGAAGAGGGCCATCATCTGCCGGCAGTACCAGGGGTGTCTTCTTACGTCTGGAGGTCTCCTCTGGAGCTGGTTTCGTGAGAACCGGGTAAAGTGTAGAGTTTACCGGGGTTGGAACTAGCGGGGGAGGAAGGAAGGGGGCAGACGGGGTGGGTTTCGGGCAAGGGGAAAGGAGGAAAGGCTTCACCCATGGTGGGGCGTCTTTGACCAGAGATTCCCATGTGATGATATAGGGAACCTGGTCAGGATGTCCATGGGGTCCAGGATCCATGACTTTAGCCTTTACCTGTAAAATAATTTCTAGGTTAAAGGTGCCATCTCGTGGCCAGCCCACGTCAAGGGTTGGCCACTCAGATGAACAGAAGATGTCCCACTTTCCCTTTCGCACCTCCACCGAAAGATTGTGAGCGATGTGACGAACTTCCTTGAAGTGCTGTAAAGTTAAACTTTTGGGAGTAGTGATAGTTTGTCCCATATTTTCAGATAGATAGAAAACACTTATTACACTTACTACAAAAATTAGACAGACAAAACACGACACAAGCCAAGCGGGCACGATATCGACGCAAAACTGAGAGCCAAAATTCAGATGGAGGCTGTGTTGGAGGTCCGGTTCCTCCGTCTCCCAAATGAAGCACGAGTTTTCGGACAGGGGGCGAAGCCCCAAAAACTGGATTGGCTTGTGCTTTCCAAACGGACGGGAGCCGAAAATCGCCTCCTCCCCACCAAATGGGAACAGAAAAATCAGCTCCTACAAACACTCCTGAGACGCCTTGTCTGTCTGATTTTTGTAGTAAGTGTAATAAGTGTTTCCTATCTATCTGAAAGAAAAATAGGACAAACTGTCACTACTCCCAAAAGTTTAACTTTATAGCAAAAAGCACGGGGAGGGAGAGGCCCAGCCAGGAAGCAGGTTCAGGACCTGCGGGGGAGGTAAGCTACAGTAGAGCCTCACAAGGGAGCCAAGGGAGTAGGCAAGGCTCATGGGCTTGCTGGGTGAAAGTCCTTAGACATGGCTAGGCGGGATTGGCACCGTAGCTGCTCCATGATAGGAGCTGCTCTGGCTGCTGAGAGTGAGGAAAACCCTCCCCTTGCCTTCATGCCATCTTAGCAGGGAAGTAGGCAGCAAGAGCTCACCATGCCCTCTTGCTCCTCTCTTCCTCCTCCCACCTAGGGGGCTTGCAACTTACAGATCAAACAGTAATTTAGAAAAATTGCACTTGCTGTAATGTTTAGAATTACAGCTGAGTCTGTCTGTTTAAATATATGGCCATTATATAATTGTTTTCAACTGGTCTTAAATGGTTGATATGATAAAAAAATAATTGAGTATGTTTTAAGGTTAAATTAAAATTTTTGTTTTAAACACGTATATGTGTCTATGTGTTTGTAGGGTCTATGAAGGCATATGATTAAATAACAATGTAAATTGCCACATGGTGTGGCTCAGGAAAAAAAAACAAAGGTTGCAAAATCTCTGAGTCAAAATGATTTTATTTCCTTTTAGGATAAGAAGAAAGTCTTATTCTAAGTTGATATTAATTCTGAAAATTGGGTTGTTTTCACTGATAAATTCTGGTTTTAAAATCTGGTTTTGATTTTAAAGATTATGCCTTGTGACTTCTCTCTTACAAAAGGGGTACTTTGTTTTAATATTGCAAAAATGGGTTTTAAAAATGTTTAAATGTTTAAGGCTGTAAAATGTTTAAAGTTTATCAGGCATTTGGGTATGACAATGATTTTGGGTATTTTATTAATTTTACTAAATAAAACCCTGCCAGTATTGTTTGTGCTAACTGAAAAATTGCAGTTTTTAAAACGTATCTTGTGGAGAGCTGTTTGTTTGTTAAGCTGATTTGTGACCATCTTATCTGCTACAGAAAAGTTATTTTAAAAAAAAAAACTGGCAGTTTCAAAACTCCTCTTTATAGTAATGTATAGAAAGCAAATCATACGTAGACTCTGGTCTTCTGCAGGATTATGTCAAAATGGAAAGGATTTTAATTATTGTTTTTATGTTGTCTGGAAAACAAGAAAGTAAGCATGTCTGGTTAAGCCAGAAAAAGAAAGCTAGGAACCTGAAGTATGGAATGTTGCAGAAGGTTAGTGGATGTGTTATAAAAAGCCAGAGAATTAATAAGGGAAAAATTCTAGCTGATAGGTTTGGTATGGCTAAAGTAATTCTTACAGTTTAAAATTATTCTGTTATGCAATTGTTTCTAAAGCTTGTTTGATCACTGGGAACTTTTGGTTATGGGGGATTATGGATGCTCCACAGTGTTTGCTGTATCAGCAACAGCACCTAATGGCTATTTTTGGTATTGTCAGTCATAGCTCAGCTAACACATGGCTAGCTGCCATGATGGTTCAGGGATAGAGAGCACATAAAGCTGTAGTTTTGCTGCCATGTTTGTTTAGGGCTTCCAGCTGAGTTCGGTTGCATGTGGCCAGCTGCCATGATGGTCCGGAGATAAAGAGGATGGAAACATGAGTTTACCACCATTTTGTTTAGGTCTCTCAGTTATGTTCAGTCCTCTGATTAATGTTAAGTACAAAGCTTTTTACTGTTCAATTTTAATACAAAGTGGTAGGATCAGCAAGATTTGCTAGCCCCTCTATAAACTGTATCTGATTAAAAGATTTGCTTTGATTTTAGTTCAGAAAGAGCAGATTTAAAGTCATGCTAAATACTGCAGTTGAGCCTTACCTAGTCTCCGTGTTCAAGTTTTTTTAAGGTTAAGCCTAGGATGGGTAACTATAAAGTTTGCCTATTTGTCTTAAAATATATAGTTCTAAAACAAAGAGTAACTTAGATATGCTGGCCCTCAAGCTTATCAGAGATCTGATGAATATGGCATTTTAACATATGTAAGCTTATTGTGACAGAAAGTCCCAAAATCCTGGCAGTAGCTCCCAAGGTCTCCGAGAAGATTTGGACAATGACAGATGACTGCAACTCTGGATTGTGGTGTGCAACCACTGGGCAATACTGCCCCAACTGGCCCACTGCTAGGGCCCAGCCTAAACTGTGGACAAAGCCGGGGACACCTGAAGAGCCATTGTCTCACATTGTGAGAGGCAAGGTGAGGTCAATCTCTCCTGTTCCTCTTCCACAGCAGCAGTTTCTCATCTTATGTGCCTGGCAGAACTGCCTCTGTCCAGGATGCCGTGAGACAAATGAGCCAGGGACTCTGCCTAGGTAATGGACTAACTAGTCATCCCTGTCATTTTGATTGGCACATGGATTGGTATAATTTATCCTTTTCAGGTCTCTGAACACCTTGACGGCTATGCTAAGCTTACAGTAGCTTTACAGCTAGAAAAAAGACAATTAGATTGACTGTTAGCTCATTGATCAGTTCATTAGCTAGAACCACAGAGTACTAGATCCCTTATTTAAAAGAAAGACAGGTTTTCCTTGCTCACAGGACTCATGTTAGTTGCCTGTGTCTTAAGATAAATAAATGGAGCCTATGTAGGGTCTGAGAATATAGGGGTTTAGGTTGTAAAAATCTAGATTGTTATTATTTAGTTTAAAAAATGTTTCAGGGTTAATAAATGCAAAAGATTAGAGAGTCTAAATATTTTTTTAAAAAGTATATAAGTTATCAAGAGATAAAAATATTTTAAAGCAGATTAAAATGAGAGATACTTTAAATCTCTCCTCTCTTTGCTACTGTTGTACTTATGTTATAAGATTTCAGAAGTTCAGAGTTTTGGCATTAATCAATAAAGTTCTGATAAGTTAATGGAGCATTAACTGCTCATTATTCAGTCACCAGGTTAAGATTTTAATTTCCTTTGGTTGGCTTCTGGAGATAGACTTAAAGGTGCTTCTCATTATTTTAAAAACATCTGTTTAATGTGTGTTCTGACCCAAAAGTCATAGCTTTAATATGGTATTCTTAATATCTGCCATTTTTGGGGTAGATTTTGACACAGAAACATCTTAAAACTTATTCCTTCTAGTTGCTTTGTTAAAAAAAAAAAGTCCAAGCATCCAGAGTTTAGTACTAAAGCCAATAAGGTATTTCTGCCTAACTTTCCATAAACATGGAAGTGAGAGCTAAAAGTATATGCAGAGTGTATAAAAATGGCCAAGCTCCATTCGTGGCAAATTACCAACAGCTATGCCCACAGAAAAAAATGTTACTGTGGACACACTTAGGTTATGTATAAAGGTTACAAAAAAAAAAAAAAAAACAGCTAACTTATACTCATTCAGTGGGATGCAGTTTTACCTGTTACTTTCAAAATGTTTAATTTGCTGATATGCTACTTTTCTGAGTATATTCTCTTTTGTGTACTAAAATTTCATATGAGTTTCAGGATGTGACCTGGATCTGGCATAGCTCAAAAGGATTGCAAATGAGATTTTCCCTGAACTTTCCCATTTAATAGACAAATTTTAACTTCTGTCTCCAGTCTGAATTTGTCTCAGCAGATTTTCACCTGGTTGACTCTGGGCTGCAAGCTGAAATCTGGACTTCCTGGAAACTGACATGATTGCTCCCTGCCTCTTTGGGTGGATCAATGCACCAGATGCTTGGAACTCCCTTATTGCCCAGCCTTTGACTGGCATTTCAGCCTCCCTAGCCCCTGATGCCTACGGTCCAACGGTAGTTCAGTTATTATAACAGGAAAACTGAAAAGTGATATATCACACTATACAGCACAGAAACAAGTTTCCAACAGAAGAACAGAAACGCAAAGCATTACTTTGTAAACTAAATCACATGTGTGTGGCTCACTCAATTAGGAATACAGGGAAACTGAAAAGCAATAAATCGAAATGTACGGCAAAGAAACACGTTTTCATTGAAAGAACAGAAATGCAAAGCACAACTTTGTAAACTAATTCACATTAGTGTCGCCTGTTCAATTATTATAACAGGAAAACTGAAAAGTGATATAACCCTCACCGTAACCCTAAGCCCCTAACCCTAACCCTAACCCTATCCCTAATTCTAACCCTACCCTAAACCTAACCCTCACCCTAACGCTAACCCTAACCCTAACACTAACCCTAATACTAACCCTAACAGGAACAAGTTTCCAACAAAAGAACAAAACCGCAAAGCACTACTTTGTAAACTAAATCACATGTGTGTGGCTCACTCAATTAGTAATACAGGAAAATTGAAAAGCGATATATATCGAAAAGTACGGCAAAGAAACAAGTTTTCATCGAAAGAACAGAAATGCAAAGCACAACTTTGTAAACTAATTCACATACGTGTTGCCCGTTCAATTATTATAACAGGAAAACAGAAAAGTGATATATCACACTGTACAGCACAGAAACAAGTTTCCAACAGAAGAACAGAAACACAAAGCACAACTTGGTAAACTAAGTCACAAGTGTGTCGCTCACTCAATTAGGAATACAGGGAAACTGAAAAGCAATAAATCGAAATGTACTGCAAAGGAACAAGTTTTCAATGAAAGAACAGAAACGCTCAGCACAACTTTGTAAACTAATTCACATTTGTGTTGCCTGTAAAATTATTATAACATGAAAACTGAATAGTGATATAACCCTAACCCTAACCCTAAGCCCCTAACCCTAACCCTAACCCTAACCCTAACCCTACCCTAACCCTAACCCTCACCCTAACCCTAACCCTAACCCTAACCCTAACCCTAACACTAACCCTAAGCCTAACCCTAAATTGTTCCTAACAGGAACAAGTTTCCAACGAAAGAACAGAAACGCAAATCACTACTTTGGAAACTAAATCACATGTGTGCCACTCGCTCAATTAGGAATACAGGAAAACTGAAAAGAGATATAACGCACTGTACAGCACAGGAACAAGTTTTGAACGAAAGAACAAAAAAGCAAAGCACTACTTTTAAACGGAATCACATGTGTTTCTCTCGCTCAATTAGGAATACAGGAAACTGAAAAGTGTTATCTCGCACTGTAAGGCACAGAAACAAGTTTTCATTGAAAGAAGAGAAAAGCAAAGCGCAACTTTGTAAACTAATTCACATACGTGTCGCCCGTACATTTATTATAACAGGAAAACTGAAAAGTGAAATATCACACTGTACAGCACAGAAACAAGTTTCCAAAGGAAGAACAGGAACGCAAAGCACTACTTTATACACTTAATCACATTAATGTCGCTCACTCAATTAGGAATACAGGGAAACTGAAAAGCAATACATCGAACTGTACAGCACAGGAACCTTCTTCCATCGAAAGAACAGAAACGAAAAGCACAACTTTGTAAGCTAATTCACATACGTGTCGTCCGTTCAATTATTATAAAAGGAAAACTGAAAAGTGATATAACCCTAATCCTCACCCTATGCCCCTAACTCTAAACCTAAGCCTAACCTTCACCCCTAACCCTAATCCTAACCCTAACCCTAACCTTAACCCTAACTTGTTCCTAACAGGAACAAGTTTCCAACGAAAGAGTATAAACGCAAAGCACTTCTTTGTAAACTGAGGCACATGTGGGCAACTCTCTCAATTACCAATACAGGAAAACTGAAAAGAGATATAACACACTGTACAGCACAGGAACAAGTTTCAAACGAAAGAACAGAAAAGGAAAGCACTACTTTTAAACGGAATCACATGTGTGTCGCTCGCTCAATTAGGAATACAGGAAAACTGAAAAGTGTTATCTCGCACTTTAAGGCACAGAAACAAGTTTCCATCGAAAGAACAGAAACGCAAAGCACAACTTTGTAAACTAATTCACATATGTGTCGCCCGTTCCATTATTATAACAGGAAAACTGAAAAGTGATATATCGAAGTGTATAGCACAGGAACTTACTTTCGTCGAAAGAACAGAAAGGAAAAGCACAACTTTGTAAACTAATTCACATACCTGTCACCCGTTCAATTATTATAACAGGAAAACTGAAAAGTGATATATCACACTCTACAGCACAGAAACAAGATCCCAACAGAAGAACATAAATGCAAAGCACTACTTTGTAAACTAAATTACATGTGTGTCGCTCACTCAATTAGGAATACAGGGAAACTCAAAAGCAATAAATCGAAATGTAAGGCAAGGAAAGAAGTTTTCATCGAAAGAAAAGAAACGCAAAGCACAACTTTGTATACTAATTCACATTCGTGTTGCCTGTTCAATTATTATAACAGGAAAACTGAAAACTGATATAACCCTAACCCTAAGGCCCTAAACCTAACCCAAACCCTAACCCTAACCCTAACCCTAACCCTAACCCTAACACTAACGCTAACCCTAAGCGCCTAACCCTAACACTAAACCTAACCCTAACCCTAAACCTCACCCTAACTTGTTCCTAACAGGAACAATTGTCCAACAAAAGAACAGGAAACCAAAGCACTACTTTTAAACGGAATCACATGTGTGTCACTCACTCAATTAGGAATACAGGGAACCTGAAAAGCGATAATACGAAATGTATGGCAAAGAAACAAGTTTTCATCGAAAGAACAGAAAGGCAAAGCACAACTTTGTAAACTAATTCACATTCGTATCGCCTGTTCAATTATTATAACATGCAAATTGAAAAGTGATATAACCATAATGCTAACCCTAAGCCCCTAACCCTACCCCTAACGCTAACTCTAACCCTAACCCTCACTGTAACCCTAACAATAACCCTAACCTAACCCTTTCCAACGAAAGAGCAGAAAGGCAAAGCACAACTTTATAAATTAATTCACATATGTGTAGCCCATTCAATTATTATAACAGGAAAACTGAAAAGTGATTTATCACACTGTACAGCACTGAAACAAGTTTCCAACAGAAAAACAGAAACAAAAGCAATACTTTGTAAACTAAATCACATGTGTATCGCTCACTCAATTAGGAATACAGGGAAACTGAAAAGCGATAAATCGAAATGTATGGCAAAGGAACAATTTTTCATCGAAAGAACAGAAATGCAAAGCACAACATTGTAAACTAATTCACATTCATGTCGCCTGTTCAATTATTAAAACAGGAAAACTGAAAAGTGATATAACGCTAATCCTAAACCTAAGCCCCTAACTCTAAATATAACCCTAACCCTAACCCTAACCCTAACCCCTAACCCTAACCCTAACCCTAACGCTAACCTTAACCCTAACCCTAACTTGTTCCTAATAGGAACAAGTTTTAATCGAAAGAACAGAAACGCACAGCAAAACTTTGTAAACTAATTCACATTCGTGTTGCCTGTTCAATTATTATAACATGAAAACTGAAAAGTGATATAACCCTCACCCTAACCCTAAGCCACTAACCCTAACCCTAACCCTAACCCTAACCCTAACCCTACCCCTATCCCTAACCCTCACCCTAACCCTAACCCTAAACCCTAACCCTATCCCTAATCCTAACCCTAAATTGTTCCTAACAGGAACAAGTTTCCAAAGAAAGAACAGAAACGCAAAGCACAACTTTGTCAACTAATTCACATATGTGTCGCCTGTTCCATTATTACAACGGGAAAACTGAGAGGTGATATATCGAACTGTATAGCACAGGAACCTGCTTCCATTGAAAGAACAGAAACAAAATGCACAACGTTGTAAATTAATTCAAATACATGTCGCCCGTTCAATTATTATAACAGGAAAACTGAAAAGTGATATATCACACTATGCAGCACAGAAACAAGTTTCCAACAGAAGAATAGAAACGCAAAGCACTACTTTGTAAACTAAATCACATGTGTATCGCTCACACAATTAGGAATACAGGGAAACTGAAAAGCGATAAATCGAAATGTAGGGCAGAGAAACAAGTTTTCATCGAAAGAAAAGAAACGCAAAGCACAACTTTGTAAACTAAATCACATTCGTGTCGCCTGTTAGATTATAACAACAGGAAAACTGAAAAGTGATATAACCCTAATCCTAAACCTAAGCCCCTAACCCCAACCCTAACCCTAACCCTAAGCCCCTAACCCTAACCCTAACCCTAACCCTAACCCTAACCCTAACTTGTTCCTAACAGGAACATGTTTCCAAGGAAAGAAAAGAAACGCAAAGCACTACTCTGTAAACAATATCACATGTGTGCCACTCGCTCAATTAGGAATACAGGAAAACTGAAAAGTGATATAATGCACTGTACAGCACAAGAACAAGTTTCAAACAAAAGAACAGAAAAGCAAAGCACTAATTTAAACAGAATCACATGTGTGTCGCTCGCTCAATTAGGAATACAGGAAAGTGAAAAGTTTTATCTCGCACTGTATGGCACAGAAACAAGTTTCCATTGAAAGAACAGAAACACAAAGCACAACTTTGTAAACTAATTCACATATGTGTCGCCCGTTCCATTATTATAACAGGAAAACTGAAAAGTGATATATCAAACTGTATAGCACATGAACCTGCTTTCATCGAAAAAACAGAATGGAAAAGCACAACTTTGTAAACTAATTCACATACGTGTCGCCTGTTCAACTATTATAACATGAAAACTGAAAAGTGATATAACACTCACCCTAAACCGAAGCCTCTAACCCTAACCCTAAACCTCACCCTAACCCTAACCCTAACCCTAACCCTAACTCTACCCCTAACCCTAATCCTAACCCTAACTTGTTCCTAACAGGAACCAGTTTCCAACAAAAGAACATAAACGCAAAGCACAACTTTGTAAACTAAATCACATGTGTGCCACTTGCTCAATTAGGAATACAGGAAAACTGAAAAGAGATATAAGGCACTGTACAGCACAGGAACAAGTTTTGAAAGAAAGAACAGAAAAGCAAAGCACTAATTTTAAACGGAATCACATGTGTGTCGCTCGCTCAATTAGGAATACAGGAAACTGAAAAGTGTTATCTTGCACTGTAAGGCACAGAAACAAGTTTCTATCGAAAGAAGAGAAACACAAAGCAAAACTTCATGAACTGAAAAGTGATATATCACACTGTAAAGCACAGAAGCAAGTTTCCAAAAGTAGAACAGAAACGCAAAGCTCTGCTTTGTAAACTAAATCACATATGTGTCGCTCACTCAATTAGGAATACAAGGAAACTGAAAAGAGATAAATCGAAATGTACTGCAAAGAAACAAGTTTTCATTGAAAGAACAGAAACGCAAAGCACTATTTGTAAACTAAATCAAATGTGTGCCACTCGCTCAATTAGGAATACAGGAAAACTTAAAAGTGATGTAACACACTGTAGAGCACAGGAACAAGTACCGAAAGAAAAAACAGAAAAGCAAAGCACTACTTTTAAATGGAATCACATGTGTGTCGCTTGCTCAATTAGGCATACAGGAAAACTGAAGAGTGTTATCTCACACTTTACGGCACTGAAACAAGTTTCCATCGAAAGAAGAGAATCACAAAGCACAACTTTGTAAACTAATTCACATTCCTGTCGCCTGTTCAATTATTATAACAGAAAAACTGAAGAGTGATATATCACATGGTACAGCACAGAAACAATTTTTCAACAGAAGAACAGAAACACAAAGCACTACTTTGTAAACTAAATCAAATGTGTGTTGCTCGCTCAATTAGGAATACAGCAAAACTGAAAAGTGATATATTGAAATGTACGGCAAGAAACAAGTTTTCATCGAAAGAACAGAAACGAAAAGCACAACTTTGTAAACTAATTCACATTAGTGTCACATGTTCAATTATTATAACAGGAAAACTGAAAAGTGATATAACCCTAAACCTAACCCTAGGCCCCTAACCCTAACAAGAACTAGTTTCGAACGAAAGAACATAAAGGCAAAGCACTACATTGTAAACTTAATCACTTGTGTGCCACTCGCTCAATTAAGAATACAGGAAAACTGAAAAGTGATATAACGCACTGGAAAGCACAGGAACAAGTTTCGAACGAAAGAACAGAAAAGCAAAGTACTACTTTTAAATGGAATCATATGTGTGTCGCTTGCTCAATTAGGAATACAGGAAAAGTGAAAAGTGTTATCTCGCGCTGTACGGCACAGAAACAAGTTTCCTTCGAAGGAACAAAAACGCAAAACACAACTTTGTTAACTAATTCTCATATGTGTCGCCTGTACAATTATTATAATAGAAAAACTGAAAAGTGTTATCTTGCCCTGTACAGCACAGAAACAAGTTTCCATCGAAAGAACAGAAACGCAAAGCACAACTCTTTAAATTAATTCACATATGTGTGGACCGTTCAATTATTATAACAGGAAAACTGAAATGTGATATAACCCTAACCCTAACCCTAAGCCCCTAACCCTAACCCTAACCCTAACCCAAACCCTAACCCTAACACCTAACCCTAATGCTAACCCTAACCCTTACCCTAACCTGACCCTAACCCTAACCCTAACCCTAACCCTAACCCTAACCCTAACCCTAACTTGTTCCTAAAAGGAACAAGTTTCCAACGTAAGAACATAAACGCAAAGCACTACTTTGTAAACTAAATCACATGTGTGCCACTCGCTCAGTTAGGAATACAGGAAAACTGAAAAGTGATATGTCACACTGTACAGCCCAGAAACAAGTTTCCAACAGAAGAACAGAAAAGCAAAGCACTACTTTTAAACGGAATCACATGTGTTTCCCTCCCTCAATTAGGAATAGAGGAAAACGGAAAAGTGTTATCTCACACTGTACAGCACACAAACAAGTTTCCATCGAAAGAACAGAAACGCAAAGCACAACTTTGTAAACTAATTCACATATGTGTCGCCCGTTCCATAATTATCACAGGAAATCGGCTAAATGATATATCACACTGCACAGCACAGAAACAAGGTTCCAACAGAAGAACAGAAACGCAAAGCACTACTTTTTAAACTAAATCACATATGTGTCGCTCAAAAATTAGGAATAGAGGAAAACTGAAAAGTGATATATCGCATTGTACAGCACAGGAATAAGTTTCGAATGAAAGAACAGGAAAGCAAAGCACTATTTTTAAACGGAATCACATGTGTATCACTCGCTCAATTAGGAATACAGGAAATCTGAAAAGCAATATATCGAAATGTAAGGCAAACAAACAAGTTTTCATCGAAAGAACAGAAACGCAAAGCACAACTTTGTAAACTAATTCACATTTGTGTTGCCTGTTCAATTATTATAAGAGGAAAACTGAAAAGTGATATAACCCTAACCCTAACCCTAAGCCCCTAACCCTATCACTAACACTAACCTTAACCCCTAATCCTAACCCTAACCCTAACCCTAACACTAACCCTACCCTAACCCTAACCCTAATCCTAACCCTAACCCTAACCCTAAATTGTTCCTAACAGGAACAAGTTTCCAACGAAAGAAAATAAACGGAAAGCACTACTTTGTAAAGTACATCACATGTGTGCCACTCGCTCAATTAGGAATACAGGAAAACTGAAAAGCGATATATCGAAATGTACGGCAAAGAAACAAGTTTTCATCGAAAGAACAGAAATGCAAAGCACAAATTTGTAAACTTATTCACATTTGTATCGCCTGTCCTATTATTATAACAGGAAAACTGAAAAGTGATAAAAACCTAACCCTAACCCTAACACTAACCCTAACCTTAACCTCTAACCCTAACCCGAACTCTAACCCTAGCCTAACCCTAACCCTAACCCTAACTCCAACCCTAACCCTAACCCTAACTTGTTCCTAAAAGGAACAAGTTTCCAACGAAAGAACATAAATGCAAAGCACTACATTGTAAACTAAATCACATGTGTGCAACTCGCTCAATTAGGAATACAGGAAACCTGAAAAGTGATATAACGCACTGTACAGCACAGGAACAAGTTTCGAACTAAAGTACAGAAAAACAAAGCACTACCTTTAAACGGAATCACATGTGTGTCGCTCGCTCAATTAGGAATACAGGAAAACTGAGAAGTGTTACCTCGCACTGTAAGGCACAGAAAGAAGTTTCCATCGAAAGAAGAGAAATGCAAAGCACAACTTTGTAAACTAATTCACATACGTGTCGTCCATTCAATAATTATAACAAGGAAAATGAAAAGTGATACATCACACTGTACAGCACAGAAACAAGTTTCCAACAGAAGAACAGAAATGCAAAGCACTGAAAGACTCCCGATGGGTGTCTTCCGTCAGGGAGACCCCCTCCCAAGGATCAAAGAGACCAGATGTTCGGCTACAAACAGCAAGAGGCTTTATTTTGATACACGGGTACCTGGGGCGACAAAGTCTCTTGGAAGACTTGTGCGCCCCCTGAGTGGAAAGCTGGGCTTTTTATAGGGTCTCAGAGCAAAAGCGCAGGTACAGAAGCAAGAAGCATAGTTACAAGGAGCTGATTGGTACATTTAAATGAGACCACAACTTGAGTCAGAGTTTGGCAGGGACACCATGATATCAGGAACTGGGTTGTCGGAAAGGTTATGATGGCTCTCAATCTTGGGACCACCACCTGTTGTTTGTCTTAGGGCTCCTATCTCAGCTGGAACAGTCTCACTATTTGTCTTAGGGCCCCTATCTCAGCTGGAAGAGTCTCACAAACTTCTCATATGCGTGGTCAGCACAAATTGATTTTTGGCTCAACTGGGGCAGCCTGACCGCAGATATCCCCATCAGCTGGGTCTCTTCAGCTAGTTCCCTCCCTAGCCCACAGAGTTTCTCAAAACAGTGGTATCCTTCAGAGTTTCTCAAAACAGTGCTGTACAAAATGACATTAACTATTAGCTGCTTCTAACTTTTGGTGAGGCGGGGGTCTTTCATTCCCCCCTTTTTCTTCTAACTTAGAGTGGAATCTTTCATTCTAGGGCCTAGGGAGAGTTAATTTCTGTCTCCTGCTGTTTAAACTGATGATACTGCTGGGTTAACACCAACGCTTGTATGACAGAGAGCCGGTGGCTTTATTGAACCAACTCTCGTACCAGATTTGTCCTGACTCAAAGAACTGCTGTCTCTGTCTGAGTCTTCCTTTAAGCCAAGGAGAACTATTACAGGGTCTCTATAGGCTTTTAGCCCAGTTGCTGCAATATTAGTGTCCATTTCAGCTAAGCAGATGCCCAAGATAATAGCTAATGCCAGGGAGCCCCTTTTGACTTAGCATTTCAGCCTGCTAGGGGGGATTTGGGCGTAGATCCGTCTTCTGGAGCTTCTTCGAGCTGACCGTTGGACCGTAGGCATCAGGGGCTAGGAAGGCTGAAATGCCAGTCAAAGGCTGGGCAATAAGGGAGTCCCAAGCATCTGGTTCATTGATCCACCCGAAGAGGCAGGGAGCAATCATGTCAGTTTCCAGGAAGTCCAGATCTCAGCTTGCAGTCCATAGCTGATGCCGGAACAGAGTCAAAAAGGTGAAAATCTGCTGAGACAAATTCAGACTAGAGACAGAAGTTAAGATTTGTCTGTTAAATGGAAAAAGTGAGAAATCCCAACACCAGGGAAAAACTCTTCTGGGATCCATTTGAGCTATGCCAGATCTAGGTCTTATGACCTTTTGATTTTTATAAACTCATATAAATTTTTGGTATCAGAAAAGTAACATATCAGCTAATCTAATACAGCAACATTTTGAGAGTAACAGATAAAAACTATATCCAACAGAATTGGTACCAGTCAGCTGTTATTTTTATATCTTTTATAAACAACTTAAGTGTGTCCATGTGGCAGCCTTTTTGGAGTTAACGGCATCTGAGCAGAGGAACTCAGCTTCTTGGCTATTTTTCAAAGTCCAGTCTCTCACAGACTGACCTTGGTGGTCTTACAGTGGACTGCTCTGACCCTTAGAAACTCCGTGCAACCATAGTAACCAGACAGCAGGCTCTGTGCAACCTTGAGTAAACCCTCCTATATTTTGGCTAAGTAAGATTGCCTGCGTGAGAAACTGCTTGTACTTTTTTTTTTTTTTTTTTTTACTTAAGTGTTAACCTGACGTCCATTAAATTGATACTTTGATCAGTATGTAGACCAACATTTTTTAGATTTTTATAACCTGAACTCCTATATCCTCAGACCCTATATAAACCTTATATTTTTTATTTAACTATTAATATAAGACATTGGCAACTGATGTAAAGCCTGTGAGCAGGGCAAACCTGTTTTGTTTGGCTTTTTTTTAATACAAAATATATAGTACACAGTAGTTTTAACTAACTAATGAACTGTCCAATGAGCTGATAGTGAACCTAACTGTCTGCTCTTTAACTGCCAAGTTACTGTTAACTAAGCCTAGCCTTTTAGCCTAGCTGTCAATGTGATCAGAGACCTGAGAAGGATAAATTATGAGCTAAGTACCAATCAAAAGGACAGAGATGACTAGTTAGTCCATTACCTAGGCAGTGTCCCTGGCTCCTATGTTCTCCTGGCTTTTTGAGCAGAGGCAGTCCAGCCATCAGGCATAGAGGATGAGAAACTGCTGCTGTGGAAAGAGGAACAGGAGAGATTGACCTCACCTTGCCTCTCACAATGTGAGACAATGGCTCTTCAGGTGTCCCCGGCTTTGTCCACAGTTTAGGCTGGGCCCTAGCAGGGGCCAGTTGGGGCAGTATTGCCCAGTGGTTAGCATACCACAATCCAGAGTTGCAGTCATCTGTCGTTGTGTCCAAATCTTCTTGGAGACCTTGGGGAGCTACTGCCAGGATTTTGGGACTTTCTGCCACAATAAACTTACATATGTTAAAATGCCATATTCATCAGATCTCTGATAAGCTTGAGGGCCAGCATATCTGAGTTACTCTTTGTTTTTATCATCTGTTTTAAACTGTGTCCTATAAAACAGAATGCTATTTAATCTAGTTCTAGCATATTTCTGAGATGCATGTTTTAGAACTATATATTTTAAGACAAATAGGCAAACTTTATAGTTACCCATCCTAGGCTTAACCTTAAAAAAAAAACTTGAACAAGGAGACTAGGTAAGGCTCAACTGCAGTATTTAGCATGACTTTAAATATGCTCTTTCTGAACTAAAATCAAAGCAAACCTTTTAATCTGATACAGTTCATAGAAAGGCTAGCAAATCTTGCTACTCCTACCACTTGCATTAAAATTAAACAGTAAAAAGCTTTTGCACTTAACACTGATATGACTATACATAACTGAGATACCTGAACAAAATGGTGGCAAACTCATAGTTTTACCCTCTTTATCTCTGAACCAGTATGGCGGCTGGCCACGTGTAACTGAACTCAGCTGGAAGTCCTAAACAAACATGGCAGCAAAACTACAGCTTTATGTGCTCTATCCCTGAACCATCATGGCAGCTAGCCATGTGTTAGCACAGGCTATGACTGACAATACCAAAAATAGCCATTAGGTGCTGTTGATGATACAGAAAACACTGTGGAGCATCCATAATCCCCCACAACCAAAAGTTCCCAGTGATCAAACAAGATTTAGAAGAATTACTTTAGCCATACCAAACCTATCAGCTAGCTCTCTGGCTTTTTATAACACATCCACTAACCTTCTGCAACATTCTATATACCTTCAGGTTCCTAGCTTTCTTTTTCTGGCTTAACCAGACATGCTTACTTTCTTGCTTTCTTTTTTGCTTTTCAGACAACATAAAAACTCTCACTAAAATCCTTTCCATTTTGACATAATCCTGCAGAAGCCCAGAGTCTACGTACGATTTGCTTTCTATACATTACTATAAAGAGGAGTTTTGAAACTGCCATTTTTTTAAATAACTTTTCTGTAGCGGATAAGATGATCACAAAACAGCTTAACAAACAAACAGCTCTCCACAAGATACATTTTAAAAACTGCAATTTTTTCAGTTAGCACAAACAATACGGCAGGGTTTTATTTAGTAAAATTAATAAAATACCCAAGATCATTGTCATACCCAAATGCCTGATAAACTTTAAACATTTTACAGCCTTAAACATTTCAAAACCAGATTTTAAAACCAGAATTTACCAGTGTAAGCAATTTAATTTTTAAAACCAATACCAATTAACCAATTAAAATAAGTTATCCTTTTAACCTAGAAGGAAATGAGAATTAACGTCCACCACCTGCCCAAATTTTCCCAGGAACCATAATTTTAAAAGTTGAAACTAGATTTTAAGACCAAACTTTATCAGTGAAAACTACCTAATCTTCAGAACCAATATCAACTTAGAATAAGACTTTCTTCTTATCCTAAAAGGAAATAAAATCATTTTGACTCAGAGATTTTGCAACCTTTGTTTTTTTTTTTTTTCATGAGCCACACCATGTGGCAATTTACATTGTTGTTATTTAAACATGTGCATTTATAGACCCTACAAACACGTAGACACATATACGTGTAGGCCCAGCCCTAGCCCCCTAGCCCTAGTCCACTAGCCAAAACCCTATGCCCTAGCCCCCTAGCCCTATCCCTAGCCCCCTAACCCTAGCCTCCTATCCACATAGCCTCTTAGCCCCCCTAGCCCTAGCCCCCTAGTCATAGCCCTAGTCCTAGCCCCCTAGCACTATTCCCCTAGCCCCAGCCCAAGAACCCTAGCACTAGCCCTAGCCCCCTAGCATTAGCCCTAGCCGTAAACCCAGCCCTAGCCCCCTTGCCCCCTAGGCTCAGCCCTAGCCCTAGCCCCCTAGCCCTATCCCACTAGCCCCATCCCTAGCCCACTAGCCCTAGCCCTAGCAACCTAGCCCTATCCCACTTGCCCCAGCCATAGCCCCCTAGCCCTAGCCCTAGCCCTCTAGTCCCTAGCCACCTAGCCCTAGCCCCCTAGCCATAGCCCTAGCCCCCTAGCCATAGCCCTAGCCCCCTAGCCCTAGTCTTAGTCCTAGCCCATGCCCTAGCACCCTAGCCCCTAGCCCTAGACCCCTAGTCCTAGTCCCCTAGCCCCCTAGCCCAAGCCCTAGCCTCCTAGCACCCTAGCCCTAAAACTAGCCCCCTAGCCCCTAGCTGCAGCCCTAGCTTCCAGCCCCAGCCCCTGCCCCAGCCCTAGCCATAGCCCTAGCCCTAACCCTAACCTTAACCGTGAATCTGACCCTGACCCTAACCCTAACCCAAACCCTAACCCTAACCCCCTAACCCTAACCCTAACCCTAACCCCCTAACCCAAACCCTAACCCTGACTTTAATCCGTAACCCTGACCCTAACCGCTAATCCTAACCCTAAACCCCCTGACGATGACCCTGACACTGACAATTACCCTGACCCCTAACCCTAACCCTAATCCTAAACCTAGCCCTAACACAAACCCTAACACCTAACTCTAACCCTAACCCTAACCCTAACCCCTAACTCCTAACCCTAACCCTAACCCTAACCTTAACCCTAACCCTTAACTCCTAACCCTAACCCTAACCCTAACCTTAACCCTAAACCTAACCCCTAACCCTGACCCTAATCCTAAACCTAACCCTAACCTTAACACTAACCCTAACTGTAAAACTAACCCTAACCCAAACCCCAACCCCAACACCAACCCCAAGCCTAACCCCAACACTAACCCTAACCCTAACCCTAACCCTCTAACCCTAACCCTAACCCTCTAACCCTAACACTCACCCTAACCCTAACCCCTAAACCATAACCCTAACCCCCTAACCCTAACCCTAACCCTAATCCTAACCTCACCCTCTAACCCTAACCCTAACCCTAACCAAATCCTAACCCTAACCCTAACCCTAACCCTAACCCTAACCCCTAACCCCTAACCCTAAACCTAACCCTAACATTAATTCAAATTTAGAATTGGCTAAGGAGTTTCATAAAAGTTTTCATGTTACAGCTGAGAAATTGCGTCATCGATTTGACATAACTAGAAAAGAAGCTAGAGATATTGTTACCCAATGTCAAAATTGTTGTCATTTCTTACCTATGCCTCATGTTGGGATTAATCCCAGAGGAATCCGTCCACTACAAGTGTGGCAGATGGATGTTACTCACATTTCATTGTTTGGTAAACTTCAAAATTTGCATGTTTCTGTTAATACTAGCTCTGGAGTTGTGTTTGCTTCTCCCCTGACTGGAGAAAAGGCAGCCCATGTTATTCAACATTGCCTAGAGGCATGGAGTGCCTGGGGAAAGCCCAAAATTCTAAAAACTGCCAATGGGCCGGCCTATACTTCTCAAAAATTTGGACAGTTTTGTCATCCAATAAAAGTGACCCATCTAACGGGTCTCCCATATAACCCTCAAAGTCAGGGTATTATTAAACATGCTCACCGCACCCTAAAATCCTACTTAATAAAACAAAAGGGAGAGTCCAGGAGGCTCTGCCCTCAGTGCCACGAGTGACCGTTTCCTTGGCACTCTTCACACTCAATTTTTTGAATTTGGACAGTCAAGGCCATTCGGCGGCTGATCTCCACTGCTTAGGGCCTAATAGGCCCAAGGAAATGATCAAATGGAAGGATGTCTTAACTAGTCAATGGAAAGGCCCGGATCCTATCTTAATAAGATCCAGGGGAGCTGTCTGTGTTTTCCCACAGGAAGAAAACAATCCATTCTGGGTACCGGAGCGCCTCACGCAAAAGCTGGTGACAGCTGAAGATGATCTTTCCACAGATACACCTACTACCACTTGAAGAGTCAAGGCCGGCGAGGATGACCACTAATTCTACTCGAGTGGATTCATCGCCCACAGATGGCTTATTACCCTGGGTTTCTTCTGCCTTTTCTTACTTTAAGATTGGGTGGGGGTTGGAATGTTTGGTGCAGCACTATGTTGGGGCTTAGTGTTTTTACTCTGGTTGTTCTGCAAACTCAATACCCAACATAAACGTGACTAGGTCGTGATCTCGCAAATGCTTGTGGCCTTGAAACAAGGATCATCTCCCAAAATTTTTTATCCATGTTAAAAAATTAAAACAGACTGTGACACTCAGTCGATTCACCTCAGGGGTTTTACCCATTGCCCTGAGTCGATGAGTGATCCAAGTCAATGTTGCCTTTGCCTAAGCGGCGATGGTACCTAGATAGGAGGATGACAGCCCTTGCACTCCCTGGAATTTTATTCCATTGCACGGGAATGGGTGTCACCTTCTTTTTTAATCTTCTCCCTTAGGCCCTGCAACCAGAGGACTTGTCTCCATTGCACCTGGTGGGGTAAGGAAGTGATCTAAAGCTCTTGATCACTTACTCCCCAAAGAAGGAGCTCGCTTGATTGAGCTTAGGGCTCTCTTGTGCCACGCTTATAGGCTTTAAGGCAGTTTTCATTTATTAAAACAAAAGGGGGATGTGGAGAGCTGAGACTCAGACGCCACTAGGTGGCTCTGACATTTTGCCCTCAAAACTGTAAAAAAAAAAAAAAACCCTCCAGTAAGCTTGCGCAGGTTGCGCAAATTGTGTAAGCACGCTACGCACGCTGAGCCCGAGTCATCAGGCGGGGTAGAGTGAGCAGCCAATCGGGGTATTTACACGTCACTTAGGTTTGACCAGGGTTTATATAAACAGCACCACTTCTGGGCCCTGGCGCTCTACTCCCTCTCCTCCTCCCCCTCTCCCTGCCCGGGGCTTATCCGCCCTGGCCGTGGCCCATGGGAAGCCGCGGTGTCTGTAGGCCAATGCGAGTTCCACCCATGCTCGCGAGGTTGCCAGGCCCGCGCTCCTCTCCTCCTTTCATCAATTGAGTGTAATAAAGGTTTGTTGCAGAAGGACTCTTGTGCCCACATGCATTTCTGCTGGCGAGACAATAACGCGACATCCAAAACCCTGAGAGACCTGACCCTGACCCTGACAGCCCTGGCCCTGGCCCCTGACAACCCTTGCCCTGGCCTGGCAGCCCTGGCCGTGGCCCTGATAGCCCTGACGGTCCTAGCCCTGGCAGCCCTTGCGGCCCTCTCCCTTGCCCTATGCCTGGCAGCCCTGGCCCTGGCCCTGGCGCTTTACCCTTGACCCTAACCTTTTATCCCCTAACCCTAACCCTAAACCTGACAGCCCTGACCCTGACCCTGACAGCATTGACCCTGACACTGACAGCCCTGGCCCTGGCCCTGTCAGCCCTGGTCCCGGCCCTTTCAGCCCTGGGCCTGGCCCTGGCGGCCCTGGTCCTGGCCCTGACCCTGACACTTGCCCTGACCCTTGACCCTAACCCTTGACGCCCTAACCCTAACCCTAACCCCTAACCCTAACACTAGCCATAGCCCCCTAGCCCTAGCCCTAGCCCTAGCCCCCTAGCCCTAGCCTCCTAGCCCACTAAGCCCCGTAGCTCCCCTATCCCTAGCTTTCTAGTCCTAGCCCTAGTCCTAGTCCCCTAGCACTAGCCCCCTAGACCCAGCCCTAGCCCCCTAGCACTAGCCCTAGCCCCCTAGCCCTAGCCTTAGCGCTAGCCCTAACCCTAGCCCCAGCCCTAGGCCCCTAGCCCCCTAGTCTCAGCCCCAGCCCTAGCCCCCTAGCCCTAGCCCTAGCTCCCTAGTCCCCTAGCCCCCTAGCCCTAGCCACCTAGCCATAGCCCTACCCCCTAGCCCTAGTCCCCTAGACCCCTAGCCACAGCCCTAGCCTCCTAGCCCCCTGGCCCTAACCCTAGCCCCCTAGCCCCCTAGCTCCAGCCCTAGCCTCCAGCCCCATCCCCAGCCCTAGCCCTAGCCCTAGCCCTAGCCCTAACCCTAACCCTGACCCTGACCCTGACCCTGACCCTAATCCTAACCCAAACCCTAACTCTAACCCCCTAACCCTAACCCTAACCCTAACCCTAAACCCCTAACCCTAACCCTAACACTAACCCTGACTTTAATCCCTAAACCTGACCCTAACCCCTAACCCTAAAACTAACCGCCCCTAAACCTGACCCTTACCCTGACCCTGACACCTAACCCTAACCCTAACCCTAACCCTAACACTAACTCCTAACCCCTAACCCTAACCCTAACCTTAACCCTAAACCTGACAGCCCTGACCCTGACCCTGACAGCCCTGGTCCTGACCCTGACAGCCTTGGCCCTGGCCTTGACAGCCCTGGTCCTGGCCCTGGCAGCCCTAGTCCTGGCCCTGGCAGCACTGGAAATGGCCCTGTCGGCCCTGGTCCTGGCCCTGACCCTGACCCTTTCCCTGACCCTTGACCCTAACCCTGGACCCCCTAACCCTAACCCTAACCTCTAAGCCTAACCCTAGCCCTAGCACCCTAGCCCTAGCCCGCTAGCCCAACCCCCCTTGCCCTAGCCCCTAGCCCTATCCCTAGCCCCCTAGCCCTAGCCTCCTAGCCACCTAGCCCCCTAGCCCCCCTAGCCCTAGCTCCTAGTCCTAGCTCTAGTCCTAGCCCCCTAGCACTATTCCCCTAGCCCCAGCCCAAGCACCCTAACACTAGCCCTAGCCCCCTCTCCCTAGCCCTAGCTTGTAACCCCAGCCCTAGCCCCCTAGCACCCTAGGCTCAGCCCTAGCCCTAGGCCTCTAGCCCTATCCCCCTAGCCCCAGCCCTAGCCCCCTAGCACTAGCCCTAGCCCCCTAGTCCCCTAGCCCCCTAGAACTAGCCCCCTAGCCATAGCCCTAGCCCCCTAGCCCTAGTCCTAGTCCTAGCCCCAGCCGTAGCCCCCTAGCCCCTAGCCCTAGACCCCTAGCCCTAGTCTCCTAGCCCCCTAGCCCCAGTCCTAGCCTCCTAGCACCCTATCCCTATCCCTAGCCCCCTAGCCCCCTAGCTCCAGCCCTAGCCTCCAGCCCCAGCCCCAGCCCCAGCCTTAGCCCTAGCCCTAGCCCTAACCCTAACCCTGACCCTGAATCTGACCCTGAACCTAACCCTAACCCCCTAACCCTAACCCTAACCCAAACCCTAACCCTAACCCCCTAACCCTAACCCTAATCCTAACCCCCTAACCCTAACCCTAACCCTGACTTTAAACCCTAACCCTGACCCTAAACCCTAACCCTAACCCTAACCCCACCTAACCCTGACCATGACGCTGACCCTGACCCTGACCCCTAACCCTAACCCTAAACCTAAACCTAACCCTAACCCTAACCCCAACCCCTAACCCTAACCCTCATCCTAACCCTAACCCCTAATCCCTTACCCTTACCCTAACCCAAACCTTAACCCTAACCCTAACCTCTAACACATGACCCTAATCCTAAACCTAACCCTAACCCTAACACTAAACCTAACCGTAAACCTAACCCTAACCCAAACCCCAACAGCAACCCCAACCCCAAGCCTAACACCAACCCTAACCCTAACCCTAACCCTAACCTAACCCTAACCCTAACCCTCTAACCCTAACCCTAACACTCTAACCCTAACACTAGCCCTAACCCTAACCTTTAACCCCTAACCCTAACCCCCCCAAACCATAACCCTAACCCTAACCCCAACTTGTTCCTAAAATGAACAAGTTTCCAACGAAAGAACAGGAAAGCAAAGCACTACTTTTAAACGGAATCACATGTGTGTTGCTTGATCAATTAGGAATACAGGAAATCTGAAAATGTTATCTCCCATATAACCCTCAAAGTGAGGGTATTATTAAACATGCTCACCGCACCCTAAAATCCTACTTAATAAAACAAAAGTGAGAGTCCAGGAGGCTCTGCCCTCAGTGCCACGAGGGACCGTTTCCTTGGCACTCTTCACACTCAATTTTTTGAATTTGGACAGTCAAGGCCATTCGGCGGCTGATCGCCACTGCTTAGGGCCTAATAGGCCCAAGGAAATGATCAAATGGAAGGATGTCTTAACTGGTCAATGGAAAGGCCCGGATCCTATCTTAATAAGATCCAGGGGAGCTGTCTGTGTTTTCCCACAGGAAGAAAACAATCCATTCTGGGCACTGGAGCGCCTCTCGCGAAAGCTGGTGACAGCTGAAGATGATCTTTCAACAGATACACCTGCTACCACTGGAAGAGTCAAGGGCGGCGAGGTTGACCACTAATTCTACTCGAGTGGATTCATCGCCCACAGATGGCTTATTACCCTGGGTTTCTTCTGCCTTCTGCCTTTTCTTACTTTAAGATTGGGTGGGGGTTGGAATGTTTGGTGCAGCACGATGTTGTGGCTTAGTGTTTTTACTCTGGTGGTTCTGCAAACTCAATACCCAACATAAACGTGACTAGGTCGTGATCTCGCAAACACTTGTGGCCTTGAAACAAGGATCATCTCCCAAAATTTGGTTATCCATGTTAAAAAATTAAAACAGACTGTGACACTCAGTCGATGCACCTCAGGGGTTTTACCCATTGCCCTGAGTCGATGAGTGATCCAAGTCAATGTTGCCTTTGCCTAAGCGGCTATGGTACCTAGATAGTAGGATGACAGCCCTTGCACTCCCTGGAATTTTATTCCATTGCACGGGAATGGGTGTCACCTTCTTTTTTAATCTTCTCCCTTAGCCCCTGCACCCAGAGGACTTGTCTCCATTGCACCTGGTGGGGTAAGTAAGTAATCTAAAGCTCTTGATCGCTTACTCCCCAAAGAAGGAACTCACTTGATCGAGCTTAGGGCTCTCTTGTGCCACGCTTATAGGCTTTAAGGCAGTTTTCATTTATTAAAACAAAAGGGGGATGTGGAGAGCTGAGACTCAGACGCCACTAGGTGGCGCTGACATTTTGCCCTCAAAACTGTAAAAAAAAAAACCCCTCCAGTACACATGCATGGGTTGCGCAAATTGCGTAAGTATGCTAAGCACGTTGGGCCCGAGTCATCAGGCGGGGTAAAGAGTGAGCAGCCAATCAGGGTATTGACACGTCACTTAGGTGTGACCAGGGCTTATATAAACAGCGCCACTTCTGGGCCCTGGCGCTCTCCTCCCTCTCCTCCTCCCACCCTCCCTGCTTGGGGCTTGCCCGCCCTGGCCGCGGCCCACGGGACGCCTAGGTGTCCATCTGCCAATGCGAGCGCTGCCTGTGCCCACGAGGTGGCCAGGCCCACTCTCCTCTCCTCCTTTCATTGATTGACTGTAATAAAGGCTTGTTGCAAAGGACCCTTGTGCCCGCGTGCGTTTCTGCCGGCGAGACGAATCACGTGGCTTCCAACACCCTGACAGAAGTGGCCCTGACACTGACAGCCCTGGCCCTGGCCCTGACAGCCCTGGCCCTGGCCCCGACGGCCCTGGCCCTGGCCCTGACAGACCTGACCCTGGCCCTGACAGCTCTGGACCTGATTCTGACAAACATGGCCCTGACTCTGACAGCCCTTGCCCTGGCAGTCCTGGCCCTGGCCCTGATAGCCCTGACGGCCCTGGCCCTGGCAGCCCTTGCGGCCCTCTCCCTGGCCCTAGCCCTGGCCCTGGCAGACCTGGCCCTGGCCCTGGCCCTTGACCCTTGACCCTAACCTTTGAACCCCTAACCCTAAACCCTAACCCTAGCCCCTAACCTCTAACCCTAACCCTAACCTTGACAGCCCTGACTCTGACCCTGACAGCACTGACCATGACCCTGACAATCCTGGCCCTGACCCTGACAGCCCTGGCCCAGGCCCTGACAGCCCTGGCCCTGGCCCTGACAGCCCTAGTCCCGGGGCTGGCAGCCCTGGCCCTGGCCCTGGCAGGCCTGGTCCTGGCCCTGACCCTGACCCTGGCCCTGACCCTTGACCCTAACCCTTGACCCCCTAACCCTAAACCTGACCCCTAACCCTAACCCTAGCCCTAGCCCGCTAGCCCTAGCCTGCAAACCCAACCCCCCTTGCCCTAGCCCCCTAGCCCTAGCCCTAGCCCCCTAGCCCTAGCCTCCTAGCCCCCTAGCACCCTAGCCCACCATTCCCTAGCCCCCTAGTCCTAGCCCTTGTCCTAGCCCCCAAGCACTAGCCCCATAGCCCCAACCACAGCCCACTAGCCCTATCCCTAGCCCTAGCCCCAGCCCTTGCCCCCTAGCCCACTAGCCTCAGCCTTAGCCCTAGCCACCTAGGGCTATCCCCCTAGGCCCAGCCCTAGCCCCCTAGCCCTAGCCCTAGCGCCTAGTCCCCTAGCCCCCTAGCCCTAGCTCTAGCCCCCTAGCCCTAGCCTCCTAGCCCCCTATCCCTCTAGCCGCTCTGGCCATAGCCCCCTAGTCTTAGCCCTAGTCCTAGCACCCTAGCACTAGCACCCTAGCCCCAGCCCTAGCCCCCTAGCCCCAGCAACAGCCCCCTAGCCCTAGCCCTAGCCCTAGCCCCAGCCCTAGCCCCCTATCCCCGTAGCCTCAGGCTTAGCCCTAGCCACCTAGCCCTATCCACCTAGTCCCAGCCCTAGCTCACTAGCCCTAGCCTCCTACCCCCTATCCCCCTAGCCGCCCTAGCCCTAGCCCCCTAGTCCTAGCCCTAGTCCTAGCCCCCTAGCACTAGCCCCCTAGCCCCAGCCCTAGCCCCCTAGCCCTAACCCTAGCCACCTGGTCCTAGTCCTAGCCCTAGAATCAGCCCTAGCCCCAAATCCCCCTAGCCTCAGCCCTAGCCCTAGCCCCATAGCCCTATCCCCCTAGCCCCACCCTAGACCCCTAGCCCTAGCCCCCAGACCCCTAGCCCCTAGCCCCAGCCCTAGCCCCTAGCCCTAGTCCTAGTCCTAGCCCCAGCCCTAGCCTCCTAGCCCTTAGCCCTAGCCTCCTAGCCCTAGACACCTAGCCCCCTAGCCCCAGCCCTAGCCTCCTAGACCCCTACCCTAGTCCTAGCGCCCTAGCCCCCTAGCTCCAGCCTTAGCCTCCAGCCCCAGCCCCAGGCCCAGCCCTAGCCCTAGCCCTAGCCCTAGCCCTAACCCTAACCCGGACCCTGACCCTAACCCTAAACCTAACCCTAACCCCTAACCCTAACCCCTAAACCTAACCCTAACCCCAAACCCTAACCCTAACCCTGACTTTAACGCCTAACCCTAACCCTAACCCCCTAACCCTAACCCTAACCACCGAACCCTAACCCTAACCCTGACTTTAACCCCTAACCCTAACTCCTAACCCTAACCCTAACCCCCCTAACCCTGACCCTGACCCTGACCCTGACCCTGACCCTCACCCCTAACACTAACCCTAACATCCCTAACCCTAACCCTAACCCATAACCCCTAACCATAACCCTAATCCCTAAACCTAACCCTAACCCCTAACCCAAACCCTAACCCTAACCTAACCCTAAACCTAACCCTAACCCCAACCCCAACCCCAACCCAAACCCAACCCTAACCTCAACCCTAACCCCTAACCCTAACCCTAACCCTAACCCTCTAACCCTAACCCTAACCCTCTAACCCTAACCCTAACTAACCGTAACCCTAAACCTAACCCCTTACCCTAACCCTAACCCCAACCCTAACCCTAACCCTAACCCTCTAACCCTAACCCTCACACTGACAGCCCTGACCCTGAACCTGACAGCACTGACCCTGACCCTGACAGCCCTGGCCCTGACCCTGACAACCCTGGCGCTGCCCCTGATCGCCCTGGGCCTGGCCCTGACAACCCTGGCCCTGGCCCTGACAGCCCTGGCCCTGGCAGCCCTGGCCCTGGCCCTGGCGGCCCTGGTCCTGGTTTTGACCCTGGCCCTGGCCCTGACCCTTGACCCTAACCCTTGACACCCTAACCCTAAACCTAACCCCTAACCCTAACCCTAGCCCTGTCCCCAAGCCCTAGCCCGCTAACCCTAGTCTCCTAGCCCCCTAGCCACCTAACCCCCTATCCCTAGCCCCCTAGTCCTAGCCCTAGTAATAGCCCCCTAGCACTAGCCCCCTAGCCCCAGCCCTAGCCCACTAGACCTAGCCCTAGCCCTAGCCACAGCCCTAGCCCCCTAGCCCCCTAGCCCCAGCCCTAGCCCCCTAGCCCTATCGCCCTAGCCCTAGCCCTAGCTCCCTAGCCCTAGACCTAGCCCCCTAGTCCCCTTGCCCTCTAGTCCTAGCCCCCTAGCCCTAGCCCTAGCACCCTATCCCTAGTCCTAGTCCTAGCTCCAGCCCTAGCCCCCTAGCCCTTAGCCCTAGACCTGTAGCCCTAGCCCCCTAGCCCACTAGCCCCAACCATATCCTCCTTGCCCCCTAGTCCTAGTCCTAGCCCCTAGACCCCTAGCTCCAGCACTAGACTCCAGCCCCAACCCCATCCCCAGCCCTACCCCTAGCCCCAGCACTAACCCTAACCCTGACCTTGACCCTGACCCTGACCCTAACCCTAACCCTAACCCTGACAGCCCTGGCCTTGACACTGACAGCCCTGGCCCTGGCCCTGAAAGCCCTGGCCCTGGCCCTGACAGCCCTGGCCCAGACCCTGACAGACCTGGCCCTGGCCCTGACAGCTCTGGCCCTGATTCTGACAGACCTGGCCCTGATTCTGACAGCCCTTGCCCTGGCAGTCCTGGCCCTGGCCCTGATGGCCCTGATAGCCCTGACGGCCCTGGCCCTGGCAGCCCTTGCGGCCCTCTCCCTGGCCCTGGTCCTGGCCCTGGCAGACCTGGCCCTGGCCCTGGCCCTTGACCCTTGACCCAAACCTTGAACCCCTAACCCTAAACCCTAACCCTAACCCCTAACCCCTAACCCTAACCCTAACGTTGACAGCCCTGACCCTGACCCTGACATCCCTTGCCCTGATCCTAACAGCCCTGGCCCTGACTCTGACAGCCCTGGCCCAGGAGCCCTGGCCGTGGCCCTGATAGCCCTGACGGCCCTGGGCCTGGCAGCCTTTGCAGCCCTCTCCCTAGCCCTGGCCCTGGCCATGGCAGCCCTGGCCCTGGCCCTGGCCCTTGACCCTTGACCCTGACCTTTGACCCCTAACCCTAACCCCTAAACCTAACCCCTAACCACTAACCCTAACCCTAACACTGACAGCCCTGGCCCTGGCCCTGACAGCCCTGGCCCTGGCCTTGACAGCCCTGGCCCAGATCCTGACAACCCTGGCCATGACCCTGACAGCCCTGGCCCTAGCCCTGGCAGCCCTGGTCCTAGCCCTGGCAGACTTGGCCCTGGCCCTGGCAGACCTGGTCCAAGCCCTGACCCTGACCCTGGCCCTGACCCTTGACCCTAACTCTTGACCCCAAAACCCTAACCATAACCCCTAACCCTAACCCTAGCCCTAGACCCCTAGCCCTAGCCCTAGCACCCTAGCCCCCTAGCCCTAGTCCTAGTCCTAGCCCCAGCCCTAGCCCCCTAGCCCCTAGCCCTAGACCCCTAGCCCTAGACCCCTAGCCCCCTAGCCCCAGCCCTAGCCTCCTAGCACCCTAGCCCTAAACCTAGCCACCTAGCCCCCTAGCTCCAGTCCTAGCCTCCAGCCCCAGCCCCAGCCCCAGCCCTAGCCCTAGCCCTAGCCTTAACTCTAACCATGACCCTGACCCTGACCCTGATGCAAACACTAATCCTAACAATACCCCTAACCCCGTAAACCTAACCCTAACCCCGTATCCCTAACCCTAACCCTAACCCCTAACCCTAACCCTAACCCTAACCCCCTAACACTAACCCTAACACTGATGCTGACCCTGACCCTGACCCTCACCCATAACCCTAACCCTAACCCTAAACACTAAACCATAAACCCTAACCCTAACCCTAACCCTAACCCTAACGCTAACCCCCCTAACCCTAACCCTAACCCTAACCCTAAACCTAACCCCAACACCAACCACAAACCCAACCCTAACCCCAACCCTAAACCTAAACCTTACCCTAACCCTAACCCTTTAACCCTAACCCTAACCCTCTAACCCTAACCCTAACACTAACCGTAACCCTAACCCCAACCCCAACTGCAACCCCAACTGCAACCCCAACCCAAACCCCACCCCTAACCCCAACACTAACCCTAACCCTAACCCTAACCCTAACCTCTAACCCTAACCCTAACCCTAACCCTAACAATAATTCAAATTTCGAATTGGCTAAGGAGTTTCATAAAAGTTTTCATGTTACAGCTGAGACATTGCGTCATCGATTTGACATAACTAGAAAAGACGCTAGAGATATTGTTACCCAATGTCAAAATTGTTGTCAGTTCTTACCTATGCCTCATGTTGGGATTCATCCCAGAGGAATCCGTCCACTACAAGTGTGGCAGATGGATGTTACTCACATTTCATTTTTTGGTAAGCTTCAATATTTGCATATTTCTGTTGATACTAGCTCTGGAGTTGTGTTTGCTTCTCCCATGACTGGAGAAAAGGCAGCCCATGTTATTCAACATTGCCTTGAGGCATGGAGTGCCTGGGGAAAGCCCAAAATTCTAAAAACTGACAATGAGCCGGCCTATACTTCTCAAAAATTTGGACAGTTTTGTCATCCAATAAAAGTGACCCATCTAACGGGTCTCCCATATAACCCTCAAAGTCAGGGTATTATTAAACATGCTCACCGCACCCTAAAATCCTACTTAATAAAACAAAAGGGAGAGTCCAGGAGGCTCTGCCCTCAGTGCCACGAGTGACCGATTCCTTGGCACTCTTCACACTCAATTTTTTGAATTTGGACAGTCAAGGCCATTCGGTGGCTGATCTCCACTGTTAGGGCCTAATAGGCCCAAGGAAATGATCAAATGGAAGGATGTCTTAACTGGTCAATGGAAAGGCCCGGATCCTATCTTAATAAGATCCAGGGGAGCTGTCTGTGTTTTCCCACAGGAAGAAAACAATCCATTCTGGGTACCGGAGCACCTCACGTGAAAACTGGTAACAGCTGAAGATGATCTTTCAACAGATACACCTGCTACCACTTGAAGAGTCAAGGGCGGCAAGGATGACCACTAATTCTACTCGAGTGGATTCATCGCCCACAGATGGCTTATTACCCTGAGTTTCTTCTGCCTTTTCTTACTTTAAGATTGGGTGGGGGTTGGAATGTTTGGTGCAGCACTATGTTGGGGCTTAGTGTTTTTACTCTGGTTGTTCTGCAAACTCAATAACCAACGTAAACGTGAGTAGGTCGCGATCGCGCAAACACTTGTGGCCTTGAAACAAGGATCATCTCCCAAAATTTTTTATCCATGTTAAAGAATTAAAACAGACTGTGACACTCAGTCGATGCATCTCAGGGGTTTTACCCATTGCCCTGAGTCAATGAGTGATCCAAGTCAATGTTGCCTTTGCCTAAGCGGCTATGGTACCTAGATAGGAGGATGACAGCCCTTGCACTCCCTGGAATTTTATTCCATTGCACAGGAATGGGTGTCACCTCCTTTTTTAATCTTCTCCCTTAGCCCCTGCTCCCAGAGGACTTGTCTCCATTACACCTGGTGGGGTAAGGAAGTAATCAAAAGCTCTTGATCGCTTACTCCCCAAAGAAGGAGCTCGCTTGATCGAGCTTAGGGCTCTCTTATGCCACACTTATAGGCTTTAAGGCAGTTTTCCTTTATTAAAACAAAAGGGGGATGTGGAGAGCTGAGAATCAGACGCCACTAGGTGGCGCTGACATTTTGCCCTCAAAACTGTAAAAAAAAACCCTCCAGTACACATGGGCGGGTTGTGCAAATTGCATAAGCACACTAAGCACGCTGGGCCCAAGTCATCAGGCGGGGTAAAGATTGAGCAGCCAATCAGGGTATTGACACGTCACATAGGTGCGACCAAGGCTTATATAAACAGCGCCACTTCTGGGCCCTGGCGCTGTCCTCCCTCTCCTCATCCCCCTCTCCCTGCCCGGGGCTTGCCCGCACTGGCCGCGGCCCTCGGGAAGAAGCGGTGTCCTTCGGCCAATGCGAGCGCCACCCGCGCCCACGATGTGGCCGGGCCAGCTCTCCTCTCCTCCTTTCATCCATTGACTATAATAAAGGCTTGTTGTGAAAGGACCCTTTTGTCCGCGTGCGTTTCTGCAGGCAAGACGAATCACGTGGCTTCCAACACCCTGACAGTCCTGGCCCTGGCCCTGACATCCCTGGCACTGGCCCTGACAGCCTTGGCGCTGATCCTGACAGCCCTGGCCGTGGCAGCCCTGGCCGTGGCCCTGATAGCCCTGAGGGCCCTGGCCCTGCCAGCCCCAGCGGCCCTCTCCCTGGCCCTGGCCCTGGCAGCCCTGGCCCTGGCCCTGGCCCTTGACCCATGACCCTATCCTTTGACGCCCAAACCCTAACCCCTAACCTTAACCCGAACCCTGACAGCCCTGACCCTGACCCTGACAGCACTGACCCTGACCCTGACAGCCCTGGCCCTGACCCTGACAGCCCTGGCCCTGGCCCTGACAGCACTGACCCTGACCCTGACAGCCCTGGCCCTGACCCTGACAGCCCTGGCCCTGGCCCTGACAGGCCTGGCCCTGGCCCTGGCAGCCCTGTTCCTGGCCCTGGCAGCCCTGGCCCTGGCCCTGGCGGCCCTGGTCCTGGCCCTGACCCTGACCCTGGCCCAGACCCTTGACCCTAACCCTTGACCCCCTAACCCTAAACCTAACCCCTAACCCTAACCCTAGCCCTAGCCCCCTAGCCCTACCCCGCTAGCCCAACCCCCTTGCCCTAGCCCCCTCGCCCTAGCCTCCTAGGCCCTAGCCTCCTAGCCCCCCGAGCCCTAGCTCCCTAGTACTAGCCCTAGTCCTAGCCCCCTAGCACTAGAAGCCTAGCCCCAGCCCTAGACCCTAGTCCTAGCCCTAGCCCCCTAGACCTAGCCCTAGCCATAGCCCCAGCCCTAGCCCCCTAGCAAAACCTAGCCTCAGCCCTAGCCCTAGCCCCCTAGCCCTAGCCCCCTAGCCCAAGACCTAACTCCCTAGCCCTAGCCCTTCACCCCTAGTCCCCTAGCCCACTAGCCCTAGCCCCCTAGCCCTAGCCCTAGCCCAGTAGCCCTAGTTCTAGTCCTAGCCCCAGCCCTAGCCCCCTAGCTCCTAGCCCTAGCCCCCTAGCCGTAGCCCCCTAGCCCCCTAGCCCCACCCCTAGCCTCCTAGCCCCCTAGCCCTCCCCATAGCCCCCCTAGCTCCCTAGCTCCAGCCCTAGCCTCCAGCCGCAACCCCAGCCCCAGCAACAGCCCTAGCCCTAGCCCTAACCCTAACCCTGACTCTGACCCTGACCCTGACCCAAACACTAACCCTAACACTAACCCCCTAACCCTAACCCTAACCCCCTAACCCTAACCCTAACACTAACCCTAACCCCCTAAACCTAACCCTAAACCTAACCCTAATCCCCTAACCCTAACCCTAACTCTGACGTTAACCCCTAACCCTAACCCTAACCCCAGAACCTAACCCTAACCCTAACCCCCCTAACCCTGACCCTGACCTGACGACGCTCACCCTCACCTGACCTGACCCTGACCCTAACCCTAACCTTAAACCTAACCCTAACCCTAACCCTAACCTAACCCCTAACCCTAACCATAACACCTAACCCCTAAACCTAACCCCTAACCCTAACGCTAACCCTAACCCTAAACCCAAACCCTAAAACCTAACCCTAACCCTAACCCTACCTCCTAACCCTAAACCTAACCCTAACCCTAACCCTAACCCTAAACCCAAACCCCTAACCCTAACCCTAACCCTAACCTCCTAAACCTAAACCTAACCCTAACACTAACCCTAACCCTAACCCCCTAACCCTAACCCTAAACCTAACCCTAACCCCTAACCCTAACACTAACCCTGACGTTAACCCCTAACCCTAACCCTAACGCCCCCGAACCCTAACCCTGAACCTGACCCTGACCCTGACCCTGACCCCTAACACTAACACTAACCCTAACCGTAACCCCTAAACCTAACCCTATCCCTAACCCCAACCCTAACCCGTAACCCATAACCTTAACCCCTAACCCCTAACCCTAACCCTAACCCTGACCCTAACCCTAACCCTAACCCCTAACCCAAACCCTAACCACAACCCCAACCCCAACCCCAACCCCAACCCCAACCACAAACCCAACCCTAACCCTAATCCTAACCCTAAACATAACCCCTATCCCCTAACCCTAACCCTGACAGCCCTGACCCTGACTCTGACAGCACTGAAACTGACCCCAATTGTCCTGGCCCTGGCCCTGGCAGCCCTTGCCCTGGCCCTGGCGGCCCTGGTCCTGGACTTGACCCCGGCCCTGGCCCTGACCCTTGACCCTAACCCTTGACCCCCTAACCCTAACCCTAACCCCTTACACTAACCCTAGCCCTAGCCCGCTAGCCTTAGCCCCATTGCCCTAGCCCCAGCCCTAGCCCTAGCCCCCTAGCCCTAGCCTCCTAGCCCCCTAACATTCTAGCCCCCCTAGCCCTAGCCCCCTAGTCCTAGCCCTAGTCCTAGCACCCTAGCAATAAGCCCCTAGCCCCAGTCCTAGCCGCTAGCCCAAGCCCTAGCCCCCTAGCCCTAGTCCTAACCCTAGGCCCAGCCCTAGCCCCCTAGCCCCCTAGCCTCAGCCCTAGCCCTAGCCCCGTAGCCCCATCCACTATCCCCAGCCCTAGCCCCCTAGCCCTAGCCCGCTAGCCCAACCCCTTGCCCTAGCCCCCTAGCCCTAGCCCTAGCACCTAGCCCTAGCCTCCTATCCACCTATCCCCCTAGCACCCCTAGCTCTAGCCCCCTAGTCCTAGTCCTAGCCCTAGCCCCCTAGTCCCCTATCCCCCTAGGCCTAGCCCCCTAGCCCTAGCCCTAGCCCCCTAGCCCTAGTCCTAGTCCTAGCCCCATAGCCCCCTAGCCCCAGCCCTAGCCTCCTAGCCCCATAGCCCTAGCCCCCTAGCTCCAGCCCTAGCCTCCAGCCCCAGCCCCAGCCCTAGCACTAGCCCTAGCCCTAACCCTAAACCTGACCCTGACCCTGACCCTGACCCTGACCCTAACCCTAACCCCCTAACCCTAACCCTAACCCTAAGCCCCTAACCCTAACCCTAACCCCTAAACCTAACCCTAACCCTAACCCCTAACCCTAACGCTAACCTAATCCTAACCCTAACCCTAACCCTAACCCTAACTTTAACTTTAACCCTAACCCTAACCCTACCCTAAACCCTAACCCTAACTCTAACCTAAACCCTGACCCTGACCCTGACCCCTAACACCAACCCTAACCCTAACCTCTAACCCTAACCCTAACCCTAACCCTAAAACCTAACCCTAACCCTAACCCCTAACCATCTAACCCTAACCCTAACCCTAACCCTAAGAGTAACCCTCCCTAACCCTAACCCTAACCCTAACCCTAACCCTAACCCTTACCCTAACCCTAATGCTAACTTATTCCTAACAGGAAAAATTTTCCAAAAAAGGAACATAAACGCAAAGCACTACTTTGTAAACTAAATCACATGTGTGTCACTCGCTCAATTAGGAATACAGGAAAACTGAAAAAGGATATATCACACTGTACAGCCCAGGAACAAATTTCCAACAGAAGAACAGAAACACAAAGCAATACTTTGTAAACTAGATCACATGTTTGTGGGTCGCTCAATTAGGACTACTGGAAAACTGAAGAGAGATATATCAAACTTTACAGCAAAGAAACAATTTTTCATTGAAAGAACAGAAACGCAAAGCACAACTTTGTAAACTAATTCACATATGTGTCGCTTGTTCAATTATTTTAACAGGAAAACTGAAAAGTGATATAACCCTAACCCTAACCTTAACCCTAACCTAACCCTAATCCTAACCCTAACCCTAACCCTGCCCCCTAACCCTAACCCTAAACCTTACCCCCGTGAACCTAACCCTAACCCTAATGCTAACTTATTCCTAACAGGAACAAGTTACCAACGAATGAACATAAACGCAAAGCACTACTTTGTAAACTAAATCATTTGTTTGTCACTCGCTCAATTAGCAATACTGGAAGCTGAAATGTGATATATCGCACTGTACAACACAGGAACAAGTTTCGAACGAAAGAAGAGAAAAGCAAAGGACTACTTTTAAACAGAATCACATGAATGTTGCTCGCTCACTTAGGAATACAGGAAAACTGAAAAGTGTTATCTTGCACTGTATGGCATGGAAACAAGTTTCCATCGAAAGAACAGAAACGTAAAGCACAACTTTGTAACCTAATTCACATACGTGTCACCCGTTCAATTTGGAATACAGGAAAACTGAAAAGTGATATCTCGCATTGTACCTCACACTAACAAGTTTCCAACGAAAGAACAGAAATGTAAAGCACAACTTTGTAAACTAGGCAACCTGTGTATCCCCTGCACAATTAGGAATACAAGAAAACTGAAAAGTGATATCTTCCACTTTAGAGCACAGAAAGAAGTTTGCAATGAATGAACAGAAAAGAAAAGCACAACATTGGAAACTAAATCACATGTGTGTCACCTGTTCAATTAGGAATCCAGGAAAACTGAAAAGTGATATCTCGCATTGTACCTCAGAGAAACAAGTTTCCAATGAAAGAAAAGAAATATAAAGCACAACTTTGCAAACTACTTAACATGTGTGTCGCCCACTCAATTAGGAATACAGGAAAACTGAAAAGTGATATCTCCCACTGCAGTGCACAGAAAGATGATTCCAAAAAAAAAACAGAAATGTAAATCCCAAGTTTGTAAACTAAGTAACATGTATGTAGCCCATTCAATTAGAAATACAAGAAAACTGAAAAGTGAAATCTCCCTCTGAAGTGCACAGAAAGAATTTTCCAAGAAAAGAACACACATGTAAAGCACAATTTTGTAAACTAGGTAACATGTGTGCCGTCCTTTCAATTAGGAATACAGGAAAACTAAAAAGTGATATCTCCTCCCACTTTAGAGCACAGAAAGAAGTTTCCAACGAAAATACAGAAATGTAAAACACAACTTTGTAAACTAAGTAACATGTGTGTCTTCCGTTCAATTAGGAATACAGGAAAACTGAAAAGTGATATCTCCCACTTTAGAGCACAGAAAGAAGTTTCCAATGAAAGAACATAAACACAAAGCAGAGCTTTGGAAAATAAATCACATCTGTGTCGCCCGTTCATTAGGAATTCAGGAAAACTGAAAAGTGATATCTCGCACTGTACCTCACAGAAACAAGTTTCCCATAAAAGAACAGAAAGGCAAAGCACAACTTTGTAAACTAAGTAACATGTGTGTCGCCTGCAAAATTAGGAATACAGTAAAACTGAAAATTAGGAATACAGTAAAACTGAAAATAGTTATATCTCCCAAATGACTTTTTTGTAGTGGAATAGAAACAAGTTTAAAACAAAACAATCATCGAAAGGCATAGCACAACTTTTAAACTAAATAACATTTTTATATCACACTGTACAGCACAAGTTTCAAATAGGAATACAGGAAAAACTAAAAATGTGTATTGCTCACTCAAAAGGTACAGGCAAAGAAACAAGTTTTTATCAAAAGAACAGAAACGCAAAGCACAACTTTTAAACTAATTCACATATGTGTCCCCTGCTCAATTATTATAACAGGAAAACTGAAAAGTGATATATCACACTGTACAGCACAGAAACAAGTTTCCAACAGAAGAACAGAAACACAAAGCACTACTTTGTAAAGTAAATCACATGTGTGTTGATCACTCAATTAGGAATACAGGGAAACTGAAAAGCGAAAAATCAAAATGTATGGCAAAGAAACAAGTATTCATCGAAAGAACAGAAACGAAAAGCACAACTTTGTAAACTAATTCACATTCATTTCGCCTGTTCAATTATTATAACAGGAAAACTGAAAAGTGTTATATCCCTAACCCTAACCCTAAGCCCCTAACCCTAACCGTAACCCTCACCCTAACCCTACCCTAACCCTAACCCTAAGCCTAATCCTAACCCTAACTTGTTCCTAAGGAAAGAACAGAAACGCAAAGCACTACTTTGTAAACTAAATCACGTGTGCCACTCGCATAATTAGGAATACAGGAAAACTGAAAAGTGATATAACGCACTGTACAGCACAGGAACAAGTTTCCAACAAAAAATCAGAAGAGCAAAGCACTACTTTTAAACGGAATCACATGTGTGCCGCTCGCTCAATTAGGAATACAGGAAAACTGAAAAGTGTTATCTCTCACCGTAAGGCACAGAAACAAGTTTCCATCGAAAGAACAGAAACGCAAAGCACAACTTTGTAAACTAATTCACACACATGTTGCCCATTCAATTATTATAACAGGAAAACTGAAAAGTGATATAACCCTAACCCTAACTCCTAACCCTAACCCTAACCCTAAGCCTAAACTTAACCCTAACCATAACCATAACCTTAACCATAATCATAACCATAACTATAACTATAACCATAAATTGTTCCTAACAGGAACATGTTTCAATGAAAGAACATAACCCTAACCCTAACCTATAAGCCCCTAACCCTAAACAAAACCCTAACCCTAACCCTAACTAAAACTAAACCAAAACCCTAACCATAACCCTAACCATAACCATAACCATAACCATAACTATAATTTAACCATAACTTGTTCCTACCAGGAACAAGTTTCCAACGAGAGAACATAAACGCAAAGCACTACTTTGTAAACTAAATCAAATGTGTGCCACTCACTCAATTAGGAATAAAGGAAAACTTAAAAGTGATATAACGCACTGTACAGCACAGGAACAAGTTTCAAACGAAAGAACAGAAACGCAAAGCAAAACTTTGTAAACTAATTCACATACGTATCGCCCATTCAATTATTATAACAGGAAAACTGAAAAGTGATATATCACACTGTACAGCACAGAAACAAGTTTCCAACAGAAGAACAGAAACGCAAAGCAGTATTGTGTAAACTAAATCACATGTGTGTTGCTCACTCAATTACGAATACAGGGAAACTGAAAAGTGATAAATTGAAATGTATGGCATAGAAACGATTTTTCATCGAAAGAACAGAAATGAAAGCACAACTTTGTAAACTAATTCACATTCGTGTCGCTTGTTCAATTATTATAACAGGAAAACTGAAAAGTGATATAACCCTAACCCTAACCCTAAGCCTCTAACCCTAACCCTAACCCTAACCCTACCTAACCCTAACCCTAACCCTAACCCTAACCCTAACCTAACCTAACCCTAACCCTAACTCTAACCCTAACCCTAACCCTAACCCTAACCCTAACCCTAACAACCTAACAAGTTTCCAACGAAAGAACAGAAACGCAAAGCACTACTTTGTAAACTAAATCACATGTGTGCCACTCACTCAATTAGGAATACAGAAAACTGTAAAGAGATATAACGCATGTGAGTAACCAGCTAGTAAATTTACTAGCATTACAGCATTGGGCAAGAAAAGCAACCCTCGTTGGGTGCCTGTGCCCGTTGATGCCCTCACGCTATGACTATCTTCAGACAGAAAAGGGATTTTGGAATTACAGCTGCCATTGTTACTGCCATCTCATTGGCAGCTGTTGGAGCTACCACCACGGCATTAGCCATGAGTCATACTGGGCAGACTGCTCAGACCCTGAATAACCTTTTAGCCAAGGTAGCTCATGCCTTAGATGTACAAAAAGGAATTCATGCTCAACTAAAAGGAGGTTTGATGGTATTCAAGCAGAGGTTTGACCTCGTGCAGGAGCAAATTGATACCATATGGCAAATTGCTCAACTTGGCTTTCAATGAAAGTGTGCTGGACTTTGTGTCACTAACATACAACATGAGAATTTTCCCTGTGCTGCAAATCTGTCTAAACAATTGTCAAGCTATATTTTCGGTAATTGGACTGGAGAATTCGATACTACGATGGACCAGCTGAGAGTGGCCATTGTCATGGTAAATTCTACCAGAGTGGACGCAGGACTAGACACAGGATTATCATCATGGATTGCTGCAGCCATGAATCATCTGAAAGAATGGGCGGCATGGGAGCGTTAGCAGGCCTTGTGGTGTTGGTCACCTTGGTTTGCCTGTGGTATATATGCAAGATTAGAGTCTCACAACAGCGTAATGCAGCCATGACCATTCAGGCCTGTACAGCCATTGAAGCAGGACACTTTCCTCAAGCATGGTTGGCTACCATAAAAAGCTAAAATGTTATGCTCAGGATGCGAGGCTAAGCACTGCACTCAGGGTCAGCCGCCTTGGACCCAGAGAAGAGCATGTCTGATTGCATGCGGGTTGATGCCCCAGGTCCCGCCTCTGAGAAAAAGGTATCGGACGGGTCTGATGCTCTTTGGGTGGATGACACCTAAATGAACATCAGTACAATGTCCCAATTTATTTCTAATATCAGAGATCAGACCTCTACTCTTGCCTGATGCGTCCAAAACAAAAAGGGGGAACTGTAGAGAGCTGCGTAATGCCACGCCTGAAAGATGGAGCTGGTTTCCGCCTTCCACCTTCCGGATGGTGAGTGCTCTCTGTCACAAACAACTACACATTTGGCTAAGGCTGAGGATCTGGCTTGCTTCCATGTATGTGGACCTATCTGCATTGCCCACGTAGCATGCTGGGGTTGGCTACCCAGAGACTATTTAAAGTGGGCGGGCTTTCCCCAGGGTCAGATGATTGTTCAAGGTTCCTGAATAAACTGCATTGAAAAAAAAAAAGATAAAAGATAAAAAAAAAATTCAGAAACACATCAAAAACATCAACCATCATGATCAACTAGGCTTCATCTGAGAAATTTAGGGATAATTCAATGTATATAATTCAATAAATATAAACCATCATATAACAGACTAAAATGCAAAACCCACATTGTCATCTAAAATTTTCTATGTAGCATATTATGATCTTCTAATAAGTTCCAGAAGATTTTAAAAATATTTTACTTGGTAAGGTTAAAATATTGACATTATTCACTGTCAAATTTTAATAAATGTGAGTTAAGTGAATGAATAGAAACACAACCAATCAGAAACATAGCTTTCCATTTTTAGATGTTGATATCAAACACATAGATAATACTACTATGCTCTGACCCTCTTACAGTGAGCCATGGATACTCCAATACTATAATTTCATATTTGGAGTTGTTATACAGGATGGTAAAGTTATATCCAACTTAGTTTCAGAACTTAAAATTTGAGTACTTTAGATCACTGCCCAGTATACTCATAATTACATGGCATTGTGACAAGGTATATATATATATCATATATATATATATATATATATATATATTATATATATCATGCAAACATGTGTATCTATATTTCAGTAAATATATATGAAGTAAAATAATATTATTAGTGGAATATGAAAATATGTATTTCACCTACTCAGATTTTCATGATGATCTGCATGTATTAATAACTATTAACATGACAGAGATTAGGCTTTGAGAAAAAATTGTAGTGACAGCATGTAAAATAGGTATGATAATGAGATAAGAATGCTAGAGGCAGGCTTCGGGAAAATTGTTTTCAATCTGACTTGTAAATTGGATTCATTTAAGGGATAAATTAGAGAATGAAAAGTTAAAATGAGAACACATCTCAAAAAGTATTGAATGGTTGTAGCCAGTGACTGCATAAGGTAGATTAATTTTTAAAAATATGAAACATTAAAAATATGAGTTATTTCCTCAGAATGATCTTTTCTAGACCCCACCATTTGCCTGCAAATTTCATGATTTCCTCCTTTTTGATTGCTGAGTAGTATTCCATTGTATAAAAATACCACAATTTCTGTACCCATTCCTCCATTGATGGACGTCTGGGTTGTTTCCAGGTTCCAAGCTATTACAAATAAAGCTGCTAGAAACATGGTTAAAAAAAAAAAAAAAAGAACAGAAACGAAACAAAGCACAACATTGTAAACTAATTCACATACATGTGTCCAGTTCAATTATTATAACAGGAAAAATAAAACTGATATATCACACTGTACAGCACAGAAACAAGTTTCTAACACAAGAACAGAAACGCAAAGCACTACTTTGTAAAGTAAATCACATGTGTGTCGCTCGCTCAATAAGGCATATAGGAAAACTGAAAAGTGATATATTGAACTGTACTGCAAAGAAACAAGTTTTCATCGAAAGAACAGAAACACAAAGCACAACTTTTTAAACTAATTCACATAGGTGTCGCCTGTTCAATTATTATAACAGGAAAACTGAAAAGTGATATAACCCTAACCCTAACCCTAACCAAAACCCTAACCCCTAAAACAAAACCCTAACCCTAACTAACCCTAACCCTAACCTAAAACCTAACCCTAACCCTAAACCCTAATGCTAACTTGTTCCTAAAAGGAACAAATTTCCAATGAAAGAACATAAACGCAAACCCAACTTTGTAAACTAAGTCACATGTGTGTCACTTGCTCAATTAGGGAATACAGGAAAACTGAAAAGTGATATAACACACTGTACAGCACAGGAACAATTTTCAATGAAAGAACAGAAAAGCAAAGCACAATATTTAAACAGAATCACATGTGTGTCACTTGCTCAATTAGGAATACAGGAAAACTGAAAAGTGATATAACACACTGTACAGCACAGGAACAAGTTTTCTAATGAAAGAACAGAAAAGCAAAGCACTATATTTAAACAGAATCACATGTGTGTTGCCGTTTCAATTAGGAATACAGGAAAACTGAAAAGTGATATCTCACACTGTAAAGCACAGAAACAAGTTTCCAACAAAAGAACAGAAAAGCAAACCACAACTTTGTAAACTGTGTTCGCAATTAGGAATATAGGAAAACTGAAAAGTGTTATTATAATAGGAAACAAGTTTCCATCAGTAGAAAAGAAACGTGAAACTAATATCAGGAAACTAAAAAGTGATATATCACACTGTACAGCACATAAACAAGTTTCCAACAGTAGAACAGAAACGCAAACCACTACTTTGAAAAGTAAATCACATGTGTGTCGCTTGCTCAATTAGGAATATAGGAAAACTGAAAAGTGATATGTCGACTGTACAGTACAGGAACAAGTTTCCAACAAAAAAACAGAAGAGCAAAGCACTACTTTTAAACAGAATCACGTGTGTCATTAGGCATATAGGAAAACTGAAAAGTGTTATCTGGCACTGTACTGCACAGAAACAAGTTTCCATCGAAAGAACAGAAACGCAAAGCACAACTTTTGTAAAAAAACAATTCACACACGTGTCACCTTAAATTCAATTATTATAACAGGAAAACTGAAAAGTGATATAAGACTAAAACAAGTTTAACCCTAAACAGAAACACAAAGCAAACCCCAAACCCTAACCTAATTAAACCTAACACTAACCCTAACCCTAACCCTAACAACCCTAACCCTAACCCTAACCCTAACCCTAAACCTAACCCTAACACTAAACCTAAATCCTAACCCTAACTTGTTCCTAACAGAAACAAGTTTCCAATGAAAGAACATAAACGCAAAGCACTACTTTGTAAACTAAATCACATGTGTGTCACTCGTTCAATTAGGAATACAGGAAAACTGAAAAGTGATATAACACACTGTAAAGCAGAGGAAAAAGTTTCCAACGAAAGAACAGAAAAGCAAAGCACTACTTTTAAACGGAATCACATGTGTGTCGCTCCAATTAGGAATACAGAAAACTGAAAAGTGTTGTCTCAAGACTGTAATGGCACAGAAACAAGTTTCAATCGAAAGAACAGAAATGCAAAGCACAACTTTGCAAACTAATTCACATACGTGTCGCCTGTTCAATTATTATAACAGGAAAACTGAAAAGTGATATAAGACTAACCCTAACACTAACCCTAACCCTAACCCCAACCCCTAACCCTAACCCTAACCTAACCCTACCCTAACCCTAACCCTAACCCTAAACCTAACCTCACCATAACCTTAACCCTAACCCTAACTAACCCTAACCCTAACCTAACCAAACCCTAACCCTAACCCTAACCCTAACTTGTTCCTAACAGGAACAAGTTTCCAACGAAAAAACAGAAACGAAAAGCACAACTTTGTAAACTAATTCACATAGGAGTCGACTGTTTAATTATTATAACAGGAAAACTGAAAAGTGATATAACCCTAACCTTAAGCATAACCATAACCGTAACCCTAACCCTAACCCCTAACCCTAACACTAACCCTAAACCTAACCCCTAACCCTAACCCTAAACCTAAACCTAACCCTAACCCTAAACCTAACTCTAAACATAATGCTAACTAGTTCCTAACAATTTTGCAACGAAAGAACATAAACGCAAAGCACTACTTCGTAAACTAAGTCACATGTGTGTCATTCGCTCAATTAGGAATACAGGAAAACTGGAAAGTGATATAACGCACTGTACAGCACAGGAACAAGTTTCAAATGAAAGAACAGAAAAGCAAAGCACTACATTTAAAACTAATCACATGTGTGTCGCTTGTTCAACAAAGAATACAGGAAAACTGAAAAGTGATATATCACACTGTATGGCACAGAAACAATTTCCAACAGAAGAACAGAAAGACAAAGCACAAATTTGTAAACTAATTCACATACATGTCGTCTGCTCAATAATTATAATAGGAAAACTGAAAAGTGATATATCACACTGTACAGCACAGTAACAAGTTTCCAAGAGAAGAATAGAATCGCAAAGCACTACTTTTAAAAACTAAATCACATGTGTGTCACCGCCAATTAGGAATACAGGAAAAACTGAAAAGTGATATATCGCACTGTACAGCACAGGAACAAGTTTCCAATGAAAGAACAGAAAAGCAAAGCACTACATTTAAACGGAATCACATGTGTGTCGCTTGTTCAATTAGGAATACAGGAAAACTGAAAAGTGTTATCTCGGACTGTACGGGCACAGAAAAAAAGTTTTTCATCGAAAGAAGAGAAACACAAAGCACAACTTTATAAACTAATTCACATACCTGTCGCCTGTTCAATTATTATAACAGGAAAACTGTAAAGTGACATACCCTAGCCCTAACCCTAAACCTAACAGGTAACAACATTAACACTAACCCTAAACCATAACCCTAACCCTAACACTAACCCTAACCCTAACCCCTAAACCTAACCCTAAACCTAACCCTACCTTAAATAACTATAACCTAACACTAAACCCTAACCCCTAACCCTAACCCTAACCCTAACCTAACCCTAACTCTAACCCTAACCTAACTGTAACACTAAATTGTTCCTAACAAGTTAAACTTGTTCCTAAAGGAACAAATTTCCAACGAAAAACATAAACGCAAAGCACTACTTTGTAAACAAAATCACATGTGTGTCACTTGTTCAATTAGGAATACAGAAAACTGAAAAGTGATATAAGTCACTGTACAGCACATGAACAAGTTTCCATGAAAGAACAGAAAAGCAAAGCACTATATTTAAACAGAATCACATGTGTGTCGCCGCTTCAATTAGGAATACAGGAAAACTGAAAAGTGATATAACGCACTGTACAGCACAGAAAAAATCTAATGAAAGAACAGAAAAAGCAAAGCACTATATTTAAACAGAATCATAACTGTGTTTCGCTTCAATTAGGAATACAGGAAAACTGAAAAAAGTGATATATCACACTGTACGGGCAGAGAAAGAAGTTTCCAAATAGAAGAACAGAAAAGCAAAGCACAACTTTGTAAACTAATTCACATACGTAACCTAATTTCAATTATTATAATAGGTAAACTGAAAAGTGATATGTCAACTGTACCCTAACATAAACAAGTTTCCAACAGTAGAAAAGAAACGTAAAACCACTATTTTGAAAACTAAATCACATGTAACCACTTGCTCAATTAGGAATATAGGAAAACTGAAAAGTGATATGTTGCACTGTACAGCAAGGAACAAGTTTCCAAATAAAAAACAGAAGAGCAAAGCACTACTTTTTAAAAGGAATCACATGTGTGTCACTTGCTCCATTAGGGAATACAGGAAAACTGAAAAGTGATATCCTAAACTGTAAGGCACAGAAACAAGTTTCCAAATGAAAGAACAGAAACGCAAAACACAATTTTGTAAACTAAATAACATACGTAACACACTGTACTTTTAGGATTATTATAATAGGAAACTGAAAAGTGATATATCATACTGTACAGCAAATAAACAAGTTTCCAACAAAGAACAGAAACACAAACCACAACTTTGAAAACAAAATCACATGTGTGTCGCTTGCTCAATTAGGGAATATAGGAAAACTGAAAAGTGATATAACGTGACTGTACAGTACAGAAACAAGTTTCCAACACAAAAAACAGAAGAAATGCAAAGCACTACTTTGTAAATGGAATCACATGTGTGTCGCTTGCTCCATTAGGAATATAGGAAAACTGAAAAGTGATATCTCGCACTGTACTGCACAGAAACAAGTTTCCATCGAAGAACAGAAACACAAAGCACAACTTTGTAAACTAATTCACACACGTGTCGCTAATTATTATAACAGGAAAACTGAAAAGTGATATAAGACTAACAGAAACAAGTTTATAACCCATAAAATGCAAAAAGCACAACCCTGTAACCCTAACCCTAACCCTAACACTAACCCTAAATCCAGAACCCTAACTTGTTCCTAACAGAAACAAGTTTCCAATGAAAGAACATAAACGCAAAGCACTACTTTGTAAACTAAATCACATGTGTGTCACCTGTTCAATTAGGAATACAGGAAAACTGAAAAGTGATATAACACACTGTACAGCACAGGAACAAGTTTCCAACGAAAGAACAGAAAAAAGCAAAGCACTACTTTGTAAACGGAATCACATGTGTGTCACTTCGTTCAATTAGGAATACAGAAAAACTGAAAAGTGATATATCAAGACTGTACGGCAAAGAAACAAGTTTCAATCGAAAGAACAGAAATGCAAAGCACTACTTTGTAAACTAATTCACATACGTGTCGCCTGTTCAATTATTATAACAGGAAAATGAAAATGATATAAGACTAACCTAACCCTAACCCTAACCCTAACCCCTAAGAACCCTAACCCTAACCTAACCCTAACCTAAACCCTAACACATGTGTATCCCTACCCTAACCTAACCAGAAACCTAAAGTGAAACCTAAACCTAACAGGAACAAGTTTCCAACTAAAAACAGAAACGCAAAGTTCAACTTTGTAAACTAAATCACATAGAGTGTCACCCGTTTAATTATTATAACAGGAAAACTGAAAAAAGGATATAAAACTAACTTGTAAGCAGCACCATAACAACCTTTCTAACTGAAAACCCCTAACCCTAACCCTAACCCTAAAAACCCTAACCCTAACCCTAACCCCTAAACCTTAACCTAACCCTAAAACTGAAACCTAACATTTAACCATAACGCTGTACTTGTTCCTAAACAAGTTTGCAATGAAAAGAACATAAATGCAAAGCACTACTTGTAAACTAAATCACATGTGTGTCATTACTCAATTAGGAATACAGGAAAACTGAAAAGTGATATAACGCACTGTACAGCACAGGAACAAGTTTCAAAGAAAGAACAGAAAAAGCAAAGCACAAATTTGAAAATAATTCACATACATGTCGCCTGTTCAATTATTATAACAGGAAAACTGAAAAGTGATATATCACACTGTACAGCAACAGAAACAAGTTTCCAACAGAAGAACAGAATCGCAAAGCACAACTTTGTAAACTAAGTCACATGTGTGTTGCCTGTTAGGAATACAGGAAAACTGAAAAGTGATATATCGACTGTACAGAACAGAAACAAGTTTCAAAGATAGAACAGAAAAAGCAAAGCACTAACTTTTAAACTAAATCACCTGAGTGTCACCCAATCAAATTAGGAACATAGGAAAACTGAAAAGTGATATATCGCACTGTACAGCAAAGAAAACAAGTTTTCAATGAAAGTACAGAAAAGTACCACGCTTAAACGGAATCACATGTGTGTTTGTAAATTAGGAATACAGAAAAACTGAAAAGTGTTCAATGTACAGAAGAAAAAAGTTTTCAAAAGAACAGAAAAAAAGCACAACTTTATAAACTAAATCAAATACCTAACCCTACAATTATTATAACAGGAAAACTGAAAAGATATATCAGCCCTAACCCCTACCCTAACCCTTAACCTAAAGAACCCTAACCATAACCTAACACTACCCTAACCTAACCCTAACCCCTAACCCTAACCCTAACCCTAAACTCCTAAATTATAACACTAACTATAACCCCAACACTGAAACCTAACAACCCCCCCAACCCTAAAATCAACAACCATAAACTAAATCAACCCCAACCCTAACCCTAACCTCAATTAGGAACCCAGGAAAACTGAAAAAGTGAACTATTAGAACTTGTTCCTACAGCACAGGAACAAGTTTCCAACCCAAGAACATAAAAAGCAAAGCACTACTTTGTAAACTAATCACATGTGTGTCGCTGGCTCAATTAGGGAATACAGAAAACTGAAAAGTGATATATCGACTGTACAGCACAGGAACAAGTTTCAGAAAAAGAACAAAAGTTTCCACTAATTAAAGAACAGAAATTATTATAACAGGAAAACTGAAAAGTGATATAACGCATTGTAAACTAAATCAAAGAATGAAATATAAAAGGAAAAACACTAATTGTAAACTCAATTATTAATTAGGAAGGAAAAAATGAAAAGTGTTATATCGTTCCTACAGCACAGAAACAAGTTTCAAACGAAAAGAACAGAAAAGCAAAGCACAACTTTAAAACTAAATCACATGTGTGTCGCCTCGCTCAATTATTATACAGGAAAATCGAAAAGTGATATATCGCACTGTACTGGCACAGAAACAAGTTTCCAAATGAAAGAACAGAAACGCAAAGCACAACTTTGTAAACTAATTCACATACTTGTTGCCTGTTCAATTATTATAACAGGAAAACTGAAAAGTGATATAACCCTAACAACTAACAGAAACAACACTAACCCTAACCACCTAACACTAACCCTAACCTTAACCCTAAACCAATCACATACTTTTAACCTAAATTATTATAACTACAATTGAAAAGTGATTTATCAACTGTACATGTGTGTCGAAACAAGTTTTCATTACGAATAAGGAAAACTGAAAAGTGATATATATTTCACTGTGTGCCACTAAATTATTAAAAGGTTTCTGAAATTATAAAGAACATTGAAAAGAAAAGCACAACTTTGTAAACCTTAAAAGCACAAATGTGTGTTGCTTCGCTTCAATATTATAACAGGAGAAACTGAAAACCCTATAACCTAACCTGTACAGCAAAGAAAACAAGTTTTAAATACAAAAGAAGAAAAGCTAACCCTAACACTACTTTGTAAACTAAATCACCCTATGTGTAAACCTAACCAAACGGAATACAGGAAAAACTGAAAGTGATATAACAACTGTAAAACAGAACAGGTTTCAAACGAAAGAACAGAAAAACAAACTAATTTGTAAACTAAATCACATGTGTGTTGCTTGCTCAATTAGGGAATACAGGAAAACTGAAAAGTGATATATCACACTCTACAGCACAGGGAACAAGTTTCCATGAAGAAGAAGAAAAGCAAAGCACAAATTTGTAAAACTACCTCACATACGTGTGTGTTCAATGGCTCAATAGGAAAACAGAAAACTGATATAACTCCACTGTATAACACAGAAACAAATTTTCCATCGAAAGAACAGAAAACAAAGCACAACTTTGTAAACTAATTCACAAACATGTAAATTCAATTATTATAACTACTGAAAACTGAAAAGTGATATATCACAAAGCACTGTACTGAACAGAAACAACTTTCGCTCAACTAAAGAACAGAAACGCAAAAAACACAACTTTGTAAACAAATTCAAATGTGTGTCGCCCGTTCAATTATTATAACAGGAAAACTGAAAAGTGATAAATGCACTGTACTGAACAGAAACAAGTTTCAATGAAAGAACAGAAAAGCAAAGCACAACCCTGTAAACTAAATCACATGTGTGGTCGCTCACAAATTAGGAATACAGGAAAACTGAAAAGTGATATATCGCACTGTACAGCAAAGAAAACAAGTTTCCAAATGAAAGAACAGAAACGCAAAACAACTACTTTGTAAACTATTTCACATACCTGTCGCCTGTTCAATTATTATAACAGGAAAACTGAAATGTGATATAACCCTAACCCCTAACCCTAACCCCAACCAAAAACACTAACCCTAAAACCTAATCCTAACCTAACCTAACCCCAACCTAACCTAACCCCAACCTCCCACCCTAACCTAACAGGAAAAAGTTTCCCTAACCCATAAGCCAAAAGCACAAAAGTTGTAAACTATTTCCTAACCTGTTACCCTAATTATTATAACAGGAAAACCTGAAAAGTGATATATCACACTGTACAGCACAGGAAAGTTTACAATAAAGAACATAAACACAAAGTTCAACTTTGTAAACTAAATCACATGTGTGTCGCCGTTCAATTAGGAATACAGGAAAACTGAAAAGTGATATATCACACTGTACAGCACAGAACAAGTTTCCATGAAAGAACAGAAACAAAGTAAGCACAACTTTGTAAACTAAATCAAATGTTGTCGCCTGTTCAATTATTATAACAGGAAAACTGAAAAGTGATACATTGCACTGTACAGCACAGGAACAAGTTTCGAAAAAGAACAGAAAACAAAGCACTAATTTGTAAAACTAATTCACATAATGGCGCCTGTTCAAATTATTAATACTGGAAAACTGAAAAGTGATATATATACGGCAAAACAAGTTTTCATAAAGAACAGAGAAACAAGTTTAACTCTTAAAGAACAGAAACCCGCCTGTTCACAACACTTTGTAAACTAATTCACATAACCCTAACCCCTAACCCTTATAACAGGAAAACTGAAAAGTGATATCCTAACTAACCTAACAGAAACAACTTTGCAGCTTTGCGAAACGAACAGAAACCAAAGTACAAATTTGTAAAATAAATTCACACTGGTTGCTACCCCCAATTATTATAACAGGGAAAACTGAAAAGTGATATATCGCAACCTAACAGGAACAAAACAAAAAATAGAAATTTTCAAGCACTACTTAAACTAAATCACATGTGTGTCGCTGCTCAATTGGGAATACAGGAAACTGGAAAATGTGATATAACCCTTTTACAATTAACAAGTTTCCAGGAAAAAGAGAAAAGCAAAGCACTAATTTGTAAACCCGGATTCACACCTAACCCTCTCCAATATTATAACAGGAAAACTGAAAACCTATCCTGTACAGCACAGAAAACCCTTTCCAATAAGAACAGAAACTAAACCACTAACTTTGTAAACCACACATAACCTCAACACAATCCTGAATACAGGAAAACCTGAAAAGTGATAATTAAATGTACAGCAAAGAAACAATTTTCAACAAAGAAAAAAACGCAAAAACTACAACTGTAAACTAATTCACATACGTGTACGCCTGTTCAATTATTATAACAGGAAAACTGAAAAGTGATATATCGCACTGTACAGGATAGGAACAAATTTTCAATGGAAAGAACAGAAAAGCAAAGCACAACTTTGTAAACCACTCACATGTGTGTGTCGCCTGCTCCATTAGGAAAACTGAAACTGAAAAAGTGTTATCGCACTGTATGGCACAGGAAAACAAGTTTCCAATCGAAGAATAGAAACATAAAGCACAACTTTGTAAACTAATTTACATCACGCTAATGTGCGCTGCTCAATTATTATAACAGGAAAACTGAAAAGTGATATATCGGACTGTACTGAACCCTAAACTTTTCAAACGAAAAGGGAACGCTAAAGCACTAACTTTGTAAACTAAATCACATGTGTCGTAAGCTCACTCAGTTAGGAATACAGGAAAACTGAAAAGTGATATATCGCACTGTACAGCACACAGAAACAAGTTTTCATCAATGAAAGAAACAGAAAAGCAAAGAACTACTTTGTAAACTATTTCACATACGTGTCGCCTGTTCAATTATTATATACAGGAAAACTGAAATGTGATATAACCTAACCCTAACCCTAAAGAACAAATAACCCAGAACCCTAACCTAACTACCTAACCCTAACACTAAAAAACTAACCCTACCCTAAACTAATAACCATGTGTGTAACCCTGTTAACCCAACCCAAAAAGTACCCTAAAACTAACCTATTTCCTAACCCTAACCCTAAACCTAACTTGTTCAGGGCAAGTTTACAACCTAACCAGAAAAGCAAAAGTTCAACTTTTGTAAACTAAATCACATGTGTCGCTAGCTAAATTAGGAATACAGGAAAACTGAAAACCATATCTCGCACCATAAGGCACAGAAACAAGTTTCGAATGAAAGAACAGGAAACAAAAGCACAACTTTCTTGTAAACTAATTCACATACTTGTCGCCCGTTCAATTATTATAACAGGAAAACTGAAAAGTGATATATCGCACTGTATGGCATAGAAACAAGTTTGAATGAAAGAACAGAAACGCATAAAGCACAACTTTGTAAACTAATTCACATAGGTGTAGCCTGTTCAATTATTATAACAGGAAAACTGAAAAGTGATATATCACACTGTACTGAACAGAAACAAGTTTCAACGAAAGAAGAACAAACGCAAAGCACTACTTTGTAAACTAATTCACATACGTGGGCGCCCGTTCAATTATTATACAGGAAAACTGAAAAGTGATATATCGCGACCACCCAGCACAGAAACAATTTTTCAAATGAAAGAACAGAAAAAGCAAAGCACAAATTTGTAAACTAATTCACATGTGTGTCGCTCGCTCAATTATTATAACAGGAAAACTGAAAAGTGATATCTCCACTCTACGGCAAAGAAACAAGTTTTCATCGAAATAACAGAAAAGCAGAACTACTTTGTAAACTAAAATCACATACGTGTCGCCTGTTCAATTATTACACCAGGAAAACTGAAATGTGATATAACCCAACTGTACAGCAGAGAAACAAGTTTACAACTAAGAACAGAAACGCATAAGCACAACTTTGTAAACTAAATCAAATGTGTGTAACCCGTTCAATTATTATAACAGGAAAACTGAAGTTATATATCCTAAATGTAAAGCCTAAACAAGTTTTCAAGGGCAATGAAAGAACAGAAAGCAAAAAGTTCAACTTTGTAAACTAAATCACATATGTGTATTTTGCTCAATTATTATAACAGGAAAACTGAAAAGTGATATATTGCACTGTACAGCACAGGAACAAGTTTCAATGAAAGAACAGAAAAGCAAAGCACTAATTTGTAAACAAATCACATGTACCGCTAATTCAATTGGGAATACAGGGAAAACTGGAAAAGTGTTATCTCCCACTGTATGCACAGAAACAAGTTTTCCATCGAAAGAACAGAAACGCAAAGCACAACTTTGTAAACTAATTCACATATTGTCGCCTGTTCAATTATTATAACAGGAAAACTGAAAAGTGATATATCCTAACCTGAACCTAACAACTAACCGAACCCTAACCCAAAGCTAACCCTTGTAAAACTAATTCCTAACCCTAACAGTTCAACCCTATAACCTAAACCTAAAGTGATAACCCCTCAACTGAACAGAAACAACAACCCTAACCCCATAAAAAACACAACTTTTTTGTAAACTAATTTACATACGTGTGTCCAGCCTAATTATTATAACAGGAAAACTGAAAAGTGATATATCTCACTGTACAGCACAGGAAACAAGTTTTCAATGAAAGAACATAAAAGCAAAGAACAACTTTGTAAACTAATTCACATGTGTGTCGCCCGTTCAATTATTATAACAGGAAAACTGAAAAGTGATATATCACACTGTACAGCAAAGAAACAAGTTTTCCAACGAAAGAACAGAAACGCAAAAAGAACAACTTTGTAAACTAAATCACATGTGTGCCGCCTGTTCAATTATTATAACAGGAAAACTGAAAAGTGATATAACCACTGTACAACCCTAACAAGTTTCAACGAAAGAACAGAAACCAAACCCTAACCCCTAAACAGAATCACATGTGTGTAACCTAACCTTAGAAACAGGAAAACTGAAAAGGTATATCTCTAACTGTACAGTTTCGAAACAAGTTTACAACGAAAGAACAGAAACGCAAACAACAACTTTGTAAACTAAATCACATACGTGTATAAAGCTCAATTATTATAACAGGAAAACTGAAAAGTGATATATCGCGACTGTACAGCACAGAGAACAAGTTTCAATGAAAGAACAGAAAAAGCAAAGCACAACTTTGTAAACAGAATCACATGTGTGTCGCCTGCTGTTCAATTATTATAACAGGAAAACTGAAAAGTGATATATCGCACTGTATGGCAAAGAAACAAGTTTCAATGAAAGAACAGAAAAACAAAAAACAGCTTTGTAAACTAAATTCACATACGTGTCGCCTGTTCAATTATTATAACTGGAAAACTGAAAAGTGATATATCGCACTGTAAAGAACCTAAACAACTTTTCTAACGAAAAGAAACGCAAACCACATCTTTGTAAACTAAAGCTAAACCTAACCTGTTCAATTATTATAACAGGAAAACTGAAAAGTGATATATCGAATGTACTGAACAGAAACAAACTTCAAACGAAAAACGAAGAACAGAAACGCAAAGCACAACTTTGTAAACTAAATCACATATGTGTCGCCCGTTCAATTATTATAACAGGAAAACTGAAAAGTGATATATCGCATTGTGAGCACAGAAACAAGTTTGAAAGAAAAAGAACAGAAAGCATAAGAACAACTTTGTAAACTAATTCACATAGGTGTCGCCTGTTCAATTATTATAACAGGAAAAACTGAAAAGTGATATATCGAAACCTAAGTTTTAAGAAACAAGTTTGACCCATAAAGAACAACCCTAACATAAGCACAACTTTGTGTAAACCTAACCTAACCCTAACCGGTCGCCCGTTCAATTATTACCCTAACCCTAACCTGAAAAGTATGCCTAAAAACTCCACAAGAAGGAACAATTTTCCGAAATAAAAACAGAAACGCAGTTCAACTTTGTAAACTAAAATCACATGTTTGTTTGCTCGCTCAATTAGGAATACAGGAAAACTGAAAAGTGATATATCTCCCACTCTAAAGGATAGAAACAAGTTTCCAATGAAAGAACAAAAAGCAAAGCACAAATTTGTAAACTAATTCACATATGTGTTGCCTGTTCAATTATTATAACAGGAAAACAGAAAAGTGTTATCTCTCACTGTACAGCAGAAACAAGTTTCATCGAAAAGAACAGAAAAAGCAAAAAGCACAACTTTGTAAACTAATTCACATATGTGTCAGCCGTTCAATTATTATAACAGAAAAACTGAAAAGTGATATATCCGGACCTACTGTACAGAAAGACAAATTTTCAACTAAGAACAGAAAGGCAAAGCACTACTTTGTAAACTAAATCACATGTGTGTCGCTCACTCAATTAGGAATACAGGAAAACTGAAAAGTGATATATCGCACTGTACAGGCAAAGAAACAAGTTTTCATGAAAAGAACAGAAAAACAAAGAACTACTTTGTAAACAGAATCACATAATGTGGTCGCTCGCTCAATTATTATGACAGGAAAACTGAAAAGTTTTATCGCTAGCCTAACCTAAACAAGTTTTCCTCAAATAACAGAAACGCTAAACAACTTCTTTTGTAAACTATTTCAAATACATGTCGCCTGTTCACCCTAATAAGAGGAAAACTGAAATGTGATATAACACTAACCTAACCTAACCTAACCCTAACCTAGCCTAACCTAACCCTAACCTAACCCTAACCTAACTCCTAACCTAACCCTACTAACACTAACACTTGTTGCTAACCCTAAAATCCTAACCTAACCCTAAAAATAAAAGCAAAACCTGTTCTATAACAGGAAAAAGTTTCCATCCAAAAGAACATAAACATAAGCACAACTTTGTAAACTAATTCATATTGTAAATCCGTTCAATTATTATAACAGGAAAACAGAAAGTGATATATCTCACTGTACAGCAGCAAAACAAGTTTCCATGAAAGAACAAAAAAAAAGCACAACTTTGTAAACTAATTCACATACGTGTCCTTCTGTTCAATTATTATAACAGGAAAACTGAAATGTGATATAGTATTTGACACAGAAACAAGTTTTTCCAACTAAGAACAGAAACGCAAAGCACAACTGTCTGAAACTAAATCACATACATGTTGCCTTTCAATTATTATAACAGGGAAATGGAAAAGTGTATAACCTAAACCTAAACAGAACCCAAACCTTCCAATGAAAGAACATGTTTGTCCTAACCCTAATTTTGTGAACAGAAATTGACATAACTCTAAAGCACAGGAAACTTGTTCACCCTAAAGCACTGGGTTGTAAATAGAATCACATGTTTTCATAACTCGCTCAATTGGGAATATAGGAATAAACTGAAAACTGAAATCTACTGTTCACAGAAACAAGTTACAAAGGAAAACTGAAAAAACAAACCACTACCTAGGGTAAACTAATTCACACCTGTCGCTTCTTCCGTTCAATTAGGATAACAGGAAAAATGAAAAGTGATATATTGCACCTAAGCCTAAAGCCAAGAAACAAGTTTTCTAACAGAAAGAACAGAAAAGCAAAAGCACAACTTTGTAAACTAAATCTAAAATGGGTGTGTTGCCCGTTCAATTATTATAACAGGAAAACAGAAAAGTGATATAACACACTGTACAGCAAACAAGTTTCCAAGAAAGAAATGCACAAACGCAAAGCACAACTTTGTAAACTAAATCACATACATGTTGCCCGTTCAATTATTATAACAGGAAAACTGAAAGTGATATAATCACTGTACAGCACAGACAAGTTTCCAATGAAAGAACAGAAAAGCAATGCCTAATTTGTAAACGGAATCACATAATGTGTTGCCAGTTCAATTAATAACAGGAAAACTGAAAAGTGATATTTCACACTCTACTGAAAATAAACAACTTTCATCAAAGAACAGAAACAGCAAAGCACAACTTTTTGTAAACTAATTTCACATACATGTTGCCTGTTCAATTATAACAGGAAAACTGAAATGTGATATAACCTAACCTAACCTGAATAGAAACAACCTAACGAAGAACCGAACACCTAACCGCCAACTTTCTAAATTCACTACAAGCGATTAAACTAACCTAAGCCCAATTATTATAGCTTACACCAACCTAAAGTGATATATCGAGTTTTCTAAAGAAACAAAAGCCAATGAAGAACATAAGCATGAAGTACAACTTTGTAAACTGAATAACATGTGTTCAACAAATCAATTATTATATATAGGAAACTGAAAAGTGATATATCCTTAACCCTACAGCACAGGAACAATTTTTTCCCCGAAAGAACAGAAAAAGCAAAGCAATACCCTAACCCGGATACATGTAACTCAACCGCTCACCTGGAATACCAGGGAAAACTGAAAGTGATATATCAGCAAGTGGGCGAAACGTTTTCCGTGAAAGAACAAAGCATAAAGCACAACGCCTTGTAACCAAATCACATATGTATAGCCCATTCAATTAGGAATAACAGGAAAACTGAAAAGTGATATATCGCGGTGTACAGCACAGGAACAAGTTTCAATGAAGAAAAGAACAGCAAATCCCACTACTTTTAAATGGAATCACATGTGTGTTGCTTGCGCTCACTAGGAATACAGGAAAATGAAAAGTGATAATCTTGCTGTGCTGCAAAATAGAAACAAGTTTCCATCGAAGAACAGAAGCGCGCAAGCTACTTTGTAAACTAATTCACATGTAATAAGCCTGTTCAATTATTATAAAGGAGAACTGAAATGTGATATAACCTAACCTAACCTAACACTAACCTACCTAAAATCAAGACACCACCAGCCATAACCTATCCTGGCAAAAACCTAACCTACACTAACCTAACCCTAAACTTAACAATTAAAATTGTTCCTAATAAGAACAAGTTTACAAAAAAGAACTAAATCCATGTTTATAAAGCTACATCACATGTGTATCACTTGCTCAATGGGAATACAGGAAGGCTGAAAAGTGATATATTGCACTCTACAACAAAGGAACAAGTTTTGACGAAGAACAAAAGCAAAGTACTACATTTAAACAGAATCACATTTGTGTCACTCTCTCTCAATTAGGAATACAGGAAAACTGAAAGTGTTATCTCCACTATGCTGCTGAAACAAGTTTCCATCGACACGAAAAGAACGCATTGTAAAGCAAAACTTTGTAAACTAATAAACATTGAGTGTCAGAGGCGGTTCATGAGTACTAATTCTAACAGGAAAACTCAAAAGATGATATATCTAGCACTGGAAAGCACTGAAACAAGTTTTGACGAAGAAATTTCCTAAGAGCTAAGCATAAAGCACAACTCATCAACTAAAGTGAGCAAATCAGGGTATTGACCGTCAATTATTGAGAACAGGGATAAAACTGAGCCACTTCACGGGCTCTGGCGCTCTCACACTCCTACAACCCTCTCCCGCCGGGCTTGCCGCAGGCGTGACAGGCAGGATGCAACTGTAAACTAAATCAAATGTGTGTCACCCGTTCAAGCTTCCTCTCCTCCTTTCAGGGAAAACTGTAATAAAGGCTGATATATGGGACTGTACAGCACAGGAACAAGCGTTTCTGCAATGAAAGGGACAGAGGCTTCAACAGCCTGACAGACCTGGCCTGAGCTGACAGCCATGGCCTGGCCCTGGCCCTCAATTAAATGGCCTGAAAAACTGGGCCCTGATATGATCCCTGTATGGCAATTACAACAAGTTTCATCAATAGAACTGAAATGCAAGTCCTGGACTTTGTAGCCTGGCTTCTGACACTCGTGTTGCCTGTTCAATTATTATAAGGAAAACTGAAGCAGCCAGGCACTGGCCTGGCCCATGACCCTTGACCTAAGCTTTGACCCTAACCTAACCTAACTCTAACCCAACCCAACCTAACCTAACCTAACTAAACCTGACCGAAACCCTGGCCCTACCTGAAGCCTGGCCTGGCCTAAAGCCCTGGTCCTGGCCTGCAGCCTGGTTGGTAATATAGCCCTGGCCCCTGGCGCCAGTGCCCCAGGTCCTGGACCTGACCTGACCTGGCCTGACCCTGACCAAGTTTTCTAAGAACAGAAAGGCTATAATTTAGCCTGGTCACAACCCCTGGCCTCTGGCATAATTCATGGAGGCCCCCTAGTCCTGGCCTCACCCTATTATCTCCTACTTTAGACCCCAAAGCAATTTTCTCATTGTAAAGAAGCCTAGCATAAAGCACAAGCCCCCTTTGTAAACTAATTCACATATGTTTCCCCAGTTCAATTATTATAGCCCCAACACTGCCCCCTAGCCCCCTATACACCTGGCCTAACATACCAGAACTAGCCAAGTTTGGCAATGAAAGCCCCAACAGAAGCAAAGCACTAATTTCCCTAGAATCAGCCTAGTGTAGCCACCTAGATCTGGCCCCTTCCTGAATCTGGAAAAATGAAAGTGATATCCCCTGGCCCCAGCTGGCTCCGGCAAAACCCCTTTTCATCAGCCTGAACAGAAAGCGCCAAGACCTACCTCCTGGCCCCTATCCTAGTCTATTTCACACTGCCTGGTAGCCCCAGCCTGTGCAGCCCTAGCCTAGCCCTAGCCTAACCTGGACCTGAACCTGACCCCTGACCTAACCTAACCTGGCCTAACTAACCCCAGGCCTAAAAAGCTAAACCCTGCCCCCAGCCTAAACCTAGCCTAACACCTAACCTAACCTAACCTAGCCTGACTTTAACCCTAGCCTAGCTTAGCCTACCACCAGCCTAACCCTAACAGCTACCCTCACCTTGACCTGACCTGACCTAACCATGCCTAACCGTAGCCCCTCAGACCCTAACCTGGCCTAACCCTAGCCTAGCCATATCCACAGTCTAGCCTGGCTCCTGGACCTAACCTAGCCCTGACGCCTAACCTGGCCTGGCCTAACCTCTAACCTAACCCTCTAAGCTAACACTAACCCTAACACTAACCTAACCCTAAACCCAGCCCTAGCCTAACTCTTAGCCTAACCTAGCCTAACCTTGAGACCTAACCTCACACTCTCACCCCAAACCCCTAACCCTCTAACCTAACCTAACCTAATCCTAAACCTAGCCTAGCCTTTGTCCTATCCTAACCTAACTCCTAAGCCCTAGGCCTAAACCTAACCTTTGAAACCTAACCTAACATAAATTCAAATTTAGAATTGGTAAGGAGTTTCATAAAAGTTTTCATGTTACAGCTGTCATTCGTCATCGATTTGTAAACTAGAAGAAAAGCTAGAGATATTGTTACCCAATGTTAAAATTGTTGTCAGTTCTTACCTGCCTCATGTTGGGAGTTAATCCCAGAATCCGTCCACTACAAGTGTGGCAGATGGATGTTACTCTCATTTCATTTTTGGTAAACTTCAATATTTGCATGTTTCTGTTGATACTTGCTCTGGAGTTATGTTTGCTTCTCCTGACTGGAGAAAGGCAGCCCATGTTCAACATTGCTAGAGCATGGAGTGCCTGGGGAAAGCCAAAATTCTAAAAACTGCCAAATGGGCGAGTATACTTCTCAAAAATTTGGACAGTTTTGTCATCAATAAGTGACCCATCTAACTTGGGTCTCCCCATATAACCCTCAAAGTCAAGGGTATTATTAAACATGCTCACACAACCCTAAATCCTACTTAATAAAACAAAGGGAGAGTCAAAGGCTCTGCCCTCAGGGCCACAGTGAACGTTTCCTTGGCACTCTTCACACTCAATTTTTTGAATTTGGACAGTGTGCCATTGGCGTGATTGCCACTGCTTAGGGCCTAATAGGCCCAGGAAATGATCAAATGGAAGGATGTCTTAACTGGTCAATGGAAAGGCCCGGATCTATCTTAATAAGATTCAGGGAGCTGTCCTGTGTTTTCCACAGGAAAAAACAATCCATTCTGGGTACGGGCACCTCAGCTGGTGAGGATTGAAGATGATCTTTCAACAGATACACCTGCTACCACTTGAAGAGTCAGAGGCGTGAGGAAGACACTAATTCTACTCAGTGGATTCATACGCCCAGAGATGGCTTATTACCTAGGTTTCTTCTGCCTTTTTCTTACTTTAAGATTGGGTGGGGTTGGAATATTTTAGTGCAGCACTATATTAGGGCTTAGTGTTTTACTCTGGTTGTTCTCTAAACTCAATGCAAAAGCCGCGTGACTAGGTCGCGTCGCGCAGTACTTGTGGCTGTGAAACAAGGATCATCTCCCAAAATTTGGTTATCACATGTTAAAAAAATTAAAAACAGACTGTGACACTCAGTCGATGCCTCAGGGTTTACCCCATTGCCCTGAGTGATGAGTGATCCAAGTCAATGTTGCCCTTTGCCTAGCGGCTATGGTACCTAGATAGGAGGATGACAGCCCTTGCCTCCCTGGATTTTTATTCCCATTGCACGGGAGGCCAGTGTCACCTCCTTTAATCTTCTCCCTTAGCCCCTGCACCCCAGAGGACTTGTCTCCATTGCACCTGGTGGGGATGGATGTAATCCCTAAAGCTCTTGATCTTACTCCCCAAAGAGGCTACGTTGAGCAGTTCTATTGTGGGCTTATAGACTTTAGGCAGTTTTCATTTATTAAAAGAAATGGGGGTACAGAGCTGAGACTCAGGCGCCACTAGGTGGCGTGACATTTGCCCTCAAAACTGTAAAAAAAAAAAAAACCTCGAATGCAGCATGCCTGGGTTGTGCGGTGTGTAAGCACACTAAGCACGCTGGGTCATCAGGCGGACAAAAGTAGGCAGCCAATCAGGTGTGACACAACACTTAAGGTGAGACCAGGGCTTATATAAACAGCACCACTTCTGGGCCCTGGTGCTCTCCTCCCTCTCCTCCTCACCTCTCCACGCCGGGGCTTGCCTGCTGCCCTGGCCTCTCTCACAGGAGGCCTCGGTTGTCGTCGACCAATGTAGCGCCACCCGACCCCTTGATGTGGCGGGCCGCCTCACTTCCTCCTTTCATGGATTGACTGTAATAAAAGGCTTGTTGCAGAAGGACCATTGTGCCATGCGTTTCACCAGCCCGAGGCGAATCCGTGGCTTCCAACACACTGACAGTCTGGCCCTGTCCTGACAGCCCTGGCCCTGTCTGACAGCCCTGGCCCTGGCCTGACAGCCTGGCCTGTTCCTGGCAGCCCTGTCCCTGACTCTGACAGCCCTGGCCCTGGCAGCCCTGGCCGTGGCCTAATGGTAGCCCTAATGGCCCTGGCCCTTGCCCCACAGCAGCCCTAGTCCTGGCCCTGGCAGCCCTAGCCCCTGGCCCCTGGCGGCCCTGGACCTGGCCTGAGGACCCTGGCCCCTGACCTGGCAGCCCCTGGTGCAGCCCTATGCTGACCCTGGCCTACCCTTGACCCTAACCCTTGACCCAAACCCTAACCCAACCCCCTAACCCCAACTCCAGCCCAGCCCCCCAGCCCAGCCCCACCCCCCGGGGCCCCACCCCCCTACCCAGCCCCAGCCACCCCCCAGCCCCAGCCCCAGCCCCACCCCCCCAGCCCCAGCCCGGGCCCCCAGCCCCAGCCCCAGCCCACCCCCCGCCCCAGCCCCCAGCCCACTAGCCTCAGCCCTGC
>JAEOAE010000477.1:0-14317 GCA_036365155.1 Meriones psammophilus | reverse complement strand
GCGTCATATTCTTCTTCTTTTTCTTCTCTTCGCTGCTAGTTGTATCGTCTGTGTGTCTTCTGGCCCGGGTCTGCGCTTTCTCCGTCTGCTGCCGGGTGGCGCAGCATTGAGCTGTGTTGCTGCAGCTCGTGCTGCTCTTGACACTCTTGCTGCTGCGCGCTGATTCGTTGTTTCCACGGGAGGGAGCTGCAGTGGAGTCACGCAGGAGCGCAGCAGCAGCAGCAGCTATCTCATCTCTCTGAAGGCAAAAGGAAAGCCGCTGCTGCCGCAGCCGTCGTCAACTCATATCCTCTTCTTCGCTCCAAGTCTTTAGTACCTCTCGCATGCTGCTGCTCGAAGTGTTGACGACTTCCCTGCAAAGCCAACCATTGACTTCTTCTTCGTTGCTTTTCTTTGACTTCTGCCGCTGTTGCCCGCACCATAGCATCTGCCCTTAGCTCCTGCAGCCGCAACAGCAACGACCGGCGCTCTGCGAAATGCCGCAGCAGCGAGCATCTGCTGACAGCTGCAGCAGCTCCGCATATACAGCCACAGCAGCATAACTGAGATGTCGCAGTTCTTCATCCTGGCAGCAAGCAGTACCACCACAGCAGCAATAGTGTCTGCATTCAGTCCCAGCGTGGCGGACCCCAGCAGCAGCAGCGCCTGTAAACACAAAAGAAAAGGATTGAACAGTAGGGAACAGAAGAATGAAGTGGCCCCGACGACAGCAACTGCAGCCTACACGCAGGGCTGCGTGCAGGAGCAGTAGGGAAGAAGCAGGATATAGAATCATACCTTTATATGAACTAACAGCACTGACCCCAGTATAGCATGGGGGTCTCACCAGAATAAGAATGCAGCAGGCAGCAGTTAAGTCCCCTCTCACCAGATTCTCGACCTCTCTGCACCTGTTTCTCCTTCTTCCCCTGGCATTTACGTATGTATATATATATATATATGTATGTATATACATAGTGGGAGCAAATAAAGTGTTGAGTACTGCGAAGAGCCGCTGTCAGTTGACTGACCACAAGAGAGACCCATGATGAGAGCTGCAAGGCACCGCCAGTGGCGAATCTGCGGAAACCATGCGCCTCTTCATCAATCCCCTCTTCCCGTGCCCACTGAAGAAGCTCCTTCTCTGCATATTCTTCATTGCCATCCAGCAAGAGGATGCCACCTCTGCTGGCGCAGCTTCTTCACCTGCCGGGCTGCAAAGCTTGCTCTTTCTAGATTCTGAGACCCTTTCTCGTAGTAAAAGCTGTCGCGCAGGCTGTCACCGGTCTCCTGCTGCCTGTTCTCCTGCTGCTGTTCGTGCTGTTGATGATGCTGCTGGGGTGCAGCCATCACACATCATCTCGCGTCGCAGTCGCAGCTGGCGTGCGGCATTCAGGAAACCCACACGCGTTCAGAAGCTTCTGCGATATCTTCAACTTCAAACTCTTCCAGCAGCATCTTCTTCCCTTCTCTTCTTTCTCCCCTCAAAACACTGCCGTCACCGGCCTCAGAACGCCTCTACTCTTCGCGTTTCTTCCACAAGTGCTGCTGCCGCTGCGCTTTGTCCACTCGTACGCAGAGCGGCAGGCACGGCACAACGAGACAGCAGAAGGCATTACGTTCGTAATCCAATTGCTGAGGGTTGAGAAGATGTCCTCCTCCTGGTGGGAGGCTGGTGATGCTGGTGCTGCAGCATGTAGAGAGATGTCGTGCATGCAGCTAGCAGCCTTCCAAACAAGAAAGGAATGACATAGGCAATATCGTACCCATCACACTGATCGTTATAGACTATTGAGCTGAACTTATATGTTGACCCTGGACATCTCCTCCTCCTCCCTCTATCCCCTCCTTTGCTTTGTTGTGCTGCAGCACCACTGACGTCTGATATCCGTACAGCACCATCAGTTTTGAAAAGATGAATCATGGCCTGCCGCAAGGACAGCAGATTCGAAACAGAGAAAAAGGGAAAGCTGTTCCACATATTAAACACGCCCATGCTGTATCCTCCTCCACACAACTAGGGCCCCTGCTGCAGGTGCTTCTCCTGTTGCTGCTGCTTTATGGGGCGAGACTGCTGAAGTCAGTGTCTCTGATCCTGGTACATGCGCATCCACAGGTTTCACTCCCGGTCGTTGCCCGCTGCTGATTTTGCTGCAGCACGGCGCCCTTTGTCACTAGTGCGCAGCAACAACTGGAAACAGTGTTGCAGCGGTAGTCGCTCGCGGGCAGACATCGATGCTGCTGCTCTGTTGCTCAAAGCAGCCCCTCACAAACATCAAGAGCAGCTGACAAATCAAAGTTGTCCAGTGTATACTGCACTCTCCTTCGATCCAGCGCCAACCACTGGCCTACGCAACTGCCTGCTGCTAAACACCTGTTGCTGAACTGCCTGCCGCCAGACTGCCTGCTGTTGATTGCCTGGTTTTGATAAGATCAGCAAGTACATGTACGCTGTGACTCGGGTAACAGCAGCTTCTTGGTGCCTGCGCAGCGTTAAGAACAGGCAGCTTCGCTGGCAGCCGCCGCAGTGCTGCTATTTTCATCCCATTGTCACTCTTTTTTGTGAGGTGCCGTCTTCTCAGAGGTCCGCCTGTACAGATCTGCTGTTGCTGTCCCTGCAGCAAGGTCTTGTCCACTGTGGTATCCGATCACTGCTGTTAGGACGGCTTTCGCGCTGCTCAGCGCTGTTGCTTCCCTGCCAGCTCCTGCTCCTCCTCGGCTCTGCCGCTCTGCCGCTGGCAGACGAGCTGCTGGCAGATAGTGGCCGCAGCAAATGGGAGCAGCAGCAGACTGGTGCTGAACTTGGCTGGAAACAGGGAGCTGCGCTTCTGTCCAGGCTGTATCTGCAGTAAGACACAGAAGTAGAGCTTTGTATTGGTGCTGCTGTTTTCCTGCTGCTGTTGCTGTGGCTCTGCGATGAGAGCGCAGTGGGGTGGTGAAGGCGAAAGGATCTCGCTCGTACAGAAGCTGCCTGCGAGTATCGATCGCTGTTGAAGATTAGTCGCAAATAGCACGTCTACGCAGACGTCTGAGAGGCATGCAGCAAGCGGCCGAAAACAGTCAGCAGGTCTCCTGAAGCAGCTCCTGCAGTGGCAGTTGCTGGTTTTCCTCTTCGTTGCTTTCATCTTCAGCAACAGGAAAAGCCGTCTTCAGCAGCCCCAGCAACAAAACTAGTAGCGAAGCGGACGCGCGCGTCTATCAAGCAGCAGCGTTGTCGCGGTCGTTATGATCACCTTTCTCGACAGAGCCTGCGCACGAACTCTTATAATAGCCAGGCAGTATATCAGAGCCAGACAGCGCAGTAGCGGGAGAAAAGCATGTCTCAGCGTCTGCAGCAGAGAAGGACCAAGCCAGGCTGCTGATCTTCTGTTGTTGACTCGCGCACGCAGCAACTGAAGAGGGAACAGCGGTATCCGCCGCCGAAGATCTTCTGGAGACGTAGCAGAACGACAAGCGGCAGTGGCTTGGAACGTAGAGCCGCTGCTGCACCACCCTGTCTTCGTCTCGCAGCTGTCTCAGCAACAGCAAGCCGATGAAGAGAGACCAAAATTCCCTATGGCTTGTGTGCTAGCTGTAGGATAGCAGCGAGACCAGTTGACAACCGCTACAGTGCATGGGAGGTTAAAAGCTGTTTACACGGCCGCCGTATTACGCCTTGTCACAGGGCGGTTGCCAGCGCTGTTGCTGCTGCTGCAAAGCTCCCGCCTCGTCGTTCCTGCTGTTTTCCATGAAATCTGCTACTCCTCCTTTGCTTGCTGTTAGACAGCAACTGCAGCCAGTAGCACTCCCAGCTACAACAGCAAGCGTTGCCCGCCATAGCGGGAGATGAAGCGTCGACCAGGCAGCCACAGACGGCTGCAGCAGACCCGAAGGAATAGAAGATGCTGCGGTTCCATCCGGTATCACCGCAGCAGCACTTATTCGTCCTGCTGCCATGGCCCGGCAATACGTTGTCTATACTCGAAGAAGCCACTACTGAGCAGAGACACATACAGAAACCGCTAACTGAATAACATGAGAACGACAGAGGCTGCGGGCAAACTTTGCTGAGACTGCGCCGGGACCCTCTGTTGGATTTTCCTGCTGCAGCAGCTTCAGCTGCTGCTGTCGCTGGTGCCAGCAAGGCTGGCGCTGCCGCCTTGCTCTACTCGGCCTGACAGCGGCGTTTCTGCAAGTGACGCCTCAGTACGATGATGAGACAGCGCCAGCAGCAGCTGCTGCGAAGCCAAGGAACTGCTGCAGCAGCTACAACCCAGAGAATGAGCACTTTGGACGCTCACGAGCAACAGCAACAGTGACCGGCTGTTGAGGTGGGAGGAATCCCACCACTCGAGGCTACCATAACCTGCCTGCTCCATGAGCTGCCCTGCAGCGACTCAAATCTTTTCAAGAACTGCAGGCTCTGCTGGCTCCTGCTGCACGCCATGAGGCTCCGTCCAAAAGGAGATGGCGGCAGCAACATCTCAAGCAGTGCTGCTGCAGGCACAAACGAGAGACCTCTGCACGTGCTGCTGCTGCTGCCTATAACACATAACTGCACCACACGCGGCAATACGTCGCTGCAAAAGCTGCCAACAAGTCCGCTCCATGAGCAGTGTCGTCTGTTGCTGCTATTCCTGCTGTTCCTGCTGTTGCTGCTGTTCCTGCTGTGCGCTGCTGTTGGAACAACACTTCGTCGTTGGGTAGGTGGCCAGGCTCTTCGCAGTCCGCAACGTTTCCTCCCCTCTTGTCAAACCACAGCAGCTTGATTCACATGGCGTCTCTTCAGCTGGTTCAAAACGTTGGTCCGCTGTTGCTTTCCAAAGACCAGCAGCCATCCAGAGCGCAGCCACGCGCTGAGTCTCGTGCTCAGATACAACAGCAGCGTCGGCTGCTGCTGCAATAACATTTCGCTGTACCAGCGACAGCAGCCCAGTCTCCACTACTCCCGCCGCCTCCTGAAGCAGCAAAAGCGACGAAGAAGAAAAAAAAGGAGGATGAGAAGAAGATGCTCTGCATGGCGACTCGGATTTCACCCGAAAGCAGCGGTTGCAGCTGTGGCTGCATCTCCTCGTTGCAGCTGCAGCTGCAGCACGAACCAGGACCCTCTTCCTCGAGCTTCTGTCACTGCTGCTGCGACTGATATTGGCGTTAGAGTTCAGGCGGCTACTGCGTCTGGCCTGAGTCCGAGCAGCAGCTTCTCCATAGATGCTGCAGAATGCTGCTGCTGTGTCTTCCGTAATAAATGTTCCTGTATCTTCCTGCTGTTGCTGTTCTCCTTGTTGAAGCCCAGGTGCATCGCCTCCACAACGCAGCAGAGTTCTCATCGCCAGCGAAGAGGTGCTCATGTTTCTGTCTTTTTACTGGACCTCTCGACTCCTACCACATTAGGTGCTGTCTTTGCTGCTGTTTCGCTGCTGCTATTTCTGCTGTTGCTGTTTCCTGCTGCTGTTGCTGCTTTCCCTGCATGAATTGCACCACCTAGCCAGAAAACCCGATCTCGCTGTAGACCGCCCCATGACAGCAGCCCTCCTTCTGCAAGGATTCCATTGGAAGGAAAGTCTCAGTACATGTTCTGCTGCCCAGCGAGCTGCGTCCCGCATGCATCGTCTCAAAAATGTCTCTTGCTGCTGCTGCTGCTGCGCATGTAGTAGCTGCTCGTCCCTGCTGCCTTTCCACCGACTTCTTACGCTTCAACGCCCTTCGAAGTCGATTCAGCGGTTGAGACAGAGCAGAGCCGTTCCAAGGCCGTCTCTGCTGTGGTCTGCTGCCACAGCAGCTGCAGCCCAAACTGCAGTGTCGGGTGTAACCGCGCAGCAGCTCCAACAGCAGCGCCTTTTGAGCTTTTTCTTCGAGCCCTTTGCTGTCGCCTGGACAGCCACCACTGTAGCATCAACCCGGGGTGGTTCCCGCAGATCTGCTGCCTCAGAGGAGGCTGTATTCGTTCCTATTCGAGAGTGTAGGTCGTCTGCTGGATCTGCTGCAGCCTGAAAGCGCTGCTGCTGCAGTTGTAGGAATGTCTGAGCTGCTGCACTGGCTTCAAGCAGCGCCGCACGGGAACGTAATGGCGGTAAGAAAACCAATGACGGCACTCCTGCAGCAGGTCCGGATGCAGCACCAGCAATCCTTTATCAGACGAAGAAACTCTGCTACGTCTGCTGCAGTATAAAACGTGGAACATCCACTGAGGAAGGAATAAGGCATGCTGCAGCAGGGCCTGCCTGATGTCTGCGAGCAGCACAGAGTCATCTGAAAATTTGTGTAGTGCTGCTACAACTTCTTCCGTACCTGTTGACCTGGTAGACAAATGCTCTTGGTGTCGCTGCTGCTGCTGGTGGAGGTCGTGCACTTCCCCTCTCTGTTCCGGGAGTATTCCACAGACTCAGTTGTACCACGCTGCTGCTATTGCTGACCGTCGCTGCTGTGATGTCGTGATGCTGCTTCCGTCAAGATAATCTCTGCTGCAACAGCAGCCTCCTTTGCTGTTCGGCTTGCCTGCTCTCGCATCCGTAACAGTGCCTGCAGCAAGTGAAACATGCGTCGCCGGTGATCCAAGCGCTGCGCCGCATGGCACCAAGCGCATGCATGCAGCAGCAGTCGCCTGCTAATCTCAGCCCACAGCAGCAACAACCAGACACCTCCACTATGTTCTTTGCAGAATATGCTGCTGCTGCTGCCACGTCTGCATCATCTCTCTCCTGCTGCCTCTCTTGATCCTGCTGCAGCAAATCCGATGCGCCCAAAGGACACCTCGCGCTTCGTGGGATCACCTCCTGCTGCTGCCACTGCGCGTATCGGAGTTCGGCTGATGTTTGCTGCTGCTCAGTCGCATCCTTCAAGCAGCAGCTCCGTGCAGGGCAGTAAAACGGTTCCTGCTGCCGTCGCCACCTCCGCCTCTCCCAGCAGCAGCGCCACAGAGAGAGCAAGTGATGCTTCCTCTTCTTCTTCTTTCTAAAGGTTCAGTCTGGAACAATAGTTGCTGTGCATTTTCTGCTGTGGCTGTAGGTCCTCCCATTGCTGCTGCTCTTTATCACTGTAATCTGCAATACATTTCCAGCAAAGTCAACAGCCCACAGTCTCGTCTTCCTTACAAGACCTTCTTCTTCTTTGATTCTCTTCTTTTCTTTTCTCATTGGCTTGATGCGTCCTGCTGTCGAAGAAGCACCTCTGCTTGCTGTTGTTTGAAAGCATGCAACCATTACATCCGACAGTCAAAAGCTGCGACTCCTCTCGAGCATGAGATCACTTCTGTCCCTTCCGGACAAACTACGACGGACTTTTCTGTTGCCACTGCTGCTGCTGTTATTGATGCTGCTGGTCTCCTCTTGCTGTGGTGCACAATCAGACTCCTCCAGCCTCCTGTGTCTCTGTTGAGGGTCTCTGTTCTTCACCCTGCTGTTGCTGTTATTGAATATTGCTGCTCGCTGAGAGCGCAAGGAAACAGCAACAGGAGGTCGAACGCAGTCCATGCAGCGGCGTGAAATCCCCGCAAACAACGCGCGAAGTTTGACACAGCAGCACCAGCAGCAGCTGCGGCCGCTGCTCCAGGACGTTCCCAATGACAGAGCTGATTTCATTTACGTTGTTCCTCTGGGCGCTATCGCTGGTAGAAGTGCTGCTGCTGCCTGTAAGGAAGACTCCACAGTACGTTCTCACTTCGAATCGTCTCGGCTGCCGCTGCTGCTTCTGCCTTGGAGTCGCTGAGGCCGTTCTGCCAAACACGACGAAGTTTGTTGCTAGGAGAAAGGCCATGAGAAGCATCAACACTCCTCCCTGCTGCTCTTACTGCTGCAGCAATGATCGCTTGTTTTACATCAGATGGCCTCCCCGAAGGACACCCGTCCTGCAGTATCGCGTGAACTCTTCTCTCCGTCTTCTCCTGCAGCCCTCGGACGCGCAGCAGCTTCACAGCAGCAGCAGCAGCATGAACTTCCACAGGCAGAGACCGGCGTAATTCTATCTGTATGTCTATCGTACAGCGGCACAACAACTCTTCGAAGTAACAATGACAACAGATGTGCTGCAGTGTCTCGCGGCTGCTGTCGAGGAGAACAGTAATGTGAGGAGAGAGACCAGCGATCATCTGGCTTTGGAGGGAGATTGAGTCGCAGGCGAAACAGTACACTCCTTCTTCGTCGCAGCACACGTGCTGTCTCCTCTGCGTTGACTGCTGCTGCTGCTGCGCTTCAGTTAGCAGGCAGCAGCGCTCGACCGTGCATTGCAGATGGTTGCTGCGCTGCTGCTGCTGCTACAGCGAGAAAAGCATTCCCAACACCTCTGTCTTGCGAAGGAGGAAGACGAGCGGCTATTCTCGCAGCGAGCTGGAGCAGCACGATTAAATAATGCAAACAGATGACATATTGCCCCATTGCAGCGGCTTCATTGCTGCTGCTTCCTTCTTGCCAGCCTCTTTCTGTTCGCGGTGTGAACACAACGCGAATTGCCGTTGCCACGGTTCCCTCAGACACTGTCTGTTCCACTGCTGCTGCTGGGAGATCTTTAGCCGTATCTTTTGTTGCTCGATTTCTTCGAAGATGAACGACGTTCACTGAACTGCCTTTCAACACTCCCCTTGCTGCTGCTGATGCTGCCTGCCGCGGTATCGAGGGTGATCGATGTCAGCCTCGAGGACCTACTGTTGTTTTCCTGTATCTGCTGTTTTCCACGACACGCACTGCTCTCTGGAGAGGCTTACAACCGCCAATGCCAGTAGCGCGCTGTTGCTGTTGTTCACGCTGAGTCAGCTGCGGCCAGAATATGAAGACGCCCGGCTGGAGAGCAGCAGGAATGCACAGCTGCAACACAGTTGCACAAGGCAGACACCAAAGAGGCACTATCAGAAACACATGTGCTGCTGCTGCTGCTGAGTCTGCGGCTGCCTGCTAACTCTGCTGGTGCTGGACTGGGCCTTGTCGCAAGAGCGATAAAGAAGCTCCAGCAGGGAGCTTCCTGCGGCCAGCATTTTGCACTATAGGAAGAACCTCTTGCAGCATAGATGCTGCTTCCTGCTGTGCTGCTCAACAGCCTCATAAGTGAGCTCTCCTGACCCGGCTCCTCTATGTCTTGCAGGTGCTTCACAGACAGCCTCTGCATCTGCTGCTGGACCTGCTGACTGCGGTGCAGGTTCTTCCTGCTGCTGCTGCTGCTCTGACACTGCTGCTGTAAAGCCGTGTGCTGCTCAAAGACGTTTCTCCAAGTGCTCTGTCAGCCGCTCCAGCAGCACTATCAAATTTAAAATGCTGCTCCTGCTGCAGCTGGCGTCGTGCCTTCCCCTCCTCAGCCGAAGACAGTGAGGACTGTTGAATCAGCTGTTGCTTCATCTTCTGTTGCCCCTGCTGTTCCATCATACGCTCGTGCTGTTCCAGCTTCTGCTGTTGTGGCAGCACCCGCGACAACACGCTCTGAGAGGCTGGACCTGCTGCAGCAGCAGCAGCAAGGCGATCGGGTGCTCGCACATACCTCCAAGACAACGACTATGTACAAGAAAAGCAGTCTCACTGCGCTTTCGTTTCCTTTGCAGGAGCCTCCGAGGAAGGAAGAGCTACACACACCTGTTGAAGGGCGCAGCTTTCTGATTAGCTGCAGCAGCTCTTCGACGCTGCTGCTGACGTACGCACGTGGTCTGTGTGGGTCTGCGGTGACTCGCAGTTTGTGCTGCTGCTGCTGCCGCCTCTGCAGCTGACCTGTTCTCTTTTCTCCTCTAACTCTGGAACATCGGTCTTTCTCACCGAACACGGCAGTTCAGCCTGCTGCTGCTTGCTGCTGCTGCCGCGCTTGCCTGCAGCTGTTGTTGCAGGCGCTGCCAGCACGAACTGCTGCTGCCTTGCGTTGTCCACCACGAGGCGCAAAAATCGCAGCAACCTCTTCCTGTTTCTTTGTACAGCACGAACAGAAGCAGACTTCTCAGAAACAGAAGCGTCTCCTGCTTTTGCTGTGTCGGCGGTGAGAGTGCTGCGGCCCTGAATAGCAGCACCGCTGGAAGCCATAGCAGCAGCACTCCGAAGCATAGGTAGAAGCAGCAGAAGCAGTGACAGACGCAGAACTAGCAGGTAGTACACTGCGAAATATCATTATTCTCTCGTGAGATAACACTGCAGTTGTCTTTTTCTATTCGTAGATGATGTTGCTTTTTTTTTCTCCCCTCTCTGTATCCCTGTCGGAGCTCACTCTTTGGATGTTGCTGCTGTTCGCGTCTGTCATTATATTGTCTCTCGTAGACAACTCAGCCCCATCGCTGTATGCGCGTCGCTTCTCGTCTCCTCCGATCGGCCGCAGCTGCTTTTCCTGCTGCTTCTTGCATCAGGCGGAATTCTCCCACTGTCGCTGGATGCTTCGCCGCTGCTACTAACGCTTTGCTGCCTGCTGCTTCTTCGAGAAGACGTGCAGCTGTTGCTGCAGCTGGGACGCTGCCGCTGCTAGGGCTGTTCTCTGTAGAGTGTCACTAGTTCTTTTGACGTATTTTTACCCCGCAGCAGTCAGCTTGCAACAAGAGCAGCAACGAAGAAGCAAGAGAGGGCTGCATCCACGCAAGGCAAGCGAGACCTCAGTGACCCAGGTGTTCACGCTCTCCCTGCAAACGCTGCTGGAGCCTTCACACGACTTGCACCTCCCGCTGCTGCTGCTGGGGGCTGCTACTGCTGCTACTATTGCACACGGTGACTGTCGCAGTCCCGCCCGTCGTCGCAGTCCCGCCTGTCGCAGTCCCGCCACCACTGCCAGTGCTCTTCTCTGCGGAGTTGCTGCCTGGGGGCTGCAGCAGCCCACGAGACGTCTGTCCAGCAACAGCATTTCAACGCAGCAAAGTACACTCCACTAAACCAGAGGTTTGCTGTCAGCTGCAGAAGGGATGACACGCAGACGACGGAGACAGCATCGCCAATACGAACAAAGACGGCTGTTCCATTGTCTCCAACGTGGGGCCTGCTGCTGCTGCTGCTCCTCACTCCCCTTCTTGTGGAAGTGGGGTCGCGTTGTTTCTCTTGCTGCTTTGTTTCCGTGCTGCTGCCTCGAGATGTCGTTGCGTCCTCTGCCGCTCCTGCAGCAGCCTGAGAAGAAGATGGTATTCTCTTATCAACAGCAATGGCTTTTCACTGGCCACTTTAACGACGGAGTTGATGTATCGCACGCACAGCAGAAACACGTGCTCTGCTGCATGCACGCCAGCCATATCGCTAGCTCATTGACTCCGCTGCCGCGAACAAAGAAGGCTGCCAGCGTCCTGCAGCAGAAAACCAGCAACAAATACCTGGCGTCTCTACGCAAGGTACAAACGCTCTTACTAACACCCATGATACACTGCGTCCTGTTGCAGCAACTATATACACGCAGCAGCTGACTGCCCATGGAACATCCCTGACAACAATTACGTCAAGGGCCCCCGTCCTTGAAGATGCTCTTAAGTGTGCACGTGTCTCTCTTCTTTTGCTCACATATATGTACATCCATATATTTACTTTTCGCCCTTTCAAATCTGGTGCTCAGGGGTGTGCATGCACATATGTCTCTCTACCTACGAGTGTCAGGTGTATATATATCCTGTCTCTCTGTCTCCTCTATAGTTGCTATTCCCTGTGTATACGTGTCTCTCCGTCTCCCTGGTATCTCAGGGGCACATATATATACCTCTCTGCCTTATGTGGTCTCTATATGCGTGTCTCTGTCTCTCTACGTGTCTCTGTGTGCAGGCATATAGATGCAGCATGTAGCAGAGTTCATGTGTGTCAGTACAGGTAAAGAGACGAAAAAAGAAGAGTCTAGACCCCTCCACTCTCTACAGCTGCTGCATATACATGCAAAGAAGCATCCACCACAAGCTCATACCACCCACAAACATAAACAGAGACAGTCCATATACACACAGAAATACACCTCCGCACACACAGACGCACAAAGAACATCCCTAGACATATGTCGAGTTACATAAGTTTCGCTATATACATACATAGATGTATACATACGTTGTATACGCGGGTCGTTTTCCAGTTGCTCGCTGCTATTGGCGTGGATGATCGTTCACAGACCTTCAGAAGGAGACAGGCATCTGTATCTCTACACATCTGTACGTAGGAGAAGATACAGACAGACACACAGCTGCAAAGAGAGATATGTTGTACCAAAAAGACAAACAGATATAGACACAAGAAAGCGAAGACATACACAGAAGATGGCCAGGTGGCAAAACCACAGATACCCATACAAAGACATGTGCTCTGCAAGCAGCAGCCTCAGAGTGCACAGCAGTACGCGGTGATGGGCGGCTGAATCCGCCAGGACAACATCTAAAGTCATCTTATTATCTCGAGTTCACACACGTGCACGCAGGCCAACCCGGCCAGCCATACAGATGGTGTCTCTCCTTCCTTCTACCTTGTAACAGCGCTCGGTAAACAGCATCAACGTCTGCCTCCTCTTCCACTAATCAAGGCATCTATTGATGTATATACATATATAGATATCTATAGAAAACGAAGGATACCTCTTTAATAGACGGTGGTTGAAGTGTTCAATGTGTTCAAGTATATGTACATATATATATATATATATCCCCATCTCCCCTTGGCGCGGGGTGAGTGCGACAGAGACGCGGGCGGATACAGAGCCAAAGGGGCACGTTGCCAGCTGGACGCGTCTCCTCCGGCATGTACTCGCGACACGCAACAAGGTGCATGGACATACTTGAGTATCAGCTGCAACAGTCTTTCAGCAACGAACGTGCTTGCCGCGTTGGCGAGAAGGCTACTGCGTCTCCATTGAAGTAGCAGATGTGCGAGCAGCAGTTGCTTCTGTTTGGCAAGAGGCACTCCTGCTTGTATGGCTGCTGCCGCTGCTGCTGTCCCGCCTGCTGCCTGCAGTGCGAGATCTATCACAGCAGCTGCGGGCCAGTGGAGAAGAGCAACACAGCTGCTGCGGCATTCGGAGAATGACAACACCTTCACCGCCTCGCTCCACAGCAGCAGCACTCCATCCCCTGGCACCACGGACACGACCAGAAGAAGAAGGGCAGCAGCAACAGCAGAAGTGGCAACAGCAGCAGAGCAGAGAATCTTTGTCCAGTCGAATGTGAAGCCCTTTTGTCCGGCAGAAGGCAGCAGCAGCGCTTGATAGAGCTTCGCCACGTCAACGAAGCTGCTCACCCACAGCAGTCACACATGCCAGCAAACACACTCCAATGAGGAGAGGGAGAAGACAAGAGAGCTGCAATCGCAGAAGAATACAACCCCGATAAATGAAGAAAGGCGCCTCCCATGACACGAGTCTTTCCCTTCGAAGGTCCAGTGCAGCGGAAAATTAGACTGTCCATACACCTGATAGTGCTCTTCCTACACTGAGGCTGCAGCAGCTACGCAGCCTCACATCGTCAACAGAAAACAGAAATACGGAGAAAAAGAATAGTGAAAAGTAGAGATGCAGGCCACACGCAATGGAAAAGATGCTAATTTGTGCATGCAGATACAACTCAAGTATTGAGGGGCATGCTGCTGTCCCGCCATCAAACGTGACAAGCCCTTCCAGCCACCCCAGGCACCGATGCCCATCCTCTGCACTCTTCATAGACTTTGCTTTCCTCACGCTTGGTCCACATCTGTACATACAGAGAGAAGGATAGACATATGGATATATATATATATATATCTCTAGACAAGGTCCATACACAAATATTAATAGACAGACATATAAAAGCGAGAGACAGAACACCGTATGTATATATATATATATATATATATATAGACAGATATGTATGAACAGGTATAGACAGGTATAACTACATGGATGTAGCATATTCATATGTGCCTGATTCAGTGAAGTATGTGTACAGCCCAGAGGACGTACTTCCGAATAGGAGGTGACCGTCGACGTTGAAACGATCGAAGAGAGAAGACGCAGGAAGAAGGAGGGGACCCCTGCAGGAGAAATTGTTGTATAATGTAGCTGTTGGACGCCCTGGTGCTGGGTACGTGCTGCTGTTGCTGCAAGTTACGTGCCATGAGCAGCAGTTCCATCGTAGCCGCCTCCACCCGGGCAGCCAGCTGCCTGGTTGGCACTTCTCCACTTGCACATGGGTCTGCTGAGTCATCCTGCTGCTTCGGAAGCTGCAGGTGCTTTGAGGTTTATCGATGCCCGTGATGCTGCAGCAGCAAACCAGCAGAATCCCCGCTCGGGAGGACGTCCTCCAGACAAACGGCCCCTCCATCAAGAGTGTTATCTTCATTTGTTTCAGGTTCTCCTGCGTCCCGCTGCTGCTTCCCTGCTGCTGCAACGGTCTCCTGCGTCCTGCTGCTTTTTCTTCGTTCTGCATGCTCAGCACCCCTCCTCCATGGCTTTGATGCTGCTAGCAGAGACATTGTCTTCCCTGTCTTCT
>JAEOAE010004145.1:0-13194 GCA_036365155.1 Meriones psammophilus | reverse complement strand
CATGATATTGGATCTATTCTAACCCATCTATTCTAGTCTGCATACTTTTCAGTCAAGCAAGCCTAATGCTACTTGCAATCTTAGTCTTACCTTAGCTGCTTGCCCATCTTTTTGTGTTCTCATGAATGTTTTATGTAACCTCTCAGTTTCACTTCTTCTTCCTCCTCCTTTCTTCCTCCTTCTCCTTCCTCTAGTTCTCCTTCTCCTCCCTCTCCTCATCCCCTCCTCCTTCCCTCCCTTCCTTCTCCTTCCTCTCTTCTGTCCCACTCTGAGACTCCCTGACTGGGACTGGTAGTTCTGCTCCTTGTCCTCTCTCTGTCCAGCTATTAATAATAATAGCTTAATTAACCAATCAGAAATTATGGAGAATAATTTTTCACACAACATTGAAACAAAGATTCTTCATAGAAATGGCATGCCTATCTGACTTATAAACCAGATCTTGAGGCACAGGAATCAGCATCTGAACACACAGTGCACAAGACCACCCTCCAACGCCTTTCCTTTATTTTAGTCCAATAAAGGCACTTTTCTTACACATTAAAACTATATACAATGAGAGTAATTATGAAATTATCTGGTAAGAATTACATTCTCAAATGTCCAGTCCATTTGTATTTGGCAACTTTGAGAAAGTACTATCTATCCTATCTTGGTGATTTCAGAATTTTGTACATAAAATCATTTTCTAACATAACTTGCATTTACCAACCTATAAATATGGTTTTTGACCTAAAAAAACATTTTCTTTCTAAACAACTTGAGCTTATATGTGATCTATAACTATCTAGCCTTCCACCACATCAGAGACCTGAGAGAAGAAATAAATATATCCTGAGTAGATATAGCAGGGAAGCAAGAAGCCCAAAACTATAGAGACAGCTGAGACAGGCTCTGACAGCCACCCAAGATTCCTCTGCAACACTGGGCATTATTTCAGTCTTTGTCCAGTATATGACAGACTATTCTGTGAAGCATGAATTATGAAGAAATGCTTACCTTCTCTTGGCAAAGCTTGGCAGTCAACACCCTGCATTCAATTTATCTGGTCTGACAGATATTGTCTGTCTGCAGTTGAGGCAAAGGCAGTTTGTCCATTGATAGCAAACTCATATGGAAGTTCTTCAATGCCCATCATTATCTTTGAAGCAGGCTTCAGATGCTGCCAGAGCTGACATGCCTCATTGTCAAAAAAAGACAGGTGTGGGGGCATACACCTTAATTTAGCACTCAGGAAGCAGAGACAGGTGGATCTTCTGTGAATAAGAGGACAGTCTGGTCTACAAAGTGAATCAAGGACAGCCAGGGCTTGTACATATAGAGAAAAATATGTCTTTTATTAATAAAACATCTTTAAGTCTCATATTCTGAGATCTCAGTTTTTGAAGACCGCTCATTTATAAAATATCTGAATAGGCAATGTTGCTTGTTTTTAGCTATTTAACCAAACATGACCATAAGTTTGATTGACTTTAACTTGTATTTAAAGAGCTTAGCAGCTTACAAAAGGACTAGAACTTCACATTGTATTTTTAAAATGAGTTGAGGTATAAGGTCTTAACAAGAGTTGAAACATATAGAATATATTGTAACAAAATATCCTAAAGTTAGTATTAAAATATACAATAATAGATATCAATATAAATATTTGAGAATAGTAGTTGCTTTTAGTTTAAAAGTAGATTAAATAGTCTACCTACATTTCTATATCCCTCCTTTTTTCCATCTATTATACCCCCTTATTCATAATATTAGATAAGAAAATAATGATACAGATAAGAAAAAGAGAGAAATCCCAAGTCTAACTTCTTATTCTTTGTTTCTCTATGACCTAGACCATTAACAACTTGCAAACAACCCCCTTAACAACAGTAAGCATCCATCACCCACTGAACTACCATAAACCACTCACCCACTTTTTGGGAATGGGGCATTGTTCTCTTAAAAATTGTGTCCTTCAGTCTGTGGGCAAATTTCCTTCTGGGGGGACCCTAAAAATTGGGATAATGGCTAAGTCCTGAGAGAGCTAGCTGTAATGTTTACTGACCAGTTTGTGGTGGGAAAGTATATTGAGGCATTCTGTGATGTCCTTTCTGTAAACATACAAACTTCTGCATTAACACACATATAGGATGTGCTGTGTGCACAACTCAGCTAAAGAAGATTCTCTGCTTCTTATTTGAGCAGGTGAAAAGGCATTTGTCTCTCTATATAAGTTAGTTTGAACTGTATAAAAATCTTGTAATGTAAATTTTCATCCACACAATATGAAAGGATGGTATGATAAGTCCTGAGACTTGAGGACAAATCTGGCTGTTCAGAGACGTTTTCTTATGTCTCAGCCAGTCTCAGAGCTGTTCCCATGAAGAGGGATCATCAATTTACATTACTTGTTTTGTTTTATTCTGAAATTCTTTTTCATGCCTGAAGTCAAGAACATCAGGAGGTCTCCCTGGTCAAATCTAATCTTTGCTAATTTTGAAGGAATATATAGCTTTTCTTCTCCTGTTGAAACAAAATCAAAACCTCTGACCCAATCTAACACATTTCCTGTCTTCTAAAGTTAAGTCATCCCAATATAAAACAGACTGATTTAGTTCAGCAGTGTTTTTTTTTTTCCATAATCCAATGTCTCTCAGTATCTGTTGGTTTTTTTCTCATTTTTTAAAATTTAAAAAGTTAATAGAGCATTATATAATCTATCTCTGATGATCTTTTGCGTACGCCTCTTTCTGATTATTAAGAATTTCAAGATAGATTAGATCTTTCTACAAGTACTCCTGTAGGATTGTGAGATACCTAGATATGCTTTATATTATAATATGCTAGAGACATATGCTGAGGATTGTCAGTTTAATTTGTATGGGTATACCCATAATTGCTATAGCTTCTAATAAATGTAACTCTAGAATCAACCTTTTCAGAACTTAAAGCCCGCTGGAATCCTGAATATTGTTTATAGTATGGTGCACCAAACTCAGAAAATAAAACACATCCATTTACCAAATTTCATCTCTTTGGGTACCTGTAGGGTTACTTCCTGCAGGTAATGGAGTTTGGTTATACAAAGAACGAGTAGAACATTTTTATAGTTTCCTTTGGCTTGTTGCCAAGCAGAAAAAGCTTTTTTTTTTATTATATATAATTTTATTTTTTTCAATGCAGTTTATTCAGGAACCTTGAACAATCATCTGACCCTGGGGGAAAGCCAGCCCACAGCTTAACAGCTTCTTGGGTAGCTAACCCCAGCATGCCACGTGGGCAATGCAGATAGGTCCACATACATGGAAGCAAGCCAGATCCTCAGCCTTAGCCAAATGTGGAGTTGTTCGTGACAGAGAGCACTCACCATCGGGAAGGTGGAAGGTGGAAACCAGCTCCATCTTTCACGCTGGGTAATACGCAGCCTCTCAAAAGTCTCCCTTTTGTTTTAGACGCATTTAGGCAAGAGTAGAGGTCTGATCTCTGATATTAGAAATAAATTAAATTTTGTACTGATGTTCATTTAGGTGTCATCCACTCCAAAGAGCAAGAAAAAGCTTTTAAACCTTTGTCATAACATGGTGTTTCTTATGAAATTTGAAGTTTCTAGCATGTTTCCTGTATAATAGCTGATTGGTGCAATCTATATTATATACAATGGATGGTTTCTATCTCCTGATCACTTGTAGTTGAATAAATAGTGAAGTTATTTGAATCGTCCTAAATAAGTTCAGCAGTTTTTATATGTAAAGTGACTCTTCTTTATAGTCAGTAAACTATATTAAGAGATTCAGGAAAATCATATAATACCATAAGAATAGCACACAACTCTATTTTTTAACCAATCATAAAGGCTCTTGAACCAATTTATATGGGTTTTTTTTTTTTTCTGACTTTTAATCTTAGCCTTTTTCTGATTTATTTGCATCAGTATAAAAAGGGCTCCAGAAATTGGTGTCCTTTACTATATGAGAGGAATCCAATTAGTTCTCTTTATAAACCAAAATCATTTGCTTTTAGGGGGTATTTGTTGTTAATTTCTCCTCCAAAATTACTGCAAGCTCTCTTGCTAATGTTCATTTTCTGCCTATAATGAGGCAATTTCAGCATTAGTAAAAGGTACTCACAATTTTGTTGGATCTATTCCTGTTAGTTGATGAAGTCTCATTTTTTCTTTTAGAATCAGTTAGAAACCTGTTCAGTATAGGTCTTTAATTCATAAATCTTTCCCTTTGCACAAAACTTTCTGTGGAGAATAAGTAAATGGCAAAATAACTAAAATACAGTCAAGCTTTGGACCCAAGCACCACGTGCACCTGTAATCCTTTCTGTCGGAGCTAATCTCTCTCAGCCTTAGCTGACAATTTTGGAATATTTAAGTCCTTATCACCTTTGTACGGTTTGAAATAAATGCTTTGACTGAGTATTTAGTCCAATTGTGGGTCTTAGCCTAATATTAGTGCCCAAATTTTTTTAAATCATCAAGAGTTCTTAATTGGTCTCTCCTAATTTGCACATTCTGTGGTCAAATTTTCTGAAGACCTGTCTTATAAATAGGTATTTAATAGATAATTAATAGAATCTCCTCTTGCATTTTTTTAGGAAAATTTGAAACTAAGGCAAAATTGTCTTTACTCATCAAATATATTTTCTAGGTATTTCTGATTTGTATAAGACAGCAAAATTTCATCCTAATAATGGTAAATTATGGAATGTGGAAATTTATTACGTTATATCAATTATAATATGTTATATTATATATAATATATTATTTATTATATAGTCATTATTTCAAATGACTACTGTACAAAAAATTGACATACAAGGAAGCACTATTCAACATCCCTTATGACAACATTTCAGTGGTATCATTTAAAATGTTGCAAATTATTACAATTAGGCCTTTGTAAAAGCAAATCTTTCCTATCTTTTTCATGCAAAGGGATAGTGAAAAGCAATCTTTTAAATCAATCACTCATAATAGGCTATCCTTAGGTGACAATGAAGGCAATGAGATTCCAGGCTATAAAGAAACCATTGGCTGAATGATTTTGTCAATTGCTCGTGATCTGTCAGCATCTTCCATGTGACAGATTTCTTCTAATGACAAATACAGGAGAATCCTGTTGGCTGGTGTGTACTCTTCAATACGCTGAGGCTCTAGCTGCTCTCGACCAGCTGCTCTGGCGCCTGCAATTTTCCTTTGTGTGTTGTTTTACTCCAAACACGTTTGTCAGTTAACCACTTTTAGTAGTGGTGCAGTTGGTCCTCTATCTGCAGTGGCTCCCACATAAAGTTGAAGAGTCAGGCCTCTGCTGTACTTTTTACTTGGACAGCCTGCACAGTCTGTAACTATCTTTGATAACATTTTTAACTTCTTTATCAGGGAGCATTCCTATTTTTATGACTTGTCCCTGAAGTTGGAAGAATGCCAACCATGCTTTCTATTGTTACAAATAGATCTCTCTTTTTATAAATTCATGACCATATCAGCTATATATGGCCTTAATTTTCCTATTCGATCTTCTGATCTTATACATTCAAGCCACTTTATACTTTATTTTATCTGGGGAAAGTACCAACTCCTTGAAATTTAATATCTACTGTTATGTCAGGTTCACAGGACCCTCTAGAGACCACCAGGAGACAACAACTCAATGCAATTGCAAGAGAGCTTTATTACGAGAGCGACAAACTGGACCCAAGTCTCACTGGCTCAGCAGAGAGAAGTGGGACCCCAAGCCTGAGTGAACAGGATTTTAAAGGAAAGTCTGTGAGGGGGTCATGGCAGCAGGCAAGGGGGCACAAAGCCTTGACGTTACAGAATTGGGTGAAGTTTAGCAGGGTGGGGGTGGACCTTTCTGAGGCACACAATCACAATGACTAAGGCATATAATCATAATGGCTATTTTTCTAAAACCATATCTGAACGTTGGGGAGAATTTCCACCCACTCATAACTGATTCCCATTGATTATTGCTGAAATTTGTCTCTTTTTTTATGAAGCATTTATTCTGTTATATTTCCTGGAGGTTGTTGCCAGAGAATTAACTTTGTTAATGTACAAGTGTACATTTTAGATATTTCCTGGTACCTGAATTCAGTTCCCAGTCAAGATGTTTATTTCAAAATGGAGTTATATTCAGGCTATCTTAAGCTCTTTCATTTCCTTTCCATGTAACTGAAGAGGCCAATCTTGGCTCTTAGAGTTCAAGGTCATCTCCAAGTTGACTGTATTGGTTTTATTACAGGCTGAAATGCCAGTCAAAGCCTGGGCAATGGGCCAGTCCCAAGCATCTGGTTAGTTGATCCACCAGAAGAGGCAGGGAGCAATTATGTCAGTTTCCAGGAAATCCAGATTTCAGCTTGCAGTTCATAGCTGATCCCAGAACAGTGGCAAACAGGTGAAAGTCTGCTGAGACAAATTCAGACTAGAGACAGAAGTTAAGATTTGTCTACTAAATGGGACAAGTGAGGAATCCTAAGACCAGGGAAAAACTCATCTGGGGTTTGTTTGAGCTATGCCAGATCCAGGTCACATATCTTTTTGGTTTCCTGAAACTCATATGAATTTTTGGTACATAAAAAAACTCAGACAAGTAATATATCAGCAAATCTAATATAACAACATTCTGAGAGTAACATGTAAAACTGCATCCCACTGAATGAGTATCAGTTAGCTGTTTGTTTTATGACCTTTATAAACAACTTAAGTGTGTCCACAGTCTGGAACTCTAACACTTTGCCTGTGGGCACAGCTGTTGGTAATCAGTCACCAATGGAGCTTGGCCATTTTTCATACACACAGCACCTACTTTTAGCCCCCATCTCTATGTTCACACTGGAAAGTTAGGTAAAAATACATTCATGGATTTATTGCTAAACCCTGGATGCTTGGACTTTCCTTAACAAAGCAACTAGAAGGAATATGTTTAAGATATTCCTAAATCCTGTCTACCTCAGAAATGGCAGATATTAAGAATACTATAGTAAAGGCTATGGCTTTTGGGTCAGATATACACTGGTGACTAAATAATAAGCAGTCAGTGCTCCATCAACTTATCAGAACTCTATTGATCAGTGCCAAAACTCTGAACTTCTGAAGTCTTATAACATAAGCACTACAGTAGCATGGGGGGGGGGATATAAAGTATCTCCCATTTCTAATATGCTTTAAATTACTTTTTTATATCTTACTCATAATTACATATCATAAAACATCTACTTAGACTCTCCAATCTTTTTTTGCATTTATTAACCTTGAAACATTTTCTCAGACCAAATAATAATACTCTCTAGATTTTTACAACTTCAACTCCTATATCCTCAGACTCTACATAAGCTCCATATTTTTTTATCCACTTATTTATTTTAATACACAGGCAACTAACATAAATCCTGTGAGCAAGGCAAACCTCTTTTTCTTTCTAAATAAGAGATCTAGTACCTAGTAGTTTTTAACTAACTAATGAACTGGCCAATGAGCTAACAGTGGATCTAATTGTCTGCTCTTTAGCTGCAAAGCTACCATTAGATTAGCATAGCCGTCAAGGTGATCAGAGACCTGAGAAGGATAAATTATAAGATAAATAAAAATAAATAAATAAATAAATAAATAAATAAATAAATATGCCAATCCATGTGCCAATCAAAATGACAGAGATGACTAGTTAGTCCATCACCTAGGCAGTGTCCCTGGCTCCTGTGGTTTCACGGCATCCTGAATAGAGGTGGTCTAGCCAGGCACGGAAGATGAGCGAGAGTTTTCCATCTAAAACTGATGGTGGGATTCCTCATCCACTCCAGGCCCAGGGACTTTTCCTCTTGAGCCCCACGGCTGTGACTCTCAAGTGTGTCTACTCAGTCACGTCCCACTGTTCCTACCAACACCATGAGGCTGCCGGCATAAAAACCTGTGGGTCAGGTTCCTGGAGTCCTGGGGTCCCGGGATGAGCCCCCAAAATGTTCTGCCCAGTTCTCGAACCTCAAAAGACCAGGAATGAATAGACTCTGCATGATATGTAATTATGATTAAGATATAAAAAAGTAATTTAAAGCATATTAGAAATGGGAGATACTTTATATCCCCCCCTAAATACATGAGGTTCTTTTTATTATAAATCATTACAAGCTGCAGCTTGGGCCTACACCCCCCACCACCTAAGCAGTGAGAGCCGAGAGCCTTGTGTTGGTATTTTGATGGGAATCGCATTGATCCTGTAGATTGCTGTTGGCAGCATGGCCATTTTCACTATGTTAACCTTCTGATCCATGAGCACAAGAGATCTTTCCATCTTATGATATCTACTTCAATTTCTTTCTTCAGAGACTTGAAATTTTTTTTTTTTTTTTTCAGGTGATATTTTCTTATTAGTTACATTTTGTTAACTCTGTATCCCAGCTGTATCCTGCTCCCTCATTCCCTCCTAATCCCACCCTCCCTCCCTCATCTCCTCCCTGCCACTTTCCAAGTCCACTGACAGGGGAGGACCTCCTCCCTTTTCATCTGACCCTGTTTTATCAGGTATCTTCAGGACTGGCTGCAAGGACCAAATATATCCAGGCACAGGGTCTTTTCTGAGACTGACACTCAACCAAGGACCATGTATGGATATAACCTAGAACCTCTGCTCGGATGTAGGCCATGGTAGCTCAGTAACCAATTGGTTTCCCATAGTAAGGGGAACAAGGACTTCTAAGAGGAAGTTTTTTTTTTTTTTTTTTCAAACAGGAGTTTCACTTGCTTGTTTAGAGTCACACCAAGGCACTTTTTGTTATTAGTAACTATTTTGAAGGGTGTTGATTCCCTAATTTCTTTCTTGGTCCTTTTGTCTTTGGTATACTGGAGGGAGTCTGATTTTTTTTTTTGAGTGAATTTTGTATCCAGCCACTTTGCTGAAGGTGTTTAGCAGCTGATGGAGTTCTCTGGTTGAATTTTTGGGGTTGCTCATGTAGACTATCATATCATCTGTGAACAGTGATACTTTGACCTCTCCCTTTCCGATTTGTATCCCTTAAACTCTATTAGTTGTCTTATTGCTCTACCTAGGACTTCACGTACTATGTTAAAGAGATATGGAAAGAGTGGGCAGCCATGCCTTGTCCCTGATTTCAGTGGGATTGATTTAAATTTCTCTCCATTGAGTTTGATGTTGGCTATAGGCTTGCTGTATATTGTCTTTACTATGTTTAGGTATGTGCCTCATATCCCAGATCTCTCCAATATTTTAAATATGAATGGGTGTTGGATTTTGTCAAATGCTTTTTCAGTATCTAAGGAGATTATCATGTGGTTTTTCTCCTTCAGTTTGTTTATAAGGTGTATTACATTGATAGATTTCCATATATTGAACCATATATTGCATGCCTGGGATGAAGCCTAATTTGTCATGGTGGATAATATCTTTTATGTGTTCTTGGATTTGGTTTGCAAGTATTTTATTTATTAAGTATTTTTGCATCAATGTTCATGAGAGCTAGGTCTGAAGTTCTCTTTTTTTGTTGGGTCTTTGTGTGGTTTAGGTATCAAGGTGACTGTGGCTTCATAGAATGAGTTTGGTAATGTTTATTCTGTTTCTATTTTGTGGAACAGTTTGAAGTGAGTTGGAGTTAGCTTTTCTTTGAAGGTCTGGTAGAATTCTGAAATGAAACCATATGGCCCTGGGCTTTTTTTGGAAAGGAGACTGTTGATGACTGCTTCTATTCCCTTGGGGGATATAGGACTATTCAGTCTTTTTATCTGATCTTTACTTAATTTTGGTAAATGGAATCTATCAAGAAAATTATCCATTTCATTTAGATTTTCAAATTTTATGGCATATAGGCTTTTGTCATAAGACCTAATTATTGTTTGAATTTCTTCAGTGTCTGTGGTTATGTCTCCCCTTTTACTTCTGATTTTGCTGATTTGGATAGTTTCTTTCTGCCTTTTAGTTAGTTTGGCTAAGGGTTTGTCTATCTTGTTGATTTTCTCAAAGAACCAGCTCTTGGTTTTATTGATTCTTTGATTATTTGTTTTAGTTGTTTCTAATTGATTGATTTCAGCCCTGAGTTTGATTATTTCCAGCCGTCTACTCCTTTTGTGTGTCTGCTTTTTTTTCTAGGGGGCTTTAAATGGGCCATTAAGCTGCTTGAATGAGATGTTTCAATTTTCTTCTTGAAGATACTTGATGCTATGAAACTTTCCTCTTAGCACTGCTTTCATTGTGTCCCACAAGTTTGGGTATGTTGTGCCTTCATTTTCATTGAATTCTAGGAAGACTTTAATTTCTTTTCTTTATTTCCCCTGACCCAGCTGTCATTTAGTAACAAGTTGTTCAGTTTCCATGTGTGTAGGCTTTTGCTATTTCTGTTGTTGTTGAAGTCCAGCTTTATTCCATGGTGATCAGACAAGATACAAGGGATTATTTCAATCTTCTTGTATCTGTTGAGGCTTGCTTTGTGACCAACTACATGGTCTATTTTGGAGAAGGTTCCATGAGGTGCTGAGAAGAAGGTAAATTCTTTTGTGTTTGGGTGTAAGGTTCTGTAAATGTCTGTTAGGTCCATTTGATTCATGACCTCTGTCAGAGATATTGTTTCTTTGTTTAATTTCTGTTTTGTTGACCTGTCCTTTGTTGAGAGTGGGGTGTTGAAAGTCTCCCACTATTAATGTGTGGGATCTATATGTGGTTTAAATTTTATCAATGTTTCTTTTACAAATGTGGGTGCTCTTGTATTTGGGGCATAGATGTTCAGGATTGTGATGTCTTCCTGGTGGAATTTTTTTTTTGATGAGTATGAAGTGTCCTTCCCCATCACTTTTGATTAATTTTGCTGAAAGTCTATTTTATCAGATATTAGAATGGCTACTCCTGCTTGTTTTTTGGGTCCATTTGCTTGGAAAGTCGTCTTCCAACCTTTTACCCTCAGGTAATGTCTATCTTTGTGCCTTAGGTGTGTTTTGTATGCAACAGATTGCTGGGTTTTGTTTACGATCCATTCTGTTAATCTGTGTCTTTTTACTGAGAGCTGAGTCCATTGATGTTGAGAGAGATTAATGACCAGTGGCTGTTAGATCCTTTGATTTTGATGTTGGCTGTGGTCATTAGGTTGTGTGTTGGTTGCTTTTTTTTGTTTTACTGTAGTAAGGTTAATTATTTCCTGTGTTTTCTGGAAAGGAGCCAATTTTCTGGGATGTATATTTTCCTTCCAGTGTCTTCTGTAATGCTGGATTTGTATGTAGGCATTGTTGAAATTTGTTTTGTCATTGAATATCTTGCTTTCTCCATCTATGAGGACTGAGAGTTTTGCAGGGCATAGTAGCCTGGGCTGACATCTGTGTTCTCTTAGGGTCTGCATGATATCTGTCCAGGCCCTTCTGGCTTTCTATAGTCTCTGTTGAAAAGTCAGGTGTGATTCTAATGGGTTTGCCATTATATTTTACTTGGCCTTTTCCCTTGCAGCTTTTAGTATTTTTTTTTTGTTCTGTATACTTACTGTTTTGATTATTATGTGGCAGGGAGGATTTTCTTTTCTGGTCAAATTTGTTGGGTGTTCTGTAGGCCTCTATGTATTCATATTGGCTTCTCCTTTAACTTGGGGAAATTTTCTTCAATGATTTTGTTGAAAATATTTTCTGGGCCTTGGAGAAAATATTTTCTTTTTTTCCTCTATACCTATTATTCTTAGGTTTTGTCTTTTCATACTGTCTTGGATTTCTTGGACAGTTCTGTGTCAGGAATTTTTTGATTTAACATTTTCTTTGACAGATACATCAATTTCTTCCATTGTATCTTCTATACCTGAGATTCTTTCTTCCATCTCTTGTAGTCTGTTGGTTATGCTTACCTCTGTAGTTCCTGTTTTTTCTTCCCTTCAATTCTTCCTCCCATTATTTCCATTTGTGTTTTCTTTAATTTTTCCAGTTCTATCTTCAGGTCTTGATTTGTTTTGTTTACTTCTTTCACCTGTCTGATTATATTTTCCCTGTTTTCTTTAGTTCCTTCAACTCTGCTTTTTTTTCTTTCAGTGATTTAATTATTTCTTCTGAAGGCTTCAAACTGTTTGGCTGCATCTTCCCGTATTTCTTCACGATGGCCATAATCTGCTTGTCTTTAATTTCCATCCATTTTTTTTAATGGATAGCCATGATCTGTTTGGTTTATCTTCTTCTACTTTACACATTTTATTTGTTTCTCTATTATCCTCTTCATCAGCATAGATGTTAGGTCATCTTCTTTGATTTTCTATCATGCTGTCCTTGTCCAAGGCTGTTCGCCCCCTGGATGGCTGGGTTCTGGAGATGCCATATTGCTCTGTGTTTTGTTGGTTGAGCTTTTGCTGACCTCTACCCATTGGGCTGTTTTAGGTGTGGGCTGTTAGTTTCTGTGCTTCCTGGAGTCCTGAGGTAGGGAGAATCCCCTGGCCAGAAGATAATTTTTCCTGAAGGAGTCCTCCTCTGTTTTTTGGGTATGGTCACTGTATGGCCAGTGTTTCAGGAATTGCCACTGCTCACCCTCAGGTGTATAGCCCTGAGTAGTAGCTGTGGTCTTGTTAGGCAGGAGGGGCCTCTCTTACCCATAGAAGTTCTCAAGACAGCTGCCCCACTGCTGGTTTCTCGTTATAAATTTAGTGAGCTGCTGCTGTTGTTACAGTTTTCCAGGTACAGTCCTCTTGAAGAACCTACTGATTCCCTAGCTGTGGGGTTTTCCCCAACAGGGAAACTCAGTCTGTTATCCTGGGGCACACAGTTCTGTCCGGGGAAAGTGAGAGGAGCACCCAGCAGTCTCTGGGCCAGAGGCTGAGTGCTCCGCCTCTGGGCCTGGAGAATGTTGGCACCTGGGGCGGCCTGGTGAGTTGGCAACTGGGGCGCTGCACTCTGGTCTGGAGGCTGGGTGCCCCACTCTGGACCGAAGCTGTGTGTCTGTGTCTGGGATGGTGGCTGCAGGCACCTGCTCTGGTCCAGATGCTGTGGATGCAGCCCTCTTGAAGGACCAGGATTCCCACAGTTTTGTCAGTCTAGCTAGGATAACTGGCTGATCCTTGCACAGTATCTGAGGGGTTGCTGTAATGGCTCTCTGGGCTTTTGTAGGTCTGAGGATGCAGCTGTGTGCCCCAGTACCCCAGCAGTACTCAATAATGGCGGATGAGCACAGCCCTGCCTGCATTAGAAGCTTGAGAGCCTAGGAGTCTGAGTGAATCCAGAAAGCCTTTTGGTGCTGGGTGTCCTGG
>JAEOAE010004230.1:0-14009 GCA_036365155.1 Meriones psammophilus | reverse complement strand
TTTATTTCTGTCTTAAAACTGTAGAAGAGATTATTAGCTGCTTCTCAAAGAAGTCTGTTTTATCTCTCATCCTGTTAGAATGTAGTGACAGCCAGTTTTGTTCATTCTCAGGTCTGCCCACAGTAGGGCTGTCTTTGCTCTGAGGCATGTTTAAGAGTCTCTTTTACAAAGCCATTAATTTATCTGGGAGTTTTTAAGTTTAAAGTTTGGGATTTGTATCACTGAGAGTTTATTCCTCTCCCCACCAAATTATATGTAAAGTAGGATTTGAAGGGTGTGGATACGTAGATTAGTTTGGGTGCCATTTGTTGTAGATTATTGATATTTACTATTGATAAATCTTTTAGTTAAGCAGTGGTTATTCCTAAACAGCGGTATAACCAAATCATCACGCAGAGACTAGGATCATTTAGTTAACCTAGAGGCACAATGCTTTGTGAAAGTTACTCCATCCTAAACCTCTAAGTCCACAGAGTTTCCTACCATTCAGATTCACCCATCATACTTGCTTTTAGTGATATTTTAGTTCCAGTACATTTCTGCATGTGGTGCTGAGACCTTCCTGCAGATTCTCCTCCTCTCTCCTGCCCCCTACCTCTTCCTCCCACTCTGGGCCAAGATGTCTCACCCTATCTCCTCCCATTGCCTGTGCATTGGGGCTGGTTGTTTTAATTGACAATATAGAGAAATAAAATGGTGGTATGTTTATGCAAAGTTGAGACAGGTGATGCTTAGAAAAAGCATCAAGGAATGCAATATCTGATTGAAACCAGACAGTGGAGGAGAGAAATCAGCATTTGAATGAACAAGGGTAAATTGTATACATTCCAAAAAAGAATATTATACTGATATAATCCCTTGTATCATATTAGAACAACATGGTCTAAAACTAGACCTCAATAGTAACAAAAATCCTAAACACCCTGCATATGCATGAAAACTGAACTCTACTCAATGACAGCTGGATTATGGAAGAAATAAACTAATGAGACTTTCTAGAATTTGTAAAAATGAAGGCACAACTTACTGAAACTAATGAGACATAATGAAAGTAATTTGAGAGGAAAGTTCATAGAACTAAGTGCCTTCATAAAGAAAAATCTGAGGCATTTAAATCAACATAACAACACACAAGAAAGACCTAGCCAAAAAGGAAGCAGACATATACAAGAGGAGTAAATGGCTAGAAATAATCAAACTTAAGGCAGAAATCAATAAATTAGAAACAAAGAAAGCAGTTCAAAGAATAAATAAAAAGCAAGAGCTGGTTCTTGGAGAAAATGACAAAGATAAACAAACCTTTAGCATAACTAACTAAAAACAGGGAGACACTTATACAACCAGCAAAATCAGAAAATAAAAGGGTATAATTACAGACACTTGAGGAAATTCAAAGAATAATTAGTTTTACCTTAAAAGTCTATATGCCACAAAATTTGAAAATCTAATGAAATGGAATATTTTCTTGCAAGATTACATATCAAAGTTGAATCTGGATCAGGTAACTAAATTAATAGACCTATATGCCCTAACAAAATATAAACAGTCATCAAATTCTTCCTGCAAACAAAGCTCAGAGCCTGATGGTTTTCAAGCGCAGAATTCTACCAGACCTTCAAAAGAGGTAACGCCAATACTCTTCAAACTATTTCACAAAACAGAAAAAGAAGAGCATTACCAAACTCATTCTATGAGGCCACATTCGCTTTGATACCTAAACTCACAAAAGCTAACTAATGGCAGGGATACACTAAGAAAGATAATTTGAACATTCCCCCTCTTATGAATATTGAAACAAAATACTAACAAAATACTCACAAAATGAATCTAAGAAAACAACAAAGATCTCATATACCATGACCATGGCTTCATCCTAGGCATGCAGGAGATACACATATAGAAAACCATCAGTGTAATCCACCACATAAATGGAACTGAAAAGAAAAACACATGATCATCCTAATTGATGCTGAAAAGATTTTAATAAATTCCAAGCCCAATTAATGTTAAAGTCTTGAGATATATCAGAGATAAAAGGCATTCTTTAAACACAGTAAAGATAATATACAATGCTTCCATAGTAAACATCAAAACTAAATGGAAAGCAATTTTAAATCAATCCCACTGAAATCAGAGACAAGTCAAGTTTGGTCACTCTCTCCCTTTCTCTTCAGTATAGTACTGGAAATCGAGCTAGAGCAGTAAAACAAATTCAAAGGAAACAAGGGGATACAAAGCAGAAAAGGAAGAAGTCAGAGTATCACTATTCACAGATGATATGATAGTATACTTGAGTGACCAGAGAAATTCTACCAGAGAACTACTACAGCTGATAAACACCTTCAGCAAAGTGGCTGGATATGTGTTGGGAAATATCTGAAGCCCCTCTGTATAACAAAAAGACAAGAAGGCTGAGAAAGAAATTATGAAAAAAACCTTGCAATAGCTACAATAAATAATAAAGTAAACTTGGGTGTGACTAACCAAGCAAGTGAAAATCTGTATAAAAGACTTCAAGTCTTGAAGAAACAAATTGAAGAAGATATCATAAGATGGAAACGATCTCCCATACTCATGGATCAGTAGGAATAACTGCAAAATGGGCCACTCTACCAAAAGAAATGTAGAGATTCAATGCAAGTCCCATCAAAATACCAACACAATTCTTTACAGACCTTGAAAGAACAATTAAACATCACATAAAACACAAAAAGCCAGAATAGTTAAAATAATCCAGTGGTCAGGCTGCCTCAAATGCCATTCCTGTCAGAACTTCCTGAAGTGCATCTGTGGTTCAAATGGCCCTCTACATCAAAAATGTCCCTGGCACTGCAGAAGAACCAAATTTTCATTTAAATACATATTTCAGTCCAGTTACTGAGAAAAACTGTTATGTAGCTGTAAAGGCTTGGGTGGTGGATCTACTTTTTTTCAGATATGGCTGTTGGGAAATCTCAACACAAAGAGAAATATTTAAATCCAAATTTGGCATCCAAATAAACACAGTCAGTGTCAAATACATAATTTAAAATATCTTCTGAATAATGTCTTTAAAGATTGACTATACATTGAATTATATTTTGTAATATCAAATTAAATAAAATATACCCAGATCTTTCTATTTAAAAACAAACAAACAAACAAATAAACAAACAAAAACTTTGGAGGTATTTACATCCTGGATCTCAAGCTGTACTACAGAGAAACAGTAAAATGGAGTGGTATTGGCATAGAAACATACTGGTGGATCAGTGGAATTCAATCAAAGACCCAGAAATGAACCCACACAACTACAACACCTAATTTTTTTACAAAGAAGCCAAACCATTCAATGGAAAAAAAGAACATTTTCAACCAGTGGTGTTTGTCTAACTGGATGTCCACATACAGAAATATACAAATAGATCTATACCTATCACCCTGCACAAAAAGTAAAGTCCTTGTGGGATAAAATATCTCAACATAAACTAACACTCTTAGTCTGTTATTTAAAAAAGTGAGGAAGAGGCTTGAAACACATTGGCACAGGAGACAACTTCCTGAACAGAACACCAGCAGCACAAGCTCTAAGATCAACAATAAAAATGGGATCTCATAAAACTTAAAAGCTTTCTAAAGCAAAGGACACTGTCAGCAGAACAAAAATGATGGCTTACAGACTGGGAAAGGATCTTCACCAATTTCTGCATCTGACAGAAGGCTAATACCAGAATATATAAAAACCTAACAATCAATTAATCCAATTAAAAATTGGGTACAGAGCTAAAGAGAAATTCTCAAAGAGGAATATTGAATGGTGTAGAAACACTTAAAAATGTTCAATGTCCTAAAAAAATCTGAGAAATGAAAATCAAAATGGCTCTGAGACTCCACCTCACACCTAAGAATGGCTAAGATCAAAACTCAAGGGACAACACATGCTGGAGATGATGTGCAGAAAGGAGAGCCCTCCTCCATTGCTGGTAAAATCTAAACTTGTACAGCTGCTTCGAAATCAGTCTGGTGCTCAGAAAACTGGGAATACTGCTACCCAAGACTCAGCTAAAAACTCCTAGGCATATATCAGAAAAGATGCTCAACCATACAGCAAGGAGATTTGCTCAACTATGACAATAACAGCTTTATTCATAATAGCCAGAATCTGAATCAAACTAGATGTCCCCTCAATGGGGAATGGATACAGAAATTGTGGTACATTTACACAAGGAAAATACTACTCAGGTATTAAAAACAAGAGAATCATGAAATTTGCAGACAAATGGATGGAACTAAAAGATCACCCTGGAGTGATGTATCCCAGAAGAGAAATACATGTATGGTATAGATTCACTTATAAGTGGCCATTAACTATACAATATAGATTGACATACTAAAATCTACAGACTTTTAAAAGCTAAAAGTACAAGGAGGAATATAGGAAGATGCTTAATTCTCATTCAGCAAAGAAACAGGATAGATGCCAGAACACATAGAAGAGAGAGAATAGATAGGAGCCTTCCATGGATGAACACTATGACTCCACCCAGAGGTGATTGAAGTAGATGCAGAGACCCACAGCAAAATTTTAGGTTTCTACAAAATTTTGTAGAGCACAAAAATCTTATTGAAGAAGTGGGATATAGAAGGACCTAAAGGGGACAGGAGTCACACAAGATCAACAAAGCAAAAAAAAAATCTGGGTCCTGGGGCACTGCAGAGACTGATGCATCAACCAAAGAGCATGAGAGGACTTAGACCCTCTGCTCAGATGTAGCCCATAGACACCTCAGTCTCCATATGGGATTCCTAGTAAGGGGAGAAGAGATAGTCTCTGAACTCAGTTGCCTGCTTCTTAATCACTTCTCACTGGTGGGGACAACTAGTAAGCCCACAGATGAATAGGATACAGGGAGTCATATTGGAAACTGATAGGCTAGGTTCTGATAGGACCTTCCCTATCAGAGGACTACAGGAGAAGGATAGGGGAGGAGGGGGAGGAATAGTGGGACATAGAGTAGATGAGGGAGGGGGCTACAATTGGGATACAAGGTGAACATATTGTAAAAATTAATGATAAACATGTGTGAAAGAATGAAGCATAAATAAGACACAATTTACTGAGAAACACACAAAAAATACTCACCATGTTTAATCATTGATCTAGCAAGAAATTAAAACGTAGACAACCAATACCTCAAATGACAAATAATGTATGTTTAGTGTCCTTCTTGGCACTATAGTAAAAGATAATGTGATAGGATGCACACAATATCATTGGAAATCTTTCTTCATGCACTGAACATGGAGTGACTTGTAGGAATTGAGATGTTGATTTATTTTCTCCTCACAGATCAGCAGGAATGTATCCCTTGATGAATTCAAGGGTACCCAAACCTTGAGATAAACTGCTCTTCTCCCCATGGCAGTGAACTTCCTGTCCTTTGAGGATCCTCTGGGCTTGGTCCTGGTCTGCATGGCTCTGTGCTTATCTGTCAGCACAGCTGTTGTTTTGAGGATCTTTCTTGATCACCATGACCCACCCATCATTAAGTCCAATACCTGGACTATAATAAAATCCCTTAATGTCTTCAAATGAAATTATTTACCTCTACTTTTAGTAAGTTTATATAAACTGTATATCTAGCCATAACTAAAGTCCCCTTTATTTAAGCAATGTTATATAGATACACTCTATTTTAGAATAGAAACTACTTCTGAAATCATATGTTAGTAAGTTGCCTATGTTATTTTTCAATTTGTGGACAATATAAGTGTTCAAATTTTAATCACATAATAGTAATTGTGATAAATAACACAGGTACTATATATTTTCCCTTAGTATTTTATTTTTCTGAAGGAAACAGGAATTAGGTTGACAGTTGACATCTTCTGTTGGACAGGAAAAACCTGGACCTCTGGCAAAGGGAGCTTGCAAAACTGTACATCCATAGCAGAAATCAGTGTTCTGAATTCTCAAAATGATGACAATAAATTTACCATATGAACCTCTTGTAACTTTCCTTGACATATGCACAATGGACTCAACATACTCCTTCAAAAATATTTTCTCAACCATACTCATTGCTATTCTGTTCACAATAGGTACAAAATGAGAACACCCAAATATCCTTCAACTGACATAGATAAGTGAAATGGTATGCACATAAGTAAATAGAAATATAAATGACAATATTGATTTAGGTAACTCAAATCCAGAAAAGAGATATCACATGTCCTATCTACTCTGAAGCATATAGCTCAAGATCTTCAGTTGTGAATATTTACCCTACTGTGAAAGAAAAGAAAGAGTGTGGTGAAAGACTGGGGACCAGCCCCAGAAGTTGATAGTTTCCAGAGAGTAGGGAAGGATAAGGTGGTGCAGAAATGAGTCAGACATGGTTGTCCAAAGAAACTGAGAGTCTTGACTGACTGGCAGTCAGAGTGCTTTCAGATTTCAACAATAGACAGATTTCAACAATAAAAGATAGATTCACATTGTTCTAAAGCAGAGATGATATCCTTTTTGTCCCCAGACAGGTGTTTTAACTGTCTCTTGGTCATAAATTTAGTCATCAGTGATAAACCTTATCTTTTACTATCATTTTTCTTCATCAACCCCTATCCTGACATTGCTGAGAATCTGGAGGCATATTTGCCACATCCTGGAAGCCCATTCTCAGGTTGGAAGTATTCTCTTATTTAATGGCAATAGATAGAAAATCTTTAAGCAGGCTTGGACATATTGCTTTGTCCCAAGAAGTATATTGTCAAATTTTAATGGACTGCCTCAAGAAAAACAATTTAGGCCAAAGCAGCAACAGTTATTATTCAATTCCTGGCATCATGCAATGTCTATACCTCATATCATTGTAGAATTTATTTATGTGCTAAATCTAAATATTCTTTCATTATTTTGGTCATACAACTCCACAGTGATACTGTGAAAGCTGATATTTTAGGAAAAGGAGGTCATAATACCTCACTTTTAAAATCATTTTTACAAAACATTCTTTGTCAATCATTATAAATCCTAGTTTAAGTTGAAAATGTCTCCAGGCATTCATTTACAGCTCCATCTAGTCATTGAGGGGCATATCATATGTAGGTCCTAATCTTATTGCCAAGTAATCACCTGAGGATACAGCAGTACGAGGTATTTAATCTCAAATGCTAGCAACTCTCCTAGCACTACAAACTTTGTATGCCTTTTTAAGAGTATGTTGTTCTGATTATTTTCTTCTTGAGGAAGCACAGGGGTAGATTTTGCAAGACTATCTTGGAGCTGAAGTCTCATAAGGAGTTCTGTGCCATTTTTGTGTGAGTTACAACTTCCACAAGGAAGACATTCATGTAGGGCCAGATAATTGATATTCCCCCTAAAAATGAGAGGAGCAGTATGTTCAAGATTTTTCTGGGGAAGCTTAGAAGCAGTATTCCAGGGTGAAGGCATAAATGTTTCATTAAAAAAAAAATCCCCATTGCTCCAATGTCCCCAGGTTGTACATGTATTAAAAACCCTCTAAGCATGTAGCAAGTGGAGATCAAGACCAAGCCTGAAAGATAGCATGAAGGCTACTGTAACATGCAACTCAGCTATGCTAGATCTTTGTCAAATAGATGTGCTGACTTCAAGACTTTAACTGTATATAAACTTTGGTGAGGTTTTAATCCATTTGGAGGTGACTTTTGAGTGAAAATAAGCATCTATTTCCATGTTTGTACATATAGGCATCTAGTTTGGTCAGCATCATTTGTGAAGATTTTATGTTTTTCCAGTATGTATTTCTATTTTTGTCATAGTACTAGTGTATTTACATAATCAAATATTACTCAGACACTTAAAAAATCAAATCATGAAACGTGAAGGTAAATGCACCTTTGCAGGTAAATGAGAGTGAGAGAACCTAGACCCCCAAAGAGAAATAGGGTATGTAATTGTTTTACATATATATTAGTTGCAAGATGTATGATATGCAAGCAACTGAACATAATACTACAGGGGATACATACAGATTAAGAACTGGAGGTTAGGGGAGCCAGAGATTTCTCCATAAGAAAGGGAAATAAATACTTGGAACAAATGGAAGGCAGGCTAAAAAGATAGAAATTCAGGGGATTGGGAAAGGAAGAGGGCAATGAAAAGGTAACATGAGGAAAGACAGGTAAAATCAAGGGTCATTTGTTTGGTGCAGTGGAAACCTACTGCAATAGAAACTTTCTAAAATATCTAAAATATATACATATAAGAAGCCAATATAAATGAAATCAGCACACAATAAGAAAGTCCCAACTGGAAATTTCTTGTCATTAAATTAAGCATCCAGTACTGGTAATAGTTTATATTTAACTGAGGTATTGGCCAAAGTAGTGTGATTGTAATGCCAAAACAATACAGGTTTTTGCCAAGACTATAGGCAGCTTTCCACAAATTGACTGCAATGCCCTATTGCTGGAGACAACACTTACACTTACATGGAACATAGATAAATAGAGCTTGTGCCTACATAGAACCTTCACACTTACATTCTAGCAATTTCGATATGGGAAGTGCTCTACAACTACAAGAGGAGAAATATAAACACTAACCCAGCTACCAAACTTTTGAACTCTAACAATGTTCTACCAGTAAGTCATATTAGTGTGAGTTGTAGGAGTAAATACCAATCTATAGTTGACTTAAAGGCCATTTCACATGATGGAATCCACACCTGACACTGGTTTATTGATCAAGAAAAAGAAATTACACAGCCCATGGTTCTGGGGGGGAAGAAAATACTACATTCTACTAAAAGTAATAAAATGACCATTGACACCATTCTGCTATACTCATAGATCAGTATCTTGTTCAGCCATCATCAAAAAACTGTCAGCCAGCATCTGATGGAGACAAATTCAACCCATAGAGAAAATAGATAGTCAGTGAGAGACATCAGAATATGCCCTTTAGGCTCTTCAGTAATTCAGCCAGAAGAGTTTAAGAGCCAGAAAGGATAAAGCATATCAAAGAACAAAGCACTATAAATTAAGAGGACTGGAAGAATATATAAACTGTGAGAGACTGAGGCAGCATGCAAGGCCTTTAATGTTGTCCTTAGCCTCTATCTCTAACTGATAAGTGCTACAAATGAAAATATAGTTTTCCAAGGGACACTTATTTTATCCAAGGGACTACTCTTTTTTTTTTTTTTTTTTAATGGCAGTCTGGGTGTCTCTGTAGGTCACCCCCTCTGTTATTCCTGTGAAGTCATGTACTGATTTAGATCACCTCTCCCATCGTGGAGCCATCACCCTGACCTTCTCACTTTGCCTGACCCTTTTTTTTTTTTTTTTTTTTTTTTCAATGCAGTTTATTCAGGAACCTTGAACAACTCGGACCTAGGGAAAAGCCAGCCCACAGCTTAAATAGCCTCTGGGTAGCAACCCAGGCGTGCCATGTAGGCAATGCAGATAGGTCCATTATACATGGAAGCAAGCCAGATCCTCAGCCTTAGCCAATGTGGAATTGTTCGTGACAGAGAGCACTCACCATCGGGAAGGTGGAAGGCGGAAACCAGCTCCATCTTTAATGCATAGCATTCCGCAGCTCTCTACAGTTCCCCTTTTGTTTTAGACGATCAGGCAAGAGTAGAGGTCTGATCTCTGATATTAGAAATAAATTGGGACTTTGTACTGATGTTCATTTAGGTGTCATCCACTCCAAAGAGCATCAGACCTGTCCGATACCTTTTTCTCAGAGGCGGGACCTGGGGCATCAACCCGCATGCAATCAGACATGCTCTTCTCTGGGTCGAAAGCGCCAACCCTGAGTGCAGTGCTTAGCCTCGCATCCTGAGCGTAACATTTTAGCTTTTTATGGTAGCCAACCATGCTTGGGGAGAATGTCCTGCTTCAATGGCTGTAAAGGCCTGAATGATCATGGCTGCATCACACTGTTGTGAGACTCTAATCTTGCATATATACCACAGGCAAACCAAGGAGACCAACACCAGATGGCCTGCTAATGCTCCCATGCCCGCCCATTCCTTCAGATGATTCATGGCTGCAGCAATCCATGATGATAATCCTGTGGCTAGTCCCAAGTCCCACTCTGGTAGAATTTACTGTGACAATGGCCACTCAGCTGCTCCATCAGAGTATCAAATTCTCCAGTCCAATTACCTAAAAAATATAGCTCGACAATTGTTTAGACAGATTTGCAGCACAGGAAAAATTTCATGTTATATGCTAGTGACTCAAAGTCCAGCATATTTTCATTGACAGCCAAGTTGAGCGATTTGCCATAGGGTATCAGTTTGCTCCTGCACGAGGTCATTCTCTGATTGAACACCATCAAGCCTTTTTAGTTGAGCATTAATTCCTTTATGTACAACTAAGGCATGAGCTACATTGGCTAAATGATTGATCAGGGTCTGAGTAGTCTGCCCAGTATGACTCATGGCTAATGCCCCGTGGTAGCTCCAACAGCCACCAATGAGATGGTAGTAAATAATGGTGGCTGTAGTTCCAAGATCCCTTTCTGTCTGAAGAGAGTCATAGCGTGAGGGGCATCAACGGGCACAGGGCACCCAGTGAGGCATGCGAGTAACCAGGGCATACCTAAATTTACTAGCATTCCAGCATTGGGCAAAAAAGGCAAGTATCATTACCACAATAACTTGGCTCTATCTGGCTAATAATGAATAAAAATGGGGATATAGACAAACAGGTGTGGGCTTATAGGAAATAGGAAATATTATGAGAAGCCTTAACCCCTCGTTGGAACATCCTGCATCAGTTCTAGAACTAGCAGTGGTGGTGTCTGAGGTCTGAGTAGGTTAAGGAGACCATTGACCCCAGGGGCGAGTTGTGCTCCATGCCAATTGACTAACTCCCTGTTTTCTCCACTTTGAAAGTCATTTAAGGTTCTTAAATTATTTTTTCCCTTTTTTAAAAATTTTTCATCAATTACACTTTATTCATTCTGCATCCCCCCATAAGCCCCTCCCTCCTCCCCTCCCAATCCCACCCACCCTCCTCCCTTTGCTTGCATGCCACTCCCAAGTCCACTGATAGGGAGGTTCTCCTCTCCTTTCTGATCTTAGTCTATCAGTTCACATCAAAAGTGGCTGCATTGTCCTCTACTATGGCCTGGTAAGGCTGCTCCCCCCCAGGGGGAGGTGATCAAAGAGCAGGCCAATCAGATTATGTCAGAGGCAGTCCCTCTTCACATTACTATGTAACCCAAATGGACTCTGAACTGCTATGGGCCACATCTGTTCAGGGTTCTGGGTTATCTCTATGAATAGTCCTTGGTTGGGGTATGAGTCTCTGGGAAGTTCCCTGTGTTCAAATTTTCTTGTTCTGTTGCTCTCCTTGTGGAGACCCTGTCCTCTCCAGCTCTTACTATTTCCCAGTTCTACCTAAAATTCCATTCACTCCGCCCAACAGTTGCCCATCAGGCTCAGCATCTGCTTTGATAGTCTGAAGGGCAGAGGCTTTCAGAGGCCCTCTGTGTAGGTTCCTAGGTTGTTTCCTGTTTTCTTTCTTCTTCTGATGTCCATCCTCTTTGCCTTTCCGGATGGGGATTGACATTTTAGTTAGGTCCTCTCTCTGTTTAGTTTCTTTTAGATGCACAGGTTTTAGTGGGTTTGTCCTATGTTGTATGTCTATATGAGTGAGTATATACCATGTGTGTCTTTTTGCTTCTGGGACAACTCACTCAGGATGATCCTTTCCAGATCCCACCATTTCCTGCAAATTTCATAATTTCCTTATTTTTCATTGCTGAGTAATATTCCATTGTGTAGATGTACCACAATTTCTGCATCCATTCTTCAGTTGAGGGGCATCTGGGTTGTTTCCAGCTTCTGGCTATTACAAATAAAGCTGCTAAAACATGGTTGAGCAAATGTCCTTTGTGTACTTGAGCCTCTTTTTTGTATATGCCCAGTAGTGGTATGGCTGGATCTTGAGGAAGCGCTTATTCCTAGTTGTCTGAGAAAGCGCCAGATTGATTTCCAGAGTGGTTGTACAAGTTTACATTCCCACCAGCAGTGGAGAAGGGTTCCCCCTTTCTCCACAACCTCTCCAGCATGTGTTGTCACTTGAGTTTTTGATCTTGGCCATTCTCATGGGTGTAAGGTGAAATCTCAGGTTGTTTTGATTTGCATTTCCCTAATGGCTAGTGAGGTTGAGCATTTCTTTAAGTGCCTCTCTGCCATTCGGTATTCCTCTACAGAGAATTCTCTGTTTAGCTCTGTTCCCATTTTTTAAGTGGATTACTTGGTTTGCTGCTTTTCAGCTTCTTTAGTTCTTTATATATACTGATATGAGTCCTCTGTCAGATAAAGGGTTGGTGAAGATTCTTTCCCAATCTGTAGGTGGTCACTTTGTTTTGATGACGGTGTCCTTTGCTTTACAGAAGCTTTTCAGTTTCATGAGGTCCCATTTATTGACTGTTGCTCTTAGAGCCTGTGCTGTTGGTGTTCTGTTTAGGAAGTTTTCCCTGTACCAATGAGTTCTAGGGTATTTCCCACTTTTTTTCAAGCCGATTTAATGTGTCTGGTTTTATGTTGAGGTCTTTGATCCACTTGGATTTCAGTTTTGTGCAGGGTGACAAGTATGGATCTATTTTCATTTTTCTACATGTAGACATCCAGTTAGACCAGCACCATTTGTTGAAGATGCTATCTTTTTCCATTGTATGGTTTTGGCGCTTTTGTCAAAGATCAGGTGTCCATAAGTGTGTGGGTTTTTTTCTGGGTCCTCTGTTCGGTTCCATTGATCCACCATTCTGTTTCTATGCCAGTACCATGCAGTTTTTAAAACTGTTGCTCTATAGTACAACTTAAGATCAGGGATGGAGATACCTCCGTAAGATCTTTTATTGTAGAGGATTGTTTTAGCAATTCTGGGTTTTTGTTATTCCATATGAAGTTGAGAATTTTTCTTTCCAGGTCTGTAAAGAATTGTGTTGGTAATTTGATGGGCATTGCATTGAATCTGTAGATTGCTTTTGGTAAGATGGCCATTTTACTATGTTAATCTTTCCAAGCCAGGAGCATGGGAGATCTTTCCATCTTCTCATATCTTCTAATTCTTTCTTCAGAGATTTGAAATTTTTTTCATACAAGTTTTGACTTCCTTGGTTAGGGTTACCCTGAGGTACCTTATGTCATTTGTGTGGCTAGAAGGGTGTTGTTTCCTAATTTTTTTCTCAGCCCTTTTGTCTTTTGTATACAGGAGGGCTACTGATTTTTTGAGTTAATTTTGTATCCGCCACTTTGCTGAAGGTGTTTATCAGCTGTAGGAGTTCCTGGTAGAGTTTTTGGGGTCACTCACGTATACTATCATATCATCTGCAAATAGTGATAATTTGACTTCTTCCTTTCCAATTTGTATCCCCTGATCTCCCTTCAACTGTCTTATTGCTCTAGCAAGGACTTCCAGCACTATGTTGAAGAGATATGAGAGAGTGGGCAGCCTTGTCTTGTCCCTGATTTTAGTGGGATTGCTTTTAAGTTTCTCTCCATTCAGTTTGATGTTGGCTATAGGCTTGCTGTATATCGCCTTTACTATGTTTAGATATGTGCCTTGTATCCCTGATCTCTCCAATACTTTGAACATGAATGGATGTTGATTTTGTCAAAGGCTTTTTCAGCATCTAGGGAGATTATCATGTGGTTTTTTCTTTCAGTTTGTTAATATGGTGGATCACATTGATGGATTTCCCCTTATATTGAAAATAGTAAGTTGCATATAAATTCAGGCTCTTTAGAATAACTCCCTGATCTCTCAAGAGAGATTCTAAAAACCTAGAATGGCTGGAGTCAGATTATATATAATCTTGAGGACCCTTATCCCTATATCCAGTAAACTTTCAATAATAAATTAGGAATAAAGATATATTGCATAATAAAACTAAATATGAGCAGTATCTCTGTAAAACTTCACTACAGAAGCCAATCAATGACATACTCCAATCTAAAGTGTTAACCATACCCAAGACAACAAAAAAAGAATGAATAATCCCAAGCATAAAATCAGAAGGC
>JAEOAE010002700.1:0-14144 GCA_036365155.1 Meriones psammophilus | reverse complement strand
AAGTTAGGGTTATTGTTAGGCTTAGGCTTAGGCATAGGCTTAGGTTTAGGTAGGGTTAGGGTTAGGGTTAGGGTTAAGGTTAGGTTTAGGGGTTAGGGTTAGGGTTAGGGGCTTAGGGTTAGGGTTAGTGTTACATCACTTTACATTTTTCCTGTTATAATAATTGAACAGGTGACACAAACGTGAATTAGCATACAAAGTTGTGCTTTGTGTTTCTGTTCTTTCGATGGAAACTTGTTTCTGTGCTGTACAGTGTGATATATCACTTTTCAGTTTTCCTGTTATAATAATTGAATCGGTGACAGATATTTGAATTAGTATACAAAGTTGTGCTTTGCGTTTCTGTTCTTTCAATGGAAACTTGTTCCTGTGTTGTACAGTTCGTTATATCACTTTTCAGTTTTCCTGTTATATTAATTGAACGGGAGACACATATGTGAATTAGTTTACAAAGTTGTGCTTTGTATTTCTGTTCTTTCTATGGAAACTTGTTTCTGTGCCGTACAGTGCGGGGTAACACTTTTCAGTTTTCCTGTATTCCTAATTGAGCGAGCGACACCCATGTGATTCTGTTTAGAAGTAGTGCTTTGGAGCCAAGATGGTGGCACCGGGAAAACAGCACTTCTGAGCAACAAGACAGCACTATCCGGGCAGCGACCAGGAGACTGAACTCAGGGCCCTGAAACTACATCGATTGTGTTTCCCAGTTGAGGGGAGGCTCCCACGGCGTGGGAATTGGTCGGGTCCACTCTTGGCTGCACAGCCAGAACCCGGAAGAAATCCCTGGTATGGCGGGCTTTTGGCCTCCGGGCTGGAGCCGCAAGCGGGCGGATCCCTGCCACTTCCCCAGGCTGATCTGTGGGCACAAGGGTACGTGACACTGGGAGTCCCAGTCTCGGAGGGACCCCACGGGGAAACAGGGTTGCGGGTCTGATCGCAGTTCACCCAGTCTCTCCCCGGAAATTCTCTGCCACCATCATAGCCGATCTCCTGCCGCATGCAGAGAGCTTTGCGATCAGCTCAGCAGTACAGACAACCTGTGCGCCCCAATACAACAGGGACTGGGAACCCCTGTCCGGAGAGGACCCCACAGAGAAATTTCCCAGGCTGATCCGTGGGCACAAGGGTACCTGAGACTGGGAGTCCTAGTAGCAGGGGGACCCCACAGGGAAGCAGGGTTGCGGGTCTGATCTCAGGTCTCCCAGTCTCTCCCCGGAAATTCTCTGCCGCCATCACAGCCGAGCTCCTGCCACGCACAGAGAGCTTTGCGCTCAGCTCAGTGGTACAGACAAGCTGTGCGTCCCAGTACAGCAGGGACTGGGAACCCCTGTTCGGAGAGGACCCCACAGAGAAGGAAGAAACAGTGCTGCTGGGGTCACCTAGGGAAAGTCTAGCAGACTGCAGATTGCAAAAAGACAGAAATGAGTGCTCCGAGACACCACAGCAGTACTCAAACCCAAGAAAGCTAGCTACATTCAAGAAAACACAGGAAATAAATAACCTCACTTCAGTAAAACAAAAAGCAACCAAGCACACAACCATATGACCACAGCCAACATCAAAGTCAAAGGATTTAACAGCCACTGGTCATTACTCTCTCTCAATATCAATGGACTGAATTCTCCAATAAAAAGACACAGACTAACAGAATGGATGCGTAAACAAAACCCAGCAATCTGTTGTATACAAGAAACACACCTAAGACACAAAGATAGACATTACCTGAGGGTAAAGGGATGGAAGACGGCTTTTCAAGCAAATGGACCCAAGAAGCAAGCAGGAGTAGCCATTCTAATATCTGATAAAATAGTCTTTCAACCAAAATTCCTCAAAAGAGATGGGGAAGGACACTTCATACTCATCAAGGGAAAATTCCACCAAGAAGACATCACAATCCTGAACATCTATGCCCCAAATAAAAGGGCACCCACATTTGTGAAAGAAACATTGATAAAAATTAAACCACATATAGCTCCCCACACACTAATAGTAGGAGACTTCAACACCCCACTCTCAACAAAGGACAGGTCAACAAAACAGAAATTAAACAAAGAAACAATATCTTTAACAGAGGTAATGAACCAAATGGACCTAACACATATTTACAGAACCCTACACCCAAACACAAAAGAATTTACCTTCTTCTCAGCACCTCATGGAACCTTCTCCAAAATAGACCACATAGTTGGTCACAAAGCAAGCCTCAACAAATACAGGAAGATTGAAATAATCCCTTGTATCCTGTCGGATCACCATGGAATAAAGCTGGACCACAGTAACAACAGAAATAGCAAAAAGCCTACACATACATGGAAACTGAACAACTTGCTACTAAAAGACAGCTGGGTCATAAAGAAATAAAGAAAGAAATTAAAATCTTCCTAGAACTCAATGAAAATGAAGACACAACATACCCAAACTTCTGGGACACAATGAAAGCAGTGCTAAGATGAAAGTTCATAGCACTAAGTGCCTTCAAGAAGAAATTTGAGACAGCACATTCAAGCAACTTAATGGCTCACTTAAAAACCCTAGAAAAAGAAGAAGCAGACACACCAAGAAGGAGCAGACGGCTGGAAATAATCAAACTCAGGGCTGAAATCAATCAATTAGAAACAAATAAAACAATTCAAAGAATCAATGAAACCAAGAGCTGGTTCTTTGAGAAAATCAACAAGATAGACAAACCCTTAGCCAAGCTAACTAAAAGGCAGTGAGACACCATCCAAATCAACAAAATCAGAAATGAAAAGGGGGACATAACTACAGACACTGAGGAAATCTAAGCAATCATTAGGACTTACTTCAAAAGTCTATACAGAACAAAATTTGAAAATTTAAATGAAATGGACAATTTTCTTGATTGATTCTACTTACCAAAGCTAAATCAGGACCAGGTAAATCAATTAAATAGTCCTATATCCCCCAAGGAAATAGAAGCAGTCATCGAAAGTCTCCCATCCAAAAAAAGCCCATGACCTTGATGGTTTCAGCGCAGAATTCTACCAAACATTCAAAGAAGAGCTAACACCAACTCTCTTCAAACTATTCCACGAAATAGAAACAGAAAGAGCATTACCAAACTCATTCTATGAAGCCACAGTCACCTTGGTACCTAAATCTCACAAAGACTCAACAAAGAAAGAGAATTTCAGGCCAATCTCCCTTATGAACATTGATGCAAAAATACTCAACCATATACTCGCAAACCGAATACAAGAACACATCAAAGATATCATCCACCATGACCAAGTAGGCTTCATCCCAGGTATGCAGGGATGGTTCAACATACGGAAATCCATCAATGTGATCCACCATATTAACAAATTGAAAGAAAAAAAAACACATGATAATCTCCCTAGATGCTGAAAAAGCCTTTGACAAAATCCAACATCCATTCATGTTTGAAGTACTGGAGAGATCAGGGAAACAAGGCACATATCTAAACATAGTAAAGGCGATATACAGCAAACTTATAGCCAACATCAAACTGAATGGAGAGAAACTTAAAGCAATCCCACTGAAATCAAGGACAAGACAAGGCTGCCCACACTCTCCATATCTCTTCAACATAGTTCTGGAAGTCCTTGCTAGAGCAATAAGACAGTTGAAGGAGATCAAGGGGATACAAATTGGAAAGGAAGAAGTCAAATTATCACTATTTGCAGATGATATGATGGTATACGTGATTGTCCCCAAAAACTCTACCAGGGAACTCCTACAGCTGATAAACACCTTCATCAAAGAGGCTGGATACAAAATTAACTCAAAAAAATTCAGTAGCCCTCCTGTATACAAAAGACAAAAGGGCTGAGAAAGAAATTAGGGAAACAACACCCTTCACAATAGCCACAAATGACATACGGTGCTTCGGAGTAATGCTAACCAAGGAAGTCAAAGACTTGTATGAAAAAAATTTCAAATCTCTGAAGAAAGAACTAGAAGAAGATATGAGAAGATGGAAAGATCTCCCATGCTCGTGGCTTGGTAGGATTAACATAGTAAAAATGGCCATCTTAAAAAAGCAATCTACAGATTCAATGCAATGCCCATCAAATTACCAACACAATTCTTTACAGACTTGGAAAGAAAAATTCTCAACTTCATATGGAATAACAAGAAACCCAGAATTGCTAAAACAATCCTCTACAATAAAAGATCTTCTGGAGGTATCTCCATCCCTGATCTTAAGTTGTACTATAGAGCAACAGTTTTAAAAACTGCATGGTACTGGCATAGAAACAGAATGGTGGATCAATGGAACCGAACCAAGGACCCGGAAATAAACCCACACACTTATGGACACCTGATATTTGACAAAGACGCCAAAATCATACAATGGAAAAAAGATAGCATGTTCAACAAATGGTGCTGGTCCAACTGGATGTCTACATGTAGAAAAATGAAAATAGATCCATACTTATCACCCTGCACAAAACTGAAGTCCAAGTGGATCAAAGACCTCAACATAAAACCAGACACATTAAATCGGCTTGAAAAAAAAAAAATGGGGAATACCCTAGAACTCATTGGTACAGGGGAAAACTTCCTGAACAGAACTCCAACAGCACAGGCTCTAAGAGCAACAATCAATAAACAGGACCTAATGAAACTGAAAAGCTTCTGCAAAGCAAAGGACACCGTCATCAAAACAAAGCTACCTCCTACAGATTGGGAAAGAATCTTCACCAACACTTTATCTGACAGAGGACTCATATCAAGTATATATAAAGAACAAAAGAAGCTGAAAAGCAGCAAACCAAGTAATCCACTTAAAAAAATGGGGAACACAGCTAAACAGAGAATTCTCTGTAGAGGAATACCGAATGGCAGAGAAGCACTTAAAGAAATGCTCAACCTCACTAGCCATTAGGGAAATGCAAATCAAAACAACCCTGAGATTTCACCTTACACCCATGAGAATGGCCAAGATCAAAACCTCAAGTGACAACACATGCTGAAGAGGTTGTGGAGAAAGAGGAACCCTTCTCCACTGCTGGTGGGAATGTAAACTGGTACAACCACTCTGGAAATCAATCTGGCGTTTTCTCAGACAACTAGGAATAGTGCTTCCACAAGATCCAGCCATACCACTCCTAGGCATATATCCAAAAGAGGCTCAAGCACACAAAAAGGAAATTTGCTCAACCATGTTCGTAGAAGCTTTATTTGTAAAAGCCAGAAGCTGGAAACAACCCAGATAACCCTCAACTGAAGAATGGATGCAGAAAATGTGGTACATCTACACAATGGAATATTACTCAGCAATGAAAAATTAGGAAATCATGAAATTTGCAGGTAAATGGTGGGATCTGGAAAGGATCATCCTGAGTGAGTTGTCCCAGAATCAAAAAGACACACATGGTATATACTCACTCATATAGACATACAACATAGGACAAACCCACTAAAACCTGTGCATCTAAAGAAACTAAGCAAGAGAGAGGACCCCAACTAAAATGTCTAATCCCCATCCGGAAAGGCAAAGAGGATGGACATCAGAAGAAGAAGAAAACAGGAAACAACCTAGGAACCTACCACAGAGGGTCTCTGAAAGCCTCTGCCCTACAGACTATCAAAGCAGAAGCTAAGCCTGATGGGCAACTGTTGGGCAGAGTGAATGGAATTTTATGTAAGAACTGGGAAAGAGCAAAAGCTGGAGAGGACAGGGTCTCCAAAAGGAGAGCAACAGAACAAGAAAATTTGAACACAGGGAACTTCCCAGAGACTCGTACTCCAACCAAGGACTATTCATAGAGGTAACCCAGAACCCCTGCACAGAAGTAGCCCAGGGCAGTTCATAGTCCAATTGGGTTACATAGTAATGAGAAGAGGGGCTGCCTCTGACATGAACTGACTGGCCTGCTCTTTAGTCACCTCCTCCTGAGGGGGAGCAACCTTACCAGGCCATAGTAGAGGACAATGCAGCCACTTTTGATGCGAACTGATGGAGTAAGATCAGAAAGGAGAGGAGAACCTCCCCTATCAGTGGACTTGGGGAGTGGCATGCATGCAGAGGGAGTGGGGAGGGTGGGATTGGGAGGGGAGGGAGGGGCTTAAGGGGGGATGCAGAGTGAATAAAGTGTAATTGATGAAACATTTTAAAAAAAAGGGAAAAAATAATAATTTAAGAACCTTAAATGACTTTCAAAAGTGGAGGAAAACATGGAGTTAGTCAATTTACATGGAGCACGTCTTGCCCCTGGGGGCAATGGTCTCCTGAACCTACTCAGACCTCGGACACCACCACTGCTAGTTCTAGAACCAATGCAGGATGTTCCAACGAGGGGGTTAAGGCTTCTCATAATATTTCCTATAAGCCCACACCTGTTTGTTTACGTGACCCATTTTTATTCATTATTAGCCAGATAGAGCCAAGTAATTGTAGTAATGATACTTGCTTTTTTGCCCAATGCTGTAATGCTAGTAAATTTACTAGCTGGTTACTCACATGCCTCGCTGGGTGCCTGTGCCCGTTGATGACCTCACGCTATGACTCTCTTCAGACAGAAAAGGGATCTTGGAATTACAGCTGCCATTGTTACTGCCATCTCATTGGCGGCTGTTGGAGCTACCACCACAGCATTAGCCATGAGTCATACTGGGCAGACTGCTCAGACCCTGATTAACCCTTTAGCCAAGGTAGCTCATGCCGTAGATGTACAAAAAGGAATTAATGCTCAACTAAAAGGAGGTTTGATGGTGTTCAATCAGAGGTTTGACCTCGTGCAGGAGCAAATTGATACCCTATGGCAAATCGCTCAACTTGGCTGTCAATGAAAGTATGCTGGACTTTGTTTCACTAGCATACAACATGAGAATTTTCCCTGTGCTGCAAATCTGTCTAAACAATTGTCAAGCTATATTTTAGGTAATTGGACTGGAGAATTCGATACTACGATGGACCAGCTGAGAGTGGCCATTGTCATGGTAAATTCTACCAGAGTGGACACAGGACTAGCCACAGGATTATCATCATGGATTGCTGCAGCCATGAATCATCTGAAGGAATGGGCGGGCATGGGAGCATTAGCAGGCCTTCTGGTGTTGGTCACCTTGGTTTGCCTGTGGTATATATGCAAGATTAGAGTCTCACAACAGTGTGATGCAGCCATGACCATTCAGGCCTTTACAGCCATTGAAGCAGGACATTCTCCCCAAGCATGGTTGGCTACCATAAAAAGCCAAAATGCTACGCTCAGGATGCAAGGCTAAGCACTGCACTCAGGGTCAGCAGCCTTGGACCCAGAGAAGAGCATGTCTGATTGCATGCAGGTTGATGCCCCAGGTCCCGCCTCTGAGAAAAAGGTTTCGGACGGGTCTGATGCTCTTTGGGTGGATGACACCTAAATGAACATCAGTACAAAGTCCCAATTTATTTCTAATATCAGAGATCAGACCTCTACTCTTGCCTGATGCGTCCAAAACAAAAAAAGAGGAACTGTAAAGAGCTGCGTAATGTCGCGCCTGAAAGATGGAGCTGGTTTCTGCCTTACACCTTCCCGATGGTGAGTGCTCTCTGTCACAAACAACTCCACATTTGGCTAAGGTTGAGGATCTGGCTTGCTTCCATGTATGTGGACCTATCTGCATTGCCCACGTGGCATGCTGAGGTTGGTTACCCAGAGGCTATTTAAAGTGGGATGGCTTTCCCCAGAGTCAGATGATTGTTCAAGGTTCCTGTATAAACTGCATTTAAAAAATAAATAAATAAAACAAAACATCAAGTTAAAAAATAAAAGTAGTGCTTTGTTTTTGTGTTCTTTCATTCGAAACTTGTTCCTGTGCTGTACAGTGCATTATATCACTTTTCAGTTTTCCTGTATTCCTAATTGAGTGAGTGGCACACATGTGATTTAGTGTACAAAGTAGTGCTTTGCGTTTATGTTCTTTCGTTGGAAACGGAAAAAGTTAGGGTTAGGGTTAGGGTTAGGCTTAGAGATAGGATAGGGTTAGGGTTAGGGTTAGGGTTAGGGTTAGGGTTAGGGGTTAGGATTAGGGTTAGGGTTAGGGTTAGGTGCTTAGGGTTAGGGTTAGGGTTATATCACTTTTCAGTTTTCCTGTTATAATAATTGAAGAGGCAAAACGAATGTGAATTAGTTTACCAAGTTGTGCTTTGCGTTTCTGTTCTTTCGATGAAGACTTGTTTCTTTGCCATACATTTCTATATATCGCTTTTCAGTTTTCCTGTATTCCTAATTGAGCGAGTGACACACATGTGATTTAGTTTACAAAGTAGTGCTGAAAGACCCCCGCCTCACCAAAAGTTACAAGCAGCTAATAGTTAATGTCATTTTGTACAGCACTGTTTTGAAAAACTCTGAAGGATACCACTGTTTTGAGAAACTATTGTGGGCTGTGGAGCAAAATAGCTGAAGAGACCCAGCTGCTGGGGATATCTGCGGTCAGGCTGCCCCAGTTGAGCCAAATATCAATTTGTGCTGACCACGCATATGAGAAGTTTGTGAGACTGTTCCAGCTGAGATAGGGGCCCTAAGACAAATAGTGAGACTGTTCCAGCTGAGATAGGAGCCCTAAGACAAACAACAGGTGGCAGTCCCAAGATTGAGAGCCATCATGACCTTTCCAACCACCCAGTTCCTGATATCATGGTGTCCCTGCCAAACTCTGACTCAAGTTGTGGTCTCATTTAAATGTACCAATCAGCTCCCTGTAACTATGTTTCTCGCTTCTGTACCTGCGCTTTTGCTCTGAGACCCTATAAAAAGCCCAGCTTTCCACTCAGGGGGTGCGCAAGTCTTCCAAGAGACTTTGTCGCCCCGGGTACCCGTGTATCAAAATAAAGCCTCTTGCTGTTTGCAGCCGAACATCTGGTCTCTTGATCCTTGGGAGGGGGTCTCCCTGACGGAAGACACCCATCGGGAGTCTTTCATTTGGAGGCCCCAGCGAGATCTGAGACCCCTGCCAAGGGACCACCGATCCAGCGTCGGGAGGTAAGACTGCCGGCTTTTTGTTCTGTGAGTCTTGTGTATCGTGGTGTTAAGCAGTCTGTTTTGTGTCTGTCTGTTTCCAGGGGGTTCGAGTCTCCCTGTGGTCTGAGGCTTGGCCCAAGTCATCTGTATTTCGGGAATCTAAAGGAGTTGACGGAATCGGACTTTCTTTCCGTGGCTCCTGGGAGACGTCTCAGGAGTGTTCTGTAGGGAGCTGTTTTCACGGATCCCATCTGAGTGGTGAGAGAGCTGATTTCTCGGCTCTCGTTTGTCTGGAAGCACGAGCCGACTCGGACTTCTCGGGGCCTCGCCCCTGTTCGAAGGCTACGTGTTTCATCTGGGAGACAGAGGAACCGGACCTCCGACACCGTCTCCATCTGAATTTTTGCTTTCAGTTTTGTGTCTTATCTCGTGCCGTGCAGCTTGTGTTGTGTTCTGTCTGTCTCGTCTTTATAGTAAGTGTGATAAGTGTTTTTTATGTATTTGAAAAAATGGGACAAACTGTCACTACTCCCAAAAGTTTAACTTTACAGCAAAGGAGCACGGGGGAGGGGAGAGGCCCAGCCAGGAAGCAGGTTCAGGACCTGTGTGGGAGGTAAGCTACAGTAGAGCTCACAAGGGAGCCAAGGGAGTAGGCAAGGCTCATGGGCTTGCTGGATGAAAGTCCTTAGACATGGCTAGGCGGGGATTGGCACCGTAGCTGCTCCATGATAGGAGCTGCTCTGGCTGCTGAGAGAGGAAAACTCCTCCCCCTTGCCTTCATGCCAGCTTAGCAGGGAAGTAAGCAGCAAGAGCTCACCACCCTCTTGCTCCTCTTTCCCTCCTCCCACCTAGGGGGGCTTGCAACTTACAGATCAAACAGTAATTTAGAAAAAAAAAACTGTACTTACTGTAATGTTTAGAATTGCAGCTGAGTCTGTCTGTTTAAATATATGGCCATTATCCAATTGTTTTCAACTGGTCTTAAATGGTTGATATGATAAAAAAATAATTGGGTGTGATTTAAGGTTAAATTCAAATTCTTGTTTTAAACACCTATATGTGTCTACGTGTTTGTAGGGTCTATAAATGCACATGTTTAAATAAGAACAATGTAAATTGCCACATGGTGTGGCTCAGGAAAAAAAAAAAAAAAAAAAAAAAAAAAAAAAAAGGTTGCAAAATCTCTGAGTCAAAATGATTTTATTTCCTTTTAGGATAAGAAGAAAGTCTTATTCTAAGTTGATATTGGTTCTGAAGATTAGGTTGTTTTCACTGATAAATTTTGGTCTTAAAATCTAGTTTCAACTTTTAAAATTATGGTTCCCGGGAAAATTTGGCCAGCTGCTGGGCGTTAATTCTCATTTCCTTCTAGGTTAAAAGGATAACTTATTTTAATTGGTTAATTGGTATTGGTTTTAAAATTAAATTGCTTACACTGGTAAATTCTGGTTTTAAAATCTGGTTTTGAAATGTTTAAGGCTGTAAAATGTTTAAAGTTTATCAGGCATTTGGGTATGACAATGATCTTGGGTATTTTATTAATTTTACTAAATCAAACCCTGCCGTATTGTTTGTGCTAACTGAAAAAATTGCAGTTTTTAAAATGTATCTTGTGGAGAGCTGTTTGTTTGTTAAGCTGATTTGTGATCATCTTATCCGCTACAGAAAAGTATTTTTAAAAAATGGCAGTTTCAAAACTCCTCTTTATAGTAATGTATAGAAAGCAAATTGTACGTAGACTCTGGGCTTCTGCAGGATTATGTCAAAATGGAAAGGATTTTAGTGAGAGTTTTTATCTTGTCTGAAAAGCAATAAGGAAAGCAAGAAAGTAAGCATGTCTGGTTAAGCCAGAAAAAGAAAGCTAGGAACCTGAAGGTATATAGAATGTTGCAGAAGGTTAGTGGATGTGTTATAAAAAGCCAGAGAGCTAGCTGGTAGGTTTGGTATGGCTAAAGTAATTCTTCTAAAGCCTGTTTGATCCCTGGGAACTTTTGGTTGTGGGGGATTATGGATGCTCCACAGTGTTTGCTGTATCATCAACAGCACCTAATGGCTATTTTTGGTATTGTCAGTCATAGCCTGTGCTAACACATGGCTAGCTGCCATGATGGTTCAGGGATAGAGAGCACATAAAGCTGTAGTTTTGCTGCCATATTTGTTTAGGACTTCCAGCTGAGTTCAGTTACACATGGCCAACCACCATACTGGTTCAGAGATAAAGAGGGTAAAACTATGAGTTTGCCACCATTTTGTTCAGGTATCTCAGTTATGTATAGTCATATCAGTGTTAAGTGCAAAAGCTTTTTACTGTTTAATTTTAATGCAAGTGGTAGGAGTAGCAAGATTTGCAAGCCTTTCTATGAACTGTATCAGATTAAAAGGTTTGCTTTGATTTTAGTTCAGAAAGAGCAGATTTAAAGTCATGCTAAATACTGCAGTTGAGCCTTACCTAGTCTCCTTGTTCAAGTTTTTTTAAGGTTAAGCCTAGGATGGGTAACTATAAAGTTTGCCTATTTGTCTTAAAATATATAGTTCTAAAACATGCATCTCAGAAATATGCTAGAACTAGATTAAATAGCATTCTGTTTTATAGGACACAGTTTAAAACAGATGATTAAAACAAAGAGTAACTCAGATATGCTGGCCCTCAAGCTTATCAGAGATCTGATGAATATGGCATTTTAACATATGTAAGTTTATTGTGGCAGAAAGTCCCAAAATCCTGGCAGTAGCTCCCCAAGGTCTCCGAGAAGATTTGGACACAACGACAGATGACTGCAACTCTGGATTGTGGTATGCTAACCACTGGGCAATACTGCCCCAACTGGCCCACTGCTAGGGCCCAGCCTAAACTAAACTGTGGACAAAGCTGGGGACACCTGAAGAGCCATTGTCTCACATTGTGAGAGGCAAGGTGAGGTCAATCTCTCCTGTTCCTCTTTCCACAGCAGCAGTTTCTCATCCTCTATGCCTGATGGCTGGACTGCCTCTGCTCAAAAAGCCAGGAGAACATAGGAGCCAGGGACACTGCCTAGGTAATGGACTAACTAGTCATCTCTGTCATTTTGATTGGTACTTAGCTCATAATTTATCCTTCTCAGGTCTCTGATCACATTGACAGCTAGGCTACAAGGCTAGGCTTTGTTAACAGTAACTTGGCAGGTAAAAGCAGGCAGTTAGGTTCACTATCAGCTCATTGGACAGTTCATTAGTTAGTTAAAACTACTGGGTACTATATATTTTGTATAAAAAAAAAAGCCAAACAAAACAGGTTTGCCCTGCTCACAGGCTTTACATCAGTTGCCAATGTCTTATATTAATAGTTAAATAAATAATATAAGGTTTATATAGGGTCTGAGGATATAGGAGTTCAGGTTATAAAAATCTAAAAAATGTTGGTCTACATACTGAGCAAAGTGTCAATTTAATGGACATCAGGTTAACACTTAAGTTAAAAAAAAAGTATAAGCAGTTTCTCACACAGGCAATTTTACTTAGCCAAAATATAGGAGGGTTTACTCAAGGTTGCACAGAGCCTGCTGTCTGGTTACTATGGTTGCACGGAGTTTCTCAGGGTCAGAGCAGTCCACTGTAAGACCACCAAGGTCAGTCGGTGAGAGACTGGACTTTGAAAAATAGCGAAGAATCTGAGTTCCGCTGCTCAAATGCCATTAACTCCAAAAAGGCTGCCACATGGACACACTTAAGTTGTTTATAAAAGATATAAAACAAACAGCTGACTGGTACCAATTCTGTTGGATATAGTTTTTATCTGTTACTCTCAAAATGTTGCTGTATTAGATTTGCTGAAATGTTACTTTTCTGATACCAAAAATTTATATGAGTTTATAAAAATCAAAAGGTCATAAGACCTAGATCTGGCATAGCTCAAATGGATCCCAGAAGAGTTTTTCCCTGGTGTTGGGATTTCTCACTTTTTCCATTTAACAGACAAATCTTAACTTCTGTCTCTAGTCTGAATTTGTCTCAGCAGATTTTCACCTTTTTGACTCTGTTCCGCATCAGCTGTGGACTGCAAGCTGAGATCTGGACTTCCTGAAACTGACATGATTGCTCCCTGCCTCTTCGGGTGGATCAATGAACCAGATGCTTGGGACTCCCTTATTGCCCAGCCTTTGACTGGCATTTCAGCCTTCCTAGCCCCTGATGCCTACGGTCCTAACAGTCAGCTCGAAGAAGCTCCAGAAGACGGAACTACGCCCAAATCCCCCCTAGCAGGCTGAAATGCTAAGTCAAAAGGGGCTCCCTGGCATTAGCTATTATCTTGGGCATCTGCTTAGCTGAAATGGACACTAATATTGCAGCAACTGGGCTAAAAGCCTAGAGAGACCCTGTAATAGTTCTCCTTGGCTTAAAGGAAGACTCAGACAGAGACAGCAGTTCTTTGAGTCAGGACAAAGCTGGTACGAGAGTTGGTTCAATAAAGCAACCAGCTCTCTGTCATACAAGCGTTGGTGTTAACCCAGCAGTATCATCAGTTTAAACAGCAGGAGACAGAAATTAACTCTCCCTGGGCCCTAGAATGAAAGATTCCATTCTAAGTTAGAAGAAAAAGGGGGGAATGAAAGACCCCCGCCTCACCAAAAGTTAGAAGCAGCTAATAGTTAATGGCATTTTGTACAGCACTGTTTTGAGAAACTCTGAAGGATACCACTGTTTTGAGAAACTCTGTGGGCTAGGGAGGGAACTAGCTGAAGAGACCAGCTGCTGGGGATATCTGCGGTCAGGCTGCCCCAGTTGAGCCAAATATCAATTTGTGCTGACCACGCATATGAGAAGTTTGTGAGACTGTTCCAGCTGAGATAGGGGCCCTAAGACAAATAGTGAGACTGTTCCAGCTGAGATAGGAGCCCTAAGACAAACAACAGGTGGCAGTCCCAAGATTGAGAGCCATCATGACCTTTCCGACCACCCAGTTCCTGATATCATGGTGTCCCTGCCAAACTCTGACTCAAGTTGTGGTCTCATTTAAATGTACCAATCAGCTCCCTGTAACTATGCTTCTCGCTTCTGTACCCGCGCTTTTGCTCTGAGACCCTATAAAAAGCCCAGCTTTCCACTCAGGCGCGCAAAGTCTTCCAAGTGACTTTGTCGCCCGGTACCCGTGTATCAAAATAAAGCCTCTTGCTGTTTGCAGCCGAACATCTGGTCTCTTGATCCTTGGGAGGGGGTCTCTGACAGAAGACACCC
>JAEOAE010002366.1:0-14263 GCA_036365155.1 Meriones psammophilus | reverse complement strand
AGTATATGTCGCTGAGCGTAGAGCATCAGTCTGTGTCAGCAGTGTTTCCAGACAAACCCGGTTGTGTCTTCCAACATGGTACTGCATTCACCTACATTGCATTCTACTGCGTTATTCCCCCTGGTGACCACTAAATTTGAGAATATGCCCCAACAGTTCGCTCCAGTAATTTTTGGTGGGAAAGAAAGTAGCTTCAGCTTCAACTTTATCCATTCACTGAGGCACTGCTGGCTTGCGCGAACTGGCTCATGATCCTCGATCCTACAAGCACAACCTTTATCAGAAAAAAAAGACACGTATTAATGTAGATATGTGTACACGAAGAGCATTCTGATTGCAGAACCCAGTAAACGCCTGAGTTTGCTACCTACTGCCCTTGAAGTCCCATGTTAAAGTTGATTGTCCCCATGTGGCTTGTCCAAGGTGGGAGGTAAGTATCAACGCATTACCTGATGTCGACGACACTGCCACGTACTAATGCGGCGTTGCAGCATTGTTTGTTTCTGACGCCCATTGCAGACGCGGTATCCCGCAGAGACACTGGACAGCAATCTTATATTTGTCGCGCCTCAGACAATTTTGCCTGGTTGTTCTGTGGTTGTACCTTACCTTACTGGTGTTTATACACTTTCGACAACAACGTCTCATCTTGCGGCGCAGGTTGCATTTGAGCGAGTTGCCCGCACACAACCAGCCTAAGACCGACGCAGAGAAATTGTCCGTATATGGTAAAGGGGCAGCGCTGACCTCTAACTGAGAGAAGGTTTCACAGTTATTTAGTCGCTGCAGACTGGGACGCATTTGTATTCATGTGTGCTTGCAAAGGTACAAGGGAAGCGCGGCGCTGACCTCCTGGATTGAGAGGCAGGTATTAGAGTTATTCAAATATTGCACACTGAGGCACGTCTGCACCTGTGTGTAGGTGCAGACGCAAGAAGCTACACAAGTAGTGCAGTTTGTCCGAACAGGTCCCTTCTTTTTTGGCTTGTACAAAAATATGCATGCAAGCGGGGACTTTACTACTGTGTAAGTGCAAAGAGGGGAAATCTGTAGTGAACGTGTTTCTACCTGAGTGTATCGAAGTACTGGTAAGCGTGACGTTCTACTTCAATGTGAATATGCTTGGGGACTACAGCTGCTCTCCGCAACAGCACCTTTGGCCACTGCAGCACCCTTAGTACATCTTTGTATTTTTGTTCTAGAGTAATGTGTCTTAGAGAGGTAAATGCTGGGTTTTCTCGAGTTTCTGTTAAAAAAATGGTAGTGGCTCTCTTCATTTCCCGTGGCGCTTTAGAAAACTGCGAGGGGGATCACTTTTGTATATTACCTCCTCCTGCCAATGGCTGGAAAAGGCGCCTGCCCCAATATACCCTATATACTCACGATACATCATCTTCCCTCTATGTTTTAATGAACTCAGATGCCTGCATAGATATGTTTCTACTGGTATGGTTCTGCAGACAGAAAACTGCGCTTGTGTACACTGGGTAGATACGCGTCTATATACACGCAATACAGCACTGTCGCAGCCCTACGAGGTCTACTTGGAAGAAGTACACTTAAAGTCCCGGAACCCGTGGAAACCCTGATATCTGAAGTACTTTGAAACATTCCACCTGAGCAGCGTTTGCGAATGCCGAGCAGGCGCCTAGAGTATTTCAAACACACTATAGGAGAAGATGAAAATAAACGGAGCGAAAGTGGCACTGGAGCCGTGACGTCACGATCGCATAACACATCTGCGTGAGAAAGAAATTCACATCTCTATGGGCGATGGGGACTTCCATGGTCAAGCGGGAATCTAGGTGGTAAAGTAAATGCCTGCACATTAATCCTCTAATTGTTCACAGTCATAATATCTTCGAGACAGACCTCACCGCTTATGTATACATACACATAAATACGCAGAACTGCTCGTGGACATGTGCATACTGATTTCAATTTTCTTTTGCAGTTAACTACAAGATGCGGAAAAAGAGCAGATGAAAGTAACGCTTGGCTGACGTAGACAAGTCTGCAGATGTGTATGCACACCAAGCCATCTATGAATGAAGTGGTCCCTTGCCCCTTCTGTACCTCCACTTTTTCCAGATGACTTCCTCGTCTAATCAATCGCCCAGAAGTGCCAGTTGATGAATATGTGCTGGCGTGTGCGGGTGCGTGATTATGCTTACACTCGTACATTTACAAGTGTGTTTTGCATTGAAACTAAACCTCATGATGATGAAGACACTAGGTGGGAGCAGGCTACGCGTAGATCATAGATACGCACGGGATTGTAGGTGTCTACTGTCACCACAACGGTACCTATGTCCACCTGATGCGAGACAAATCCATTAGTGTACATACATGTATATCTTTGGAGTATAAATGGCGTACATGCCAGAGGTTGTCTCGATAGCGCCATGGCCCCTCTGTTTCCAAATAGACTCTTATACACAGGTACTGCTGTACGATGTTTGTCTGATACAGACGGCCGCTGTCATCTGTGGCTCCTAATTGAGCTGGGTCTAACTGTTCAATTAATGGTAATAACGCAGTGAATATGTAGAATGTTCCTCCCCTGAGGAGCCTCTGAAGTCATTATTTCACTACTATATACGCAATGAATACACGTGTCTGTTGTGTGTATTCGAGCTTCTGCTGGAGCTTATTGCAACATGTATATTAGAGGAATAGAGGTAATTTTCTTCGTGTGTGCCTCCCCGTGGGACACAGTAATTGCCACTGTCAAACCTGCCGGTTTTCCTACGGGTAAAGTCACTGCTGCAGAAGGAACTGCAGCCCCGAGACCCTCTTCGCATAAAGTGCTGTTGCTGATGTGGACGTTGAAGAGGTCAGGAGCTCTGCGGCTGACTGAGATGATGCTGCTGCGGCGGCTGCAGCTGTTCGGCTGTCGTGCTACAGCGGTGCTGCCTTACTGTTCAGAAGAAAAGTACAATATGAAGGCAGTCGCGAGGCGAAGAAGCAAGATCAGGAGATATAGACAACAACAAACAGTAGCAAAGGAGGAATGGCTTGGTAGCATCGAGAACCAACAGCCGCAGGTGCACAGCAGCAATAAAGGAGCAAGAGTGCAGCAGCAGCAGCAAAAGTATGGTAACAGCAGCAGTTAAAGCACCTTGAGTAAGAGAGGGAGGAAAGCAGCGAAGTAGATGATGATCGTAGCGCGGCGTGGCGCGCAACAACACAGCGCGGCTCTGGCGGGCTTTCGCTGCTCGTGCAGCAGCAGAGAAGCGCCGCCGCAGCAGCAGCAGTCGCAAAGAGGTGCGCAGCAGCGTAAGCGCCCCTTCCCACTTTCAGCACGATGAAACCTTTTTCTACTTTTTTTGCTGTTTCTGTCAGCTACACTGTTCAGCGCAGAGTTCTCTCCCGCCTGCCTGCTAACGAGAGAAGACAAGCGACAAGAACGCACCCCGGCACCCAGCGACAGCGGGTGCAGCAGCTTCAGCAACACACTGCGCCTTCCCACAGTCTCCGCCTCCGGCGCGTTGTAAAACACACGTTGCTGCTGTTTCCTGTGTAGGGCTGCGTTTCTGTTTCGTGTTTCTTTTCTTGATTTCCCTTCTGCTCTCTGCTTTTTTTTCTCCTCTCTCCTCCATGTGACCTCGCGCCCATCAAACCCCTGCAGCTGGGCTGGCTGAACACACTGGCTGGTGCATGGAAACGCTTTCTCGACATGCTTTGGAAAGACTGGCGGTGGCAAGGAAAAGAAGAAACAAAAGAGCAGACTGGAGTTTTGTTTCTTTATTAAAGCTCCAACAGAGTAGAAGAGAAGCACGTCTGGAGGGCAGTCTGCAGCTTCTTCGAGTTTCAGCATGAACTTTTTTTCTACTTTTTCTTGGCGGTGTCACTTTGTTCAGATACGCTGCGCAGTTGCAGCAGCAACAACAGCGAGGAACAGCAGCACTCCTCTGCAAAGCAGTAGCAGCAAGTGCAGCAGCAGGCAAATGCAGCAGCAATGGGAGAAAGAGCTGCAGAGGCAGAGGTCTCTCGGCCATTCTGTGACCGACAGAAGAAACGATAGTAGCAGAACAGTCTGCTGCGGGTGAAGTTTGTTTCATGATTGTTCAGGTCTACTAATACTCCTCCAGCTGCTGCTGCTGCTGCTGCACATCGCTTTCACTTCTTCTTGTCGCTCTCTCTTCAAGTTGCGCTGCTGCTCGAGTTCAGAAGAGCAGCATCCCACCTCACGTCCCACACCAGCAACGAGAGCAAATAAGGCAGCAGCAACAGCCAGTATACGCAGGAGTCCTCCTTCTTTGATCCGCCAGAACGACCTTTGCATCTCTCTTTTCCTGCCGGGTTGTTCAGCTACATTTGTCTTCATTCTGCCGCAGCAACTCTGTCTGCAGCAGCATAGACTCGGCTTTTCCTCTCGTCTTCACTGCAGCGTCTCTCTCTGTCTCCGCCGCGTCGCTGGCGTTTTTTCATTTCCTTTCTTTTTCATCTCCATAAAGTCATCCTGCCCCTCGTCACTCTCTCTCTGTGTCTACTGGCACATGTCACCGTGCCAAACCCATATATCCGGCGATATATTGCATGCCTATATGTCGACAGCTGTTGTTTACTGTTGTCTCTTTCGTGTAAGGGACAGGGAGAATGCACTCAGGCCGCGCAGCTGTTCTTCCTTCTTCAGCGCAGAAGGCGTCTCTATTCGATTTTTAGCATGTTCTTTGGATAGATAAGCGCCTGGAGCCTGCTTACACTGCCTTCTCTCGTATCCTCGATCTTGCATCATCCTCCTCTATGTGAATACGTACTGTACACCACTACATGTCCCTCTGTAAACTACTTGGTTCCTATGTTCAATCATCTACATGCCCATCTATATATTATACATCTACTTTCTGTTCTTTTGCAAGTACGTTCCATGGATGCATGTGTGATTTCTACAGGTGCACCTCTACCTCTCTGTACATATATATACATTTAGACGTCTGTAGCTGTATTTGTAGATCATGCCGATATTAACATCCATATATATGGTGCTGGATATTTGCACACGTACACGTGCATACGTATGTATCTATAAATAAATAAATATAGCATGAACAGTATATATATAAATAATGGTGGTGCAGCAAAGGACACAGAAGCAACCTTTGGCAGAACAAGTGTTGAAGTCATTGCTGTTGGTTCTGCTGTTGACTGCCCCTCTTCTTATTTCATCCGATCTCTTCTCTTGCAAGGCATGGAAGGTCTCTTTCGCAGATCTTTGTCAAAATGCATATTGGGCCTGCCTCTAGCCAGTAAGCCGCCATGTTGTCTTTAAGATTCGTTCTGATTCAGCTCTTTCCGATGCACTTCGACGTGGAGGGTGTGCGACAACTGAGGAGCGCCAGCTGTGCAGAAAGAATCGAAGTTGAAGAGGCGTGTCCTGAGAGCGGCCAATGCCCCTTGGCGGGAGTTCGCAGCAGCAGCAGCAGCACACGTGTGAATTTGGAGCTCGAGAGAGCGCTGCATCTGGACATCATCATCGGTAACAGCTGCAGCAGCAGGCAGTTGTGGTTCGGGCAGCAAGCGGAACAGCAGTGCTGACAGGAAGGAGGGAGGGGCAGCCACAAGAATGGAGAAGACAAATACAGCAGCAGAATAAAGAGCAGTTCGAGTAGAGCAGGGAGAGCGCGAGGAGGCCCTAGAGAAGCCAGCCGCAAAGCAGCTGCGGGAGACTGATGGCAACACCAGCAGCAGGAACTTTTTCCTTTCATACAGAGCGCTCAGCAGGAAAATCACATGTTTCGGCGTCCCCCTGCGTGTCCGTCTGCCGTTGCTGCTGTTTCGCTGCGCTGGCTTCTCCTGTCTCCTCGGCTGGGTCAGCTGCTGCTACTGCTGCTCCACCTGTTCTTCCTTCGGCTGCGGCAGCTTCAGGATCCGCTGTTTCAGCACCTGCTGCTGCCTGCATCTGTCGCCGTCCCTGCTGCTGCTGCTGCTGCCTCTGCTCCGGCGTCGACTGCTGCTGTTGCCGCAGCCGTCGCAGCTGCCCCTCCCCGATACCAGCAGCAGCCGGCCCGGGAAGAAGGCATGCACAAGGTGAGCATCAATGCCGCAACAAAGCAACATCAGCAGCAGCAGCAATGCCACGGGACTCCCCAGCAGTACCAGCAGACGCAGAACGCGCAAGAGGTGAAAAGAAACCTGGAGCAGCAGAAACTGCTGGTTCAGCAGCAGCAGCAGGCGGTTCTTTCGCTGGCAACCCAATGGTTCGTGCCTTCTGAATGGAGGAAACAGGAAGAGGAAGCGGTAGCAGCAGCAAGAGCGTTTCAACCGCTGCAGAACGAGCAGCTCACAGCAGCCGCAGCAGGTGGCAGCAGGCAACACCGTCCAGAGTCGGAGGAGCAGGAGCACCAACAGCAGCTGCAGCAGCAGCGCCATCAGCCACAGCGGTTGGACCAGTTGCCGTAGAAAACAGCAGCAGGAAGAGAATCAAAATCCAAGGAAACAGCAGCAAAGAGAGAATGGAGCAGAGAGCTGCTGGACACATCTCTTCCTCTGGACGGAATTCGATGTCTGCGCAGCGATATCTATCTGCCACCGTCGGCTGCTGTAGGTGCTCTTTGCTTACTACTTCTGCAGCTGCAGCACGACTCTTCGCCCTTCTTTCACTGTAGGAACCGCTGCTGCTGCTGCAGCTGCAGTACCTCCAGCACCTCTGCGCAGCTTATAGCGCTGCTGACGCGTATAACGAGCAGATTCAACTGCAGGAAGACGAATCAGGCTCTTCTACCTCGAAGAGGTCTTCCGTTCCAGCAAAAGCTGTGGCCGCGTTACCCCACCCGTCGCCCCCTATTCTTGCTCCTCCTGCAGTAGCTGGTGCGATTGAAACTATTGTCTCACGTGCTGCTGCCGTTGCGGCAACACCTGCTGCGGGTGCAGCTGCTACGCTTGCTGCTAGTGCTGGTGCTTGCCTGCCTGCCGCCAAATCTTATGATCATCAGCTGCCGCAGCTGGCGACCACCACGCAGCAGCGCTCGGAGAGGTCGTTTCAATCGATCGCCGTTCTCCGCTGCTGCATCTGGGTCAGACACTGCCGGGTGTACGTGGACCGCTTGCCTGTCGACTCCACAGGCTGTGTGGAGCAAAGTTCCCACCCCACAAACGAGAGGTCGTCTGCTGCAGCCACTGCTGCTGTTGGACATGCTGCTGCAGTTGCTGCATTTCCTCAACGGCCCTTCGTCTGTCTCTGATGCCTCATCACCAGGAATAGCAACAAGTCTTTGCAGCAGCAAGAGACACAGCAACAGCACGAGAGACAGTAACAGCAAGAGACAGGGCAACAGCAAAAGAGACAGCAAAGTATCACAGGAGACGCAGCAACAGCAAGAGACACAGCACCAGCAAGAGAGACAGCAGCAGCAGGAGAAACAGAAACAGCAGGAGAGACAGCAACAGCAAGAGAGACAGCAGCAGCAATATCCACGTCTTCGCATGTACTGCACAGCGTTCAGAACGATTACAGTCGAAAACAGTTGCAGCAGCAAAAACAAAAAGGGAGATTCGAGGTCTGCAGCAGCTGAACGGAGCTGTTGAGGTTTGCCCTCGCGGTTTGAAGGGAACCGAAACCTAATAGAACCGGCAAGAGGAACAATTGCAGCAGTCTCCACGGCATCAACAGCAGCAACAGCACTTGCACCGACAGCAGCTGCACGAGCAGCAGCAGTGCCTGAGGGCAGGAGCACCCGCAGCAGAGGTCCCTGAGTCGAAGGAGAGAGAGCACAACTAGCGGTGGCAACAGCACTGTTGCAGTCAACAGACGAGATAGAGAGGAGCGTGCTGCTGTGTTTAGAACAAGCAGCAGTGTCCACTTCCTGTCTCCTGTTTGCTGACGCTGCTGCTGCTGCTTGTCCCGTCCTATTGACAATGTCTTTCGCAGAGCAGCATGCCGCGTTTTGGCCGCCTGGTGCAGCTGCTGCCGTGGTTTTGGCCTTTCAGACTATGCTGCTGATGCCACCAGCAGTGCTGCTTCCAGCGTTTCCTTTCACCGGCGGGTGGCGCTGTCATGTGCACCCTCTCCGGCTGCTGAAACGCCTCCTGCAGCGGCGTCTCCATCAGCGCCAGCAGCAGCAGCCACCAGCAGCAGCAGTACCGGCAGCAAAAACGACACCACCACCAGCAGCAACATCAGCAGCAGCAACGATTACCACCAGCCGCAGCAGCAGCAGCAACAGCAGGAGCAGGAGGCCGTCGCAGCAGCAGGGGACCACCGGCAGTGGCTGGACCAGCAGCAGGAATACCAGCAGCAGAAAGAACAGCAGAACGTGAGGAGATTTAACCGCCGCGGGCAGCACGATGAGACCGAACGCCGTTGGTGCACTGCGCTGCAACATGCTGCTTGTGCGAAGCAGAAGGAAGAGCACACAAAGCAAGTGCCATTGATAGAAGAGATAAGCAGCAACATCAGCCCTGCAGCAGGAGTCAAAGAACAGCAGAAGGGGAAGAAACTTACCAGCAGCAGCGCAGGGAAGAGAACAGTGACAGCAACAGCAGTAGTCGTGCAGACAGTAGCAGCAACAAATAGAAGAAGGTTGAGAGCCCAGGGTCTTGTAAGGAACAGAAGCAAAAGAAGGAGATCCAGCAGCAGCAGAAGAACAAACAAAAGGAAGAAGGTTTTCAGTAGCCCTCCTCTTCCTCTGAGCCCACGCAGCATGGCGCGATCGCTTGTTAATATGGAAGAGCGGGCGCCTCCCGCAGCAACAGATATCTGCCTCATTCTCCTGTTGGCAGAAGTAAAAGTATATATTGAACTAACATTCAAGCGGCTGCTGCGGAGAAGCTGCCACCGTTGATGCAGCTGCTGCTCGTGCTGCAGCAGTGTCGTCAGCTGCTGCTGGTGGGGTAGATCGGCTGCTGCTAGTGGTCCTGCTGGTTGGATGTTTCACAGCAGGCTGCTTTTGCTGTCGGCGTGGGCGTCTCAGGTGCAGAGAATGACCTCTGTAGCAACAGCAGCAGAAAGCAACAGCAGCAGCAGCGTACAGCAGTGAAGAGCGAAGCTGGAGAAGAAGCAGCAGCAGACACGCTGCAGCTGCTGTGGGGACGAGGCAGTTCTCAGTAAACTGCGAGGCGACAATCGCCGACAGCAGCAGCAAACCTGACGACAGCAGCAGCAACCTGACAGCAGCAGCAAATCATCCACCAGCAGCAAAAAAAACTGCAGCAGCAGCAAATGGACGATAGCAGCAGCAAGAAGGACAGCAGCAGCATCAACCTGACAGCAGCAGCAGCAGGCCCTGAAAAGCAGCAGCAAGTCTGACAGCAGCAGCAGCAAATTGACAGCAACAGCAGCAAAACGGGGGCAAATAAAGAGGAGAGCGAGGAGGAGAGCACAAAAGAGAAGCAGCAGTGGGACGAGAAGGAAGGGCGACGGAGAGAGACATAGTGGAGGCTGCTGCTGGGAGCATCGCCTCCGGAAAATGAACAAAGGAAAAGAAGACAGATGAGGAGAAGTCCTCTGTAACCGACACCAGTAGGGGAGGCAGCGGCTGATCGAGGAGCAGCAGGAATGCACCAGCCGCAAGAGGTGCGGACGCACGGCGTCGCAAGCAGAACGACAAATTCTTCCGCAGACCAGCAGCAGATTAAAGAAGAAGAAGCAGGGGAAGAGCAGCAGCAGCAGCAGGAGCAGCAGGCTCAGGAGCAGCAGCAGGGAGCAGCCCGCAGGAGCAACAGCAGAAGCACAGCAACAGGAGCAGCAGCAACAGGACAGCAGCAACAGGAGCAGCAGCAACTGCAACAGAAGCAGCAGCAGCAACAGCAGCAATATGAGCAGCTGCACCATGAACAGCAGCAGGAGCAGCAGCAGGAGCAGGAGCAGCAGCAGCAAGACGGGGTGGTATCAGGAGGCAGCAGGGGGGGCGTACGAAGGGAAGTAGGCGGCGCAGAAAGAAAGAAGAAGGAGAAGGACGAGAAGTATGAGGTCATTGGGGCAAAGGATGAAGAAGAACAGAAAGAACCTCAGAGGTATGCGCTGGAGGAGACGCCACAAAGAGAAGGTCATTCACCTATTACATCTTTTGAAAAGCCAGCTGCTTCCTGAGGAGGAGGATTAGAGGACGCAGCCTTCTGCAGAGACTGCAAGAACAGCAGCACAGCAGCAGCACAAATATCCGAGGAGCATGCAGCAGCAGCAGCAACGACTGCTGACGATGAATTCGATGTACAAGGCAACGCGAGTGACAGCGACGGTGAAGAAAGAAGAAGAAGGGAGGAAAACAAAACTGTTTCATCCTGTTAATGGACTGGCCTCAGCTGCCGTCGCGTGAAGCTCCTATGAAGTTGATGCCGAGACGGTAAGCAGAATCGCTTTAGCGTCACGCTCTGAGCTTCGCGCCTTCAGCCGCATTGCTGCTGCTGCTGCTGCTTCACTTTCCACTTCTTCCCTCCTGCTGATGCTTCCTCCAAGGTGTTTCTTCCGACCTCCTGGCGCGATGGTGGTACCCTTGCTATATCCTCTGCCTGTTACTGCCGCTACGCTATCTCCGCCTGTTGCTGCTGCTGCTGCTGCGATGTCGCGTGGTGCTACTGGTGCGGTGTATCGTGATGCCGCTGCTGCGGTGTCATATCTGGCTGATATCCAGACGACCTCCGTTGTCACCTCCCCGGGTGTACGTACACCGCATGTGCTTGCATTGCTGCTGCACCTGAGCTGTTTTTGCTGCTGCGGTGTCTGCGACTCATAGTGGGGTGTATAGACACCTGCCAAGCACCTCATCATCGTTGTTTTTCGCGGTGTGTAGGCCCGCTGTCTCACTTTGGTCACTGTGTGGCGGCGATCTCGAAGATTCCACTGGGCGGTGTGCGCACCTGCGGCTCTCCTGCGGCGTGTTTTTGCTGTGTGTGTACGCCTCTGCGGCGTACGTACACCGCAGGGACACTGGATAGACAAAGGCACAGGGCACTTCTACGTGACAGACGGGAAGAGGCACCGATGCTGCAGATTCTTCAGTCTCTTTACTAACTGCCAGCAGCAGCGATTGCAGAAGCAGCAACGACAGCAGCAGCGCAGCCACAGCATTAGCGTTAGGCAGCAGCGAGAGCATTAGCAGCAGCAAAGCGAGCGCAGCAGCAGCGGCGCCGGGAGGAAGGCAGAGCAGATCTGGAACAGGAGGAGACCAGACAGCTGCTGCGAGCAGAGAGGCAGAAATAGAGAAGAGTGAAGAGGGCACGGAAATATGAAACAAGGAGACAAGGGCCCTTGCTCCTTGATTGTGGAGGACGAAGACACCGGGCATGTCTATGTAGACACCGCCATTGCTTCAAACTATCTTTATCAACACCAGAAAGGTGGAAGGACGCTATATTTTTTTTCTCTGTGTCTGTGGGACGCTATAAGAAGAGAGAGGAACTATTGACTTTGTTTTCGGGCCACGTACAATCCATACGACACGAAATGCATCAGTACGTGTGCAGGCATATCCTCGGATATCGAACTCCTCCTGTCCTGCAGATTGGCCGTCTGGCTTCTGAGGCGTTTTCTCCATTGCCGTGGCTCTCTTCTTCTTCTTCGCACGGTGATTTATATACGCATTCAACCTATAGAATATACTCGTATAGTCGTACATGCCTCTACATGAGTGTAGAGTTCATATATATATATATATATGTATATATATGTTTATATTGATGTACATTTCTCTGTGTATCTTTCTTGCTATATGTATAGATATATATCTCTATATGTAATGTATCTATGTACACCGCTCTATGATGATGCATGCACGTGTAGTTTAGTGTACAAGTCTGGGAGAGGTGGTGTATATCAGGGACTTTAGATGCTTCTTCTGCTGCTTGGTCATAGGCACGCGCCCACGGTTTCCTGCGTTTTCCTGGAACAGATATCCTTGTTGCTCTTGTGTCCCTGCTCCGCTGCTGCTGTTGCTGTTGTTTTGCTCAGTCACTGCTGCTGGTGTTAGTGTTGCTGTTCGTCTTACTACTATTACTGCTGCTGCTGTTACTGCTGCTGCTGTTACTGCTGCTGCTGTTATCGCTGCTGCTGGTGCTGCTGTAGGTACCGCTGTTGCTGCTGTAGGGTGTAGGTGGTGTGTGTTTTGCCGCCAGACATGCAGATATGCCCCTGCTGCATTGACTGCACGTCCGTCTGGGGCTATTGCTGCTGCTCGAGTACTGTTGCTGGTTCTTTTCAACTGCTGCTGCTGTTTGAACCGACAGAACTCATTATCACGTGGCAGGAAGGTCATGGCAGGGAGCTCTATCGCGCCCTCCTTCCAGCATCCTCATAGCTTCGCATGGTGAGAGTCAGTCGCACCGCTTGAAAGAAGAGAGCAGCTCAGAGGGTGCATGCAGCAGAGGTGTAAGGGAGAAGCATCAGCAGCAGGTCTACTGATGCAGCAGCAGCAGCAGCAGCACCAGGAGCAGCAGCAGCAGCAGCACAAGGAACAACAGCAGCAGCAGCAGCACGAGGAACACAGCAGCAGCAGCATGGGAGGAACAGCAGCAGGAGGAGCAGCAGGACACTATATGCAAGTCCAGCTCTTCCTCCTCTCACGAGAGAGACAGGAGACTGTGACATGCTCATATATATATATATGCTGAGGAGAGTATGAGTTAGCTAACATATAATACATATGTATATGGGTATATATGTGTATGGAGAGGAGAGTGAGTGTATGTACAGGGGTGCAGCTGAAGTTGAGAGAAGAAGAGACGCGCGGTGTTGTTGTTTGTGGGGTGGTGACGCAGGACTTATATTTCGTTGAAGGCACCTGATCGCTGTGCTGGCAGCACGGAAGAGGAAGAAGGATGAAGAGGCGTATGTAGCAGAAGAGCAGCAGGAAGAAGAGGAAGAAGAGGAGGTGGCAGCGAGAGGAGAACGCATGCGGCAGACGCGGCAGCAGCAACGCAAAGAGCACCACCATCACCACCAGCAACGCGCGTCTCGTACGACGGCAGCAGGGAGAGGAGGAAGAGGAGGAGCAGCAAACTGCATGCAAGCGACGCGAGCGTACGAGGAGAAGCAGCAGAAGAGGAGGAAGAAGAAGAAGAATACGCAGACGGTGCTTTGCTGCTGCGTGCTGACGACTTCGCCTTTGAAAGAAGCAGCAGCGACGAACCTGCTGTCTCTGAAGAGGAAGAAGCAGCACATGCAGCAGCAGAGGAAGAAGCCGCCCTCCATCACCATCATCTCCTCGAAACTCCCTGCGAAGCCAATCTTCAGATCCTCATGAGTCGCATGGAATATGATGTCTGTCATACGCCTGCCGTTGTACTGCATTCATATCCCCTGGTTTCTTCGTGAAGGTTCTTCCATAGCCTCTGCATTCAGACCTCTTCTGATTTGCTCATGGAGCTTCTTCTACACCCTCTCCACACATACCTCTCGTCAGCCTCAATTGCTATATATGTGTCTGTTTTTCTGTCTGTCCGTCTCTCTGTGTATATATATATATATATCTCTGTATAGTTGTATATGTTGTATATGTCTCTCTCTGTATCTCTGCCTCTCTCTCTCTCTCTCTATATATATATATGTCTCTCTTTCGTTCTTTCTCTCTCTCTCTCTAAATATACGCCTGTGCACGTCTATGTATATATATATATGTATACATATACACATATATATGCGTCTCTGTCTGTGTGCCTGTCTCTGTCTGCCTGTCTCTGTGTCTCTCCTATCTCTCTGTCTCTGTCTCTGTCTCTATCTGTCTCTCCATATATGTATATATCTGTACTTGTCTCCTTCTCCTTTCCTCTGCCCATGATGTACTGGCTTTTTGAAATTCACTTCCCTTGCATGCATGCACGTCTAAATGCAGACGCATGCACCCGGCAGTGCCTGTATCGCGTGCCCGTAGTCGCTGTCTCTCTATCCCTATCTTTCGCAGGTTTTAGCAGATTCCTCTATGTCTTTTGTCTCCTGTTGCATGTTTCTCTATACACTATCTAACTGTATATATCCACATATAACTCGTTGTATGGATCTCTGTACGTCTCTGCCTGTGTCTGTCAACGTATACATCTTCGCAATACTCTTACATGTGTATACAGAGGCGGCATGCATTGTGCAGTGTGGGTCCGGCAGCTGCTGAAGCAGTATGCGGACGTCTCTGCTCTGGCGTCTACCTTGAGAGAGATGCATGCTGCCCGACGTCCATGCAGAACGCTTCTTCTTTCTCTTTTCTTCAATACATCCTTTCTGTATCTCTCTCCCTCTCTCTCGAGATATGGATGCATGCCTCACGCGCCCGTATACGTTGATCCTATATCCAAATTTATTTGTATGTATTTGTGGAGAGAGAGAGCAGTAGGT
>JAEOAE010002363.1:0-15817 GCA_036365155.1 Meriones psammophilus | reverse complement strand
GGACGTGGTGGCCCAAGCCTGGACACTGAGCAGAGGGAAGCTGAGAGCAGGACCTCTGGCCTGTGCTTCCAGGCCAGCTGAGTAGAGAACTCGATCTCGCAGATGACCTCCTTGCTCTAGAACAGACCTCTTCAGGATGGCTCCAGGGTGGTTTCATTCCCATGTCCGCCTTTAACTCCTGATTAGAGGCCGCACCGACAGCCGAGGGTATGGGTGGTGTCCACATGAGAAGGACCTTCTGATCCTGTCTGGTGTCGAATCTTCTGCCCCTGCCGGGAGAATCAGCCGCCTTTTCTTATCCATGCAGGTGCGTATGCCTTTGGCTCTCAGGACCCGGGAGGCTAGAGGCAGCTGCCTCCCCTGGGGGAGTTCCAGGCAGCGGAATAGAGACAGAGCCTAGGGCAGCGCCATTCTCCATGATGACTGGAGACCACTGCCTCCAGCCATAAGGCGGCGCAGCGCTGCTCAAAGGTACTCAGTTAATAAACACAAAGAAAGCTCCTGAATCTCGGCTGTATCGGCTCAGAGTCCTCCCGCTCAGGTTGATACTGAATCGGCCGTCCAGTCCTGGAGTCGCAGGAAGGCAGCGCCTTCCTGAGAAGCCTGAGCCAGCAGCAGCAGCAGGCTTCGAGTTACACCCTCCTCGGCTAGGTGCTAGGGGACCCGTTTTCCCAGGCGCTCCTGGCGCATGCGCCAGGCCCAAAACAGCATTTGAAAAGGAAGAACCGCCTTCCAGCTCAAAGCGTGGGGCCTGTGCCTGTATCTAGCCTCAGGGTCCCAGGCCCATAGGCAGACCTGAGAGAATCCAGGCGCTTAGGAGTTTCAGGATGCTGTGCCAGGCAAGATCCTAGCAAACCTGTGCCAGGATGCATCGCCTTAGGCCGCCTCCCTCTTCGCTGCTGGAAAAGGCAGAGAGGTGGCTGGAGCAGCAGGTCCCTAGCAGCTCTTTGGGGTTCCCAGAGGCGTAAAAGGGACTCACTGGGTTTAGCACCGCCGAGGCTTGAGCGAGGGGTGCCCCATTTCCAAGCCTGAGTGCTGGTTTACACCTGAGACACTCTCCTGGCCCCTTTCTTTGCAGACGGAGGCAACGCATCGGGCCCCCGCACGCAATGTGTATTCCCCAAAGGAGAGCGAAGTTCGTGTTTTTCTAGTGAGGGGAGTAGAGCAGGGCTGGCTTAAGGAGAAGGATTGTCCGTATTTCTGCTCTTGAATCGATAGGTGTAGACCCTCAGGGGGCGGCCTGTCTGGCAATAGGTCCTGTCTGGACTGACCTCTTGGAGCCCCGCTGCTCCTCCGCTGCCGGACAGCAGCCTGCCCCTTGGGTCCATCACTCTATGACCCCACAGCTGGTCTCTGCGCGCTGTGTCTGGCACGCCCAGCTTCCCATCCTGTGGATGCCTGTGGTTCGACTCTCTGCCTCAAGTGCCTGGCTGATAACTCTTCTCCCTAGGAGTCATCTCTAGGCATCATTCCACTTGCCCCTCTGCCACTTCTCTGGGCCAGATTTCTGATTCCACAAGGCTCCCATCCCCTGCAGGTCCAGCCTGCCACCTCCTCCCTGAGGCGGATTGGTCCTCAGTTCCTTAGGACAGAAGAGCCTGCTGCCATTCTGGCTCCAAGACCCTGTCTCTTCCAACTAGACATGTCCTGGTTCATCTCGGCACTCACTTCTCGGTGTCTAAACGACCAATGGCTGCCTTCATGACCTTGGTCTCACATCAGCTCGCCAATGCCCACAGAGAGTGTATCAACCTTGGGACCTCATTCCAGGGACTAGGGCTGCCCTGACCATGGATGGCAAAGGCACTGTGAGTCGACGGGTGGCCCCAAGCCTGGACACTGAGCAGAGGGAAGCTGAGAGCAGGACCTCGGTTTGTGCTTCCAGGCCAGCCTGAGAGAGAACCTGATCTCGCAGATGACCCCTTGCTCTGCAGAACAGACCTCTTCAGATGCCTCCCAGGGTGGAGCCATTCCCCCATGTCCGCTTGTCCTCGGACAGGCTGGACGACCAGGCCGAGGTGCGGGTGGTGTCCGCGGGTGAGAAGGGTCTCTGATCCTGTCTGGTGTCGAATCTTTCGTCTTGCCGGGAGAATATGGCTTATCCATGCAGGTGGCACATGCCTTGGCTCAGACCAGGAGGTGAGGCAGCTGCCTCCCTGTGAGTTCCAGGGCAGTGCTGGAATAGAGACAGAGGAATTAGGGCAAAGGCTGGCTCCATGATGACTGGGAGAGAGACCACTGCCTCCAGCCACAAGTGCAGCGCCAAAGGGCAATTAAAGAACACAAAGAAAGCCTCCCAATCTCGCGACGGCCCAGAGTCCTCCTGCCCAGGCTTTTCGACACTGAATCGGTCAGCCCTGGGGTCCTTGAGTCGCTAGCAGGAAGGCAGCGCCTTCCCGAGAAGCTTTCTCTGGACAGCAGCAGCAGCAGGCTCGGAGTTACACCCCTCTCGGCTAGTGCTAGGGACCCCGCTTTTCCAGGCGCCCCGCATGCGCCAGGCCCAAAACAGCATTTGAAAAGGAAGAACTGCCCTTCCAGCTCAGCGTGGGCCTGCGCCTTGTATCTAGGCCTTGTAGGTCCCAGGCTCCAGGGCACCTCAGCTGGAGAGGAATCCAGGCGGCCTAGGAGTTTCAGGATGTTGTGCCTAGCAAGATCCTAGGCAAACCGCCCAGATGCACTGCCCTAGGCCGGCCTCCCTCTTCGCTGCTGGATAAGGGGCAGAGAGGTGGCTTTGGAGCAGCAGGTCCCTAGTGGCCTCTGGGTTCTGTGAGAGGCGGGAAAGGGACCTCACTGGGTTTAGCACCACGAGAAGCTTGAGCTTAGGTGCCTCCCATTTCAAGCTCTGAGTGTTGTTTACACCTGGGAGACACTCTCCTGGCCCTTCTTGGTGGACGGAGGCAACGCACGGGCCCCGCATGCAATGTGTGCATTCCCGTGAGATGTGTGTGTCTGTGTTTTCTAGGAGGGGGGAGGAGCAGTGGGCTGGCTTGGGTTGAGAAGGATTGTCTGGGGTTTCTGCTCTTGGACCGATAGGTGGACTCCTTCTGTGGGGCGGCCTGCCCTAATAGTCCTGTCTGACTGACTCCTGAGCCCTGCTCTCCGCTGCCGACAGCAAAGCCTCCGCCCCTTGGGTCCATCACCCATGACTCCCACAGTGCTGGTTCTGCAAGCTGCCTGCACGCCCAGCTCATATCCTGGATGCTCAGGTCTGACCTCTCTGCTCTCATGCCTGCATGATAAACCTCTCTCCCGGAGCTGTCCTAGCATCATCTCCACTCTGTCCCTCTCTGCCACTTCTCTGGGCCAGATTTCTGATTCCATTAAGGCTCCCATCCCTGCAGGTCTAGGCCTGCCACCTCCTCCCTGGAGGCGGATTGGTCCTCAGTTCCCAGGACAGAAGAGAGCCCATGCCATTCTGGCTCCAAGACCCTGTCTCTTCCAACTAGACACATGCCCTGGTTCATCTCTTTGGGCACTCACTGGTGTGTCTAAACGACTAATGGTTGCTCTCTGCGGACTCCTGTCCTACATCAGCTCGCTTACTGCCTACAGAGAGTGTATCAATCCCTAGACCTCATTCCAGGGACTCAGGCTGCCCTGACCATGGATGGCAAAGGCACTGTGAGTCGACGTGGTGGCCCGGCCTGACACTGGCGTAGGGAAGCTGAGAGCAGACCTACTGTGCTTCTCCAGGCCAGCCTGGAGTAGAGAACCTTATCCTCGCAGATGACCCTGCTCCCAGAACAGACCTCTTCAGGATGGCCTCCAGGTGGGAGCCATTCTGTGTCCGCCTTTGTCCCTGGACAGAGGCTGCATGGATCAGGCTGAGGGTATGGGTGGTGTCCGCCATGGAGAAGGACCTTCTGGATCCTTGGGTCTGGTGTCGAATCTTCTCTGTCTCGCCGGAGAATCACGGCTTTCTATCCATGCAGGTGGTACATGCCCAGCCTGAATCTGGAGTAGAGGTAGCTGTTTCCTGTGAGTTCCAGGGCAGCGTGTTATAGAGACAGAGGTCTAGGCAGCGCTGGCTTCCATGATGACTGGGAGACCACCGCCTCCAGCCACAAGGCGGCAGCGCTGCTCAAAGGGCAATTAAAGAACACAAAGAAAGCTCTGGTCTGGCCAGATGCGGCCTGTGTGGAGTCCTCCTGCCCAGGCTGACACTGAACGGGTCAGTCCTGGGGTCCCTCTGAGTCGCTAGCAGGAAGGCAGCGCCTCTGAGAAGCCTCCCTGAGCCAGCAGCAGCAGCAGGCCTGGAGTTACACCTTCCCGGCTAGGTGCTAGGACCTGTTTTTCCCAGGCGCCCTGTTGCATGCAATAAATTCAAAGCAGCATTTGAAAAGGAAGAACCGCCTAGCTCAAAGGTGGGCCTGTGCCTTGCATCTAGGCCTCAGAGGGTCCCCAGGCCCATAGGGCAGACCTCAGCTGGAGAGAATCCAGGGCGGGCTCTTAGGAGTTTATGGATGCTGTGCCTAGCAAGATCCTAGGCAACCCTGCCCAGATGCACTCGGTCTTGTACGCCCCTCGCTGCTGGAAAAGGCAGAGAGGTGGCTTTTGGGAGCAAAGTAGGTCCCTTTAGCAGGCCTTTTGGGGTTCTGGGGAGAAGCGGGAAAGGGACCACTGGGTTTAGCACTGCCGAGGCTTGTGCGAGGGGTGCCTCCCATTTCCAAGCCTGAGGTTGGTTTACACCTGAGACACTCTCCTGGCCCTTCTTTGCAGGACGGAGGCAACGCACGGGCCCCTGCATGCAATGTGTGCATTCCGAAGGTATGTGTGTCTGTGTTTTTTCAGGAGGGGGGAGAGCAGGCTGGCTTGGGTTGAGAAGGATTGTCCGTGGCTTGCTCTGGACCGAGCAGGTGTGTAGACCCTCTCTGTGGGGCGGCCTGCCCTAAGAGTCCCACCGACTGACCTTGAGCCCCGCTTCCTCCTCGCTGCCGACAGCAGCCTGCCTCTTGGGGTCCATCACTTCCAGCATGACTCCTACAGTGCTACAGTTCTGTGCAAGCTGTCTGCACTAGTTTCTCATCCTGGATGGGCTCAGGCCTGACTGCCCCTGGTGCCTGCATGATAACTCTCTCTCCCTAGAGTCATTCCCAGGCACTGCCTCCACCTGGGTTCCTTCCTGCCACTTCTCTGGGCCAGATTTCCTGATTCCCACAAGGTTCATCCCTGCAGGTTCAGCCTGCCACCTCCTCCCTGAGTGCGGATTGTCCTCAGTTCCCAGGACAGAAGAGTCTTACATTCTGGCCTGGGCATCCTGTCTCTTCCAACTAGACATGTCCTGGTTCATCTCTTACACCTCGTACTTCGGTGTGTCTAAACGACTAATGGCTGCTCTTCATGACCTTGGTCCCACATCAGCCTGCCATTGCCTACAGAGAAAGTGTATCAATCCCTAGACCTCAGCCCTCTCCAGACTAGGGCTGCCCTGGACCATGGATGGCAAAGGCACTGTGAAATGGACGGTGGCCTGCTTTCCTGACACTGAGCAGAGGGAAGCTGAGAGGACCTGGCCTGTGCTTCCAGGCCAGCCTGGGAGTAGGAGAACCTGATCCTTCGGCAGAGGATGACTCCCTGCTCCCAGAACAGAATCTCTTTCAGATGGCTTCCAGGGTGGAGCTATTCTGCGCCCGCTTTTTGTCCCTGGACAGAGGCTGCATCGACAGCCGAGGGTATGGGTGGTGGTGTCCGCTGCGGAGAAGGACTCTCTGATCCTGGGTCTGCGTCGGACCCTTCTCGCCTTCCCTGCCGGGAGAATCGCGGGCTTTTCATCCATGCAGGGCACATGCTCTGGTTTCAGACCGGGAGGCAGAGGCAGCTGCTTTCTCCCTGTGAGTCTCCAGGGCAGCGTGAATAGAGACAGAGAGCCTAGGCAGCGCTTTGGCTTTCCACATGACTGGGAGACCACTGCCTCCCAGCCAAGGCGGCAAGCAGCGCTGCTCACAAAGGGCAATTAAAGAACACAAAGAAAGCCTCCCGAATCTCACACAGATGGCTCAGAGAGTCCTCCTGCCCAGGTTGAGACTGAATCGGCCGTCTCGGGTCCTCTCTGAGTCGCTAGCAGGAAGGCAGCGCCTTCCTGGGAGAAGCCTGACTACAGCAGCAGCAGGCCGGAGTTACACCCTCTCGGCTAGGTGCTAGGACCCGTTTTTCCAGGCGCCCTGCGCATGCGCCAGGCCCAAAACAGCATTTGAAAAGAAGAACCGCTCAGCTCAGCGGGCCTCGTGCCTGCATCTAGGCTCTGCAGGGTCCCAGGCCCATAGGCAGACCTCAGCTGGAGAGAATCCAGGCGGCCTAGGAGTTTCTGCAGGATGCTGTGCCCAGCAAGATCCTAGGCAAACCCCGCCTCCAGATGCACCCGGCCTTAGGCCAGCTCCTCTTCACTGCTGAAAAGGCAGAGTGTGGTTGGAGCAGCAGGTCCCCAGCGTTCTTTGGCCCTGTGAGGCGGAAAGGACCCTTACTGGGTTTAGCACCGCCGAGGCCAGCGAGGGGTGCCTCCTATTTCCAGCCTGAGTGCTGGGTTTACACCTGAGACTCTCCCTGGCCCTTCTTTGCAGGAGGAGGCAACGGTATGGGGCCTCGCATGCAATGTGTGCATTCCTGAAATGAGATGTGTGTGTCTGTGTTTCTCTAGGAGGGGGAGTAGGAGCAGGGCTGGCTTGGGTTGAGAAGGGCTGTCCGTGGCTTCTGCTCTGGACCGATAGGTGTAGACCTCTCTGTGGGGCGGCCTGCCCAGGAGTCCTGTCTGGATTCTCTTGCAGCCCCAAGCTCCGCTGCCGGACAGCAGCCAGCCCTTGGTTCCTTTCACTTATGACTCTGCACAGTGCTGGCTCCCAGGCAAGCGGTCTGCACGCCAGCTCTCATCCTGATGCTCAGGTCTGACTCTCTGGCTCATGCCTGCATGATAACCCTCTCCTAGGAGTCATTTCAGGCATCATTCCACTGGGTTCCTGCCACGTCTCTGGGCCAGATTTCGATTCCACAAGGTTCCCATCCCCAGCAGGTTCATAGCCTGCCACCTCCTCCCTGAGTGATTGGTCCTCGTTCCCAGGACAGAAGAGTCTTGCCGCCATTCTGGCTCCAAGACCCTGTCTTCCAACTAGCCATGTCCTGTTCATCTCTTGGGCACCTCACTGTGTCTAAACGCATCAATGGCTGCTCTCTCATGACCTTGGTCCTCACATCAGCCTGCTAATGCCTAACAGAGAGTGTATCAATCCTCAGACCCCATTCCAGGGACTAGCTGCCCTGACCATGGATGCCAAAGGCACTGTGAGCCGGGACGTAGGCCCAAGCCTGACACTGAGCAGAGGAGCTGAGAGCAGGACCCTGTCTGTGCTTCCAGGCCAGCCTGGAGTAGAGAACTCCATCCTCGCAGATGACCCTGCTCCCAGAACAGACCCCCTTCAGGATGGCCTCCCAGGGTGGAGCTGTTATTCCCCATGTCCGCCTTTGTCCCTGGACAGAGGCTGCACGATCAGGCACAGGGTATGGGTGTGTCCGCTAAGTGGGAAGACCTTCTGATCCTGTCTGGTGTCGAATCTTCCTGCTCTGCTGGAGAATCGCTGGCTTTTCATCCATGCAGGCAATGCATGCCTTGCTCAGACCCGGGAGGTAGAGGCAGCTGCCTCCTGTGAGTTCCAGGTGGGCGCGGAATAGAGATAGAGGCTCAGGTGCGCTGGTCGTATGATGACTGGGAGACCACCGCCTCCAGCCACAAGTGCAAGCAGCGCTGCTCAAAGGGCAATTAAAGAACACAAAGAAAGCCTCCCGAATCTCGCCAGACGGCCCAGATCCTCCTGCCCAGGCTGACACTGAATCGGGTCGTCCTGGGGTCCTCTGAGTCGCTAGCAGAAGGCAGCGCCTTCCCATAGCCTGAGCCAGCAGCAGCAGCAGGCTCGGAGTTACACCCCCTCCTCGGCTAGGTGCTAGGACCTGTTTTTCCCAGGCGCCCTGCGCATGCGCCAGGCCCAAACAGCATTTGCATGGGTAACTGCTCTCCAGCTCAGCGCGTGGGGCCTGTGCCTTGCATCTAGGCCTTGCAGGGTCCCAGGCCCATAGGGCAGACCTCAGCTGGAGAGAACCAGGCGGCCTAGGAGCCAGGACAGCTCCAGCAAGATCCTAGGGCAAACCGCCAGATGCACTGGCCTTAGGCTTCATTCCTCTTCGCTGCTGATAAGGCAGAGAGGTGCTTTGGAGCAGCAGGTCCCTAGCAAGTCCCTTTGGGGTTCTGTGAGAGGCGTAAAGGGACTCTACTGCTTAGCACTGCCGAGGCTTGGAGCGAGGGGTGCCTCCTATCGGGCCTGAGTGCTGGTTTACACCTGGGAGACACTGGCCCTTCTTTGAGGACGGAGGCAACGTGCACGGGCCCTGCATGCACGTGCACTCCCTAAAGGAGATGTGTGTGTCTGTGTTTTTCTAGGAGGGGGAGTAGAGCAGGGCTGGCGGCTGGAGAAGGCGATTGTCTCGTGGCTTCGCCTGGACCGAGCAGGTGTAGACTTTCTCTGTGGGGCGGCCTGCCCTAAGAGTCCTGTCTGACTGACTCCTGGAGCCCCGCTCCCTCGCTGCCGGACAGCAGCCTGCCCTTGGGTCCATCACTCTATGACTCCTACAGTGCTGGCCCCAGGCAGCGTGTCTGCACGCCCAGCTCTCATCCTGGATGCTCAGGTCTGACCTCCTGCTCCTCATGCCTGCATGATAACTCTCTCCCAGGAGTCATCTCTAGGCATCATTCCACCTGGGCCCTCTTTCCCTTCAAGGCCAGATTTCTGATTCCACAAGGCTCCCATCCCTGCAGGTCTAGCCTCTCCGCCACCTCCTCCTGAGTGCGGATTGTCCTCGTCTGAGGACAGAAGAGTCTTACTGCCATTCTGGCCCAAGACCCTGTCTCTTCCAACTAGACACACATGTCCTGGTCTACTTCTTGGGCACTCCACTTCTCGTGTCTAAACGACTAATACTGCTCTCTGCGACCTGGTCTCACATCAGCTCGCTTACTGCCTACAGAGAGTGTAGGTATCAATCCCTAGACCTCATTCAGGGACTAGGCTGCCTGACCATGGATGGCAAAGGCACTGTGAGCCGACGTGGTGTGGCCCAAGCCTGGACACTGAGCAGAGGGCTGAGAGCAGGACCCTGCCTGTGCTTCCAGGCCAGCCTGAGAGAACTCATCCCCGCAGAGATGACCCCCTTGCCCCCAGAACAGACCCTCTTCAGGATGGCCTCCCAGGTGAGCCATTCTCTATGTCCGCTTGTCTGACAGAGGCTGCATCGACCAGGCCGAGGTATGGGTGGTGTCCGCTATGGAAGGACCTTCTGATCCTGTCTGTGTCGACCTTCGCTCCTGCCGGGAGAATCGCTGGCTTTTCATCCATGCAGGTGGCACATGCCTTGCCTTCAGACCCGGGAGGCAGAGGCAGCGCCTCCCTGTGAGTTCCAGGCAGCGGGAACAGAGACAGAGGGTTTAGGGCAGCGCTGGCTTTCCATGATGACTGGGAGACCACTGCCTCCAGCCACAAGGCAAGCAGCGCTGCTCAAAGGGCAATTAGAAGAACACAAAGAAAGCTTCCCGAATTCTCGCCAGACGGCCAGAGTCCTCCTGCCCAGGTTGACACTCGAATCGGCCGTCCTGGGGCCGTCCTCTGAGTCGCGAGCAGGTGCAGCGCCCCTGAGAAGCTTCTCTGAGCCAGCAGCAGCAGCAGGCTCGGAGTTACACCCCTCTCGCCAGGTGCTAGGGACTGTTTCCAGGCGCCTGCAGCGCAGCCCAAAACAGCATTTAAAAAGGAAGAACTTCTTCCAGCTCAGCGGGCCTGTCTGCATTCAGGCTCTGTAGGTCCCAGGCCCATAGGGGCAAGGTGACCTCAGCTGAGAGAATCCAGGGCACTCTAGGAGTTTGCAGGGGATGCTGTGCCTAAGATCCTAGGCAAAACCCGCCAGGATGCACTGCCTTAGGCCGCCTCCCTCTTCGCTGCTGGAAAAGGCAGAGGTGGCTTTCTTGAGCAGCAGGTCCCCAGCAGCCCTTTTGGGGTTCTGTGAGAGTGGAAAAGGACCACTGGGTTTAGAGACCACGAGGCTTAGCGCAGGGGTGCCTCTATCAAGCCTGAGTGCTGGGTTTACACCTGGGAGACACTCTCCCTGGCCCTTCTTTTGCAGGAGGGAGGCAACGGCATGGGGGCCCCTGCATGCAATGTGCACTCAAATGAGATGTGTGTGCCTGTGTTTCTAGGAGGGGAGAGCAGGGCTGGCTTGGGCTGAGAAGGATTGTCCGTGGGGCTTGCTCTTGGACCGATAGGTGACCTCTCTGTGGGGCTGCCTGCCTGAGTCCTGTCTGATTCCTTGCAGCCTGCTTCTCCCGCCGGACAGCAGCCAGCCCTTGGTTCCTTCTACTCTATGACTTACAGTGCTGGCTCCAGGCAAGCGTGTCTGCACCCAGCTTCTCATCCTGATACCAGGTTCGACCTCTCTGCCCTCATGCCTGCATGATAACTCTCTCCCTAGGAGTCACCAGGCATCATTCCACTCTGTCTTCTGCCACGCCTCTGCCAGATTTCTGATTCCACAAGGTTCCCATCCTGCAGGTCTAGCCCACACCTCCTCCCTGAGGCGACAACCAGTTCCCAGGACAGAAGAGTTTGCCGCCATCTGGCTCCAAGACCTGTCTCTTCCAACTAGGACACATGTCCTGGTTCATCCCTTGGGCACCTCACTTCGTCTATGAACGACTACCGGCTGCTCTTCATGGACCTTGGTCTCACATCAGCTCGCTACTGCCTACAGAGTGTATCAATCCCAGACCTCGCCATTCCAGGACTCAGCCGCTCTGACCATGGATGGCAAAGGCACTGTAGAGCCGGACGGGCAGTGGCCCAAGCCTGGACACACTGGAGCAGAGGGAAGCTGAGAGCAGGACTTGGCTCCAAAGCCTCTCTCCAGGCCTGAGAGAGAACTGACCTCACAGATGACCCCCTTTGCTCCCAGAAGCAACAGACCTCTGTGATGTGGCCTCCCAGGGTGGAGCCATTCTCCATGTCCGCCTTTGTCCCTGGACACAAGGCTGTAATTTATCAGGCTTGAGGGTATGGGTGGTGTCCGCCATGAGGCGGACCTTCTGATCCGTCTGTGTTTCGAATCTTCTGCCTCTCATGGGAGAACAAGCCATCTGCGTGAGGCATATGCCTTGGCTCTCAGACCCGGGAGGTAGAGGCAGCGCCTCCCTGTGAGTTCCAGGGCAGCGTGAATAGAGACAGGGCCTAGGGCAGCTGGCTTTCCATGATGACCGGGAGACCAATGCACATATGCAGACATATCTGGCACTCAGGACCACAGAACCCTGATCTGCAGACTGCTGGGCACCGCCCAGGCTGACACTCAGAATCGGGTCGTCCTGGGGTCCTCTGAGTCGCTAGCAGGAAGGCAGCGCCTTCCTGGAGAAGCCTGAGCCAGCAGCAGCAGCAGGCTCGGAGTTACACTCCTCTCGGCTAGGTGCTAGGGACCTGTTTTTCCCAGGCGCCCCGCGCATGCGCCAGGCCCAAACACATTTGAAAGGAAGAACCGCCTAGCTCAGCGTAGCTCTCGTGCCTTAATCAGGCCTTGCAGGGTCCCAGGCCCATAGGGCAGACCTCAGCTGAGAGAATCCAGGGCTGCCCAGGGAGTTTCAGGATGCTGTGCCCAGCAAGATCCTAGGCAAAACCTCCGCCCAGATGCACTGCCTAGGGCCGCCCCTCTTCGCTGCTGGATAAGGCAGAGAGGTGGCTTTGGAGCAGCAGGTCCTAGCAGCCTCTCAAACTGTGAGGCGGACCACTGGGTTTAGCACCGCCGAGGTTTGGAGCGAGGGCGCCTCCCATTTCCAAGCCTGAGTGCTGGCTTACACCTGGGAGACACTCTCCTGGCCCTTCTTTTGCAGGACGGAGGTAACGTACGGGCCCCTGCATGCAATGTGCATTCCAAAGGGATGTGTGTGTCTGTGTGTTTTTCTAGGAGGGGAGTAGAGCAGGGCTGGCTTGGGAGAAGGATTGTCCGTGCTTGCTCTTGGACCGATAGGTAGACCCTCTCTGTGGGCGGGCCAGCTCAATGGTAGTCCTGTCTGACTGGACTCCTTGAGCCCTGCTCGGGCTGCTTGACAGCAGCCTGCCTCGGGTCCATCACTTATGACTCCCACAGTGCTGGCTCCCAGGCAACATCGCACGCCAGCTCTCATCCTGGATGCTCAGGTCTGACCTCTGCCCTCATGCCCGGGCATGATAACTCTCTCTCCCTAGGAGCTGTCTCTGTGTACTGGCCCCACTTGCCTTCTGCCACTCTTCTGGGCCAGATTTCTGATTCACAAGGCTCCTATCCTGTGTCTAGCCTGCCACCTCTCCTGAGTGCGGATTTTCTGTCCTCAGTTCCAGGACACAGAAGAGTCTTGCTGGCCATTCTGGCTCCAAGACTTGTCTCTTCCAACTAGACACATGTCCTGGTTCATCCTGGGCACCTCACTTCTCGGTGTCTAAACGACTAATGGCTGCCTTCATGGGACCTTGGTCTCACATCACTGCTACTGCCTACAGAGAGTGTATCAATCCTAGACCTCATTCCCAGGACTAGGGCTGCCCTGACCATGGATGGCAAAGGCACTGTGAGCTGGACGTGGTGGCCCAAGCCTGACACTGAGCAGAGGAAGCTGAGAGCAGACTCGGCCTGTGCTTCCAGGCCAGCCTGGAGAGAACTCGATCCTCAGAGATGACCCTTGTTCCCAGAACAGACCTCTTTCAGGATGGCCTCCAGGTGGGAGCTATTCTCATGTCCGCCTTTATCCCGGACAGAGGCTGCATCATCAGGCCGAGGTATGGGTAGTCCGCTATGGAGAAGGACCTTCTGGATCCTGTCTGGTGCTCCATCTTCTCGCTCTGCCGAGAATCGCGGCTTTTCTATCCATGCAGGTGGCATGCCTTGGCTCAGACCCGGGAGGCAGAGGCAGCTGCCTCCTGTGAGTTCCAGGCAGCGGAATAGAGACAGATTTAGGGTAGCGCCGGCCTGCTGATACCGAGACCACTGCCTCCAGCCGGCGGTGCAGCGCTGCTCAAAGGGCAATTAAAGAACACATAAAGAAGCCTCCCGACCCTCGGCCAGACGGCTCAGAGTCCCTCCCCTGCCCAGGTTGATACTGAATCGGGTCGTCCTGGGGTCCTGAGTCGCTATAAAGGCAGCCTTCTTCCCAGAAGCCTCTGAGCCAGCAGCAGCAGGCCTGGAGCTACACCTCTCGGCTAGGGTGCTAGGACCCGTTTTTCCCAGGCGCCTGCATGCGCCAGGCCCAAACAGCATTTGAAAAGGAAGAACCGCCTAGCCTAGCGGGCCGTGCCGCACTAGGCCTTGCAGGTCGCAGGCTCATAGGGCAGACCTCAGCTGAGAGAATCCAGGCGGCCTAGGAGTTTGTAGATGCTGTGCCCAGCAAGATCCTAGGCAAACCTCGCCAGATGCACTCCCCTCGCCTAGCCGGGCCCTCTTCAGCTGCTGGATAAGGCAGAGAGGTGGCTTTTCGGAGCAGCAGGTCCCCAGCAGCCCTTTGGGTTCTGTGAGAGGCGAAAAGGGACTCACTGGGTTTAGCACTGAGGCTTGAGCTTAGGGGCAGCCTGACGGGCAAAGCCTGAGCTGGCTGAGGACCTGGGAGACACTCTGGCCCCAGGACGAGGCAACGGCATCGGGCCTCGCATGCAATGTGCATTCCCAAAGGAGATGTGTGTGTCTGTGTTTTTCTAGGAGGGGAGAGCAGGCTGGCTTGGGTTGAGAAGGATTGTCCGCGGGTTTCTGCTCTTGGACCGATAGGTAGACCGGGCCAGTGCCTGCCCTAATAGTCCTGTCTGACTCTTGGAGCCCCTTGCTCGCGTCGACAGCAGCCTGCCCCTTGGGTCCATCACTTATGACTCCTACAGTGCTGGCTCCCAGGCAGCCGTGTGTGGTCTGCACGCCCAGCCTCATCCTGATGCTCAGGTCTGACTCTCCTGCTCCTCATGCCTGCATGATAACCTCTCTCCTAGGAGTCATCTCTAGGCATCATTCCACTCTGGTTCCTGCCACTCTCTGGGCCAGCCTCTGATTCCACAAGGTTCTAACCCTGCAGGTCTCAGCCTGCCACCTGAGCGGATTGTCCTCAGTTCTCAGACAGAAGAGTCTGCTGCCATTCTGGCCCAAGACTCCTGTCTCTTCCAACTAGACACATAACCTGGTTCATCTCTTGGCACTTACTCGGTGTGTCTAAACGACTAATGGCTGCTCTCTGCGGACCTTGGTCTCACATCGCCTGCCACGCCTACAGAGAGTGCATCAATCCTAGACCATTCCAGGGACTAGCTGCCCCACCATGGATGGCAAAGGCACTGTGAGCCGGACGCAGGCCTGGGCCTGACACCTGGAGCAGAGGAAGCTGAGAGCAGGACCCTGGTCTGAAGCCTCCAGGCCAGCCTGAGTAGGAGAACTCGACTGCAGATGACCCCTGTTCCCAGAACAGACCTCTTTCAGGATGGCCTCCCAGGGTGGAGCCATTCCTGCGTCGCTTTTGTCCCTGGACAGAGGCTGCACTTCATCAGGCCGAAAGGGGGTGGTGTCCGCCATGTGAGAAGGACCTTCTGATCCTGTCTGGTGTCGACCTTCGCCGCCGGGAGAAGGGCTATCCATGCAGGTGGCACATGCCTTGGCCTCAGACCGGAGAGGCAGCTGCCTCCTGTGAGAGTTCCAGGCAGCGGGAATGAGACAGAGAGCCTAGGCAGCGCTGGCTTCCATGATGACTGGGAGACCACTGCCTCCAGCCAGCGGCTCAAAGGGCAATTAAAGAACACAAAGAAAGCCTCCCGATCCGCCAGACGGCTCAGAGCCCCCTGCCCATGCTGACACTGAATCGTCGTCCTGGGGTCCTCTGGGAGTCGTACAGAAGGCACTTTCCTGAGAAGCCTGACACAGCAGCAGTGCAGGCCTCGGAGTTACACCCTCTCGGCTAGTGCTAGGACCCGTTTTTCCCAGCGCCTCTGCGCATGCGCCGCCAGGCTCCAAAGCGGCTTTTGAAAGAGAAGAACCGGGCCTCAGCTCAGCGCGTGGGGCCCGTGCCTTGCATCTAGGCCATGCAGGGCCCCAGGCCCATAGGGGGAGACCTCAGCTGGAGAGAATCCAGGGCGGCCTAGGAGTTTCAGGATGCCAGCCCAGCAAGACTTAGGGCAAACCCCCGCCCAGATGGGACTCTCGGCCCAGGCCAGCCCCTTCTGCTGAAAAGGCAGAGAGGTGGCTTTGAGCAGCAGTCCCTAGCAGCCTGTGCTCTGTGAGAGGCGGGAAAGGGACTCACTGCTTAGCACCGCCGAGGCTTGTGCCAGGGTGCCTCCCATTTGCCTGAGTGTTGGGCTTACACCTGGGAGACACTTCTGCCTTCTTTTTGCAGGAGGGAGGCAACGTGCACGGGGCTCTGCATGCAATGTGGTGCATTCCCGTAAATGAGATGTGTGTCTGTGTTTCTCTAGAGGGGAGTAGCAGCCGGCTTGGGTTGAGAAGGATTAACTGTGGCTTGCTCTTGACCGATAGGGGTGTAGACCTCTCTGTGGGCTGCCTGCACTAGAGTCCTGTCTGATTCCTTGCAGCCCTGCTCGCTGTCGGACAGAGCAGCCAGCCCTTGGGTCCTTTCACCTCTATGACCCTACAGTGCTGGCTCAGGCAAGCGCGTGCGTGTTCGAACGCCCAGCCTCATCCTGGATGCTCAGGTCTGACTGCTCCTCATGCCTGCATGATAACTCCTCCACAGGAGGCCTAGATACTACTGACCACTGTCATCGCCTCCCATTGGATTGCTCCACAAGGT
>JAEOAE010002615.1:0-14229 GCA_036365155.1 Meriones psammophilus | reverse complement strand
CCTATCACCCAGCAAACTTCGGATAAAGCTAAATACCCTACCAAGTTCTACATATATAGAAGCTTGCTTGAGTTCTATAAGAAGAATTGTGAAGGTGAATGAACTGAACATCGTAGCGGTTGAATGCTTATGACCAAAATGGTGGGTAAGTTCATAACCAAACTCTACGACCTTAGGTTGCAATATAAAAAGCTTGCAAAGGATGCAGCCTCATTGGGTTTGGAGGATGATGCGAAGGAATATGGAATGATTGAACAAAGCGTTAAAGTTACTATGAACAGCCTATATGGTAAGCTGGGTGAAAAACCACACCTTTTAGAAAGATCCTATTTTGATGGGCTATACCAGGAGAGACCCAAGAATACTGAATATTATTGCGTTCTTCCGGGCGCATATATAGCGCTTAGAGGGCGGGAGCTTTTGAGCCAGAAGATATGTTCAGTGGTCGAAAAGGGCTTCAAGTTCTTGTATGCTGACACTGACTCTGTAACATTGGCATACCCAAAATCCCGCCTTCAAGAGGTAATAGATATTTTTGGGGCTAATTTCGGGCGGTTGGGGGAATGGAAGTGCGAAGGTTTGTTCAAGGAGTTTTTTACACCGGGCAAGAAGAAAAAATATGCGCTGTTTGATGTACATAATCCAGAGCAATTAAAAATAGCCTTCGGCGGAATTAAAGATAAGGAATGGTGGGAAACCCAATTTATTAACGGTTTAATAGAGAACCCGGAGAAAACAGCGAATGATATACGAACTATATTTAGCCCTAACCATAATATATTATTTAGGAATGCCAAAACTAGATCCATCCTAACGAATGAATTTAATCAGACTGTAATTTGTAATGTGCACGTTTCCTTTAATGCCCAGCTAGGTTATAAAACGGGTGAATGTGTCAAAACCCAGGATGGTTATAAGCTAACTATATATGATCGAGAATAGACGTAGATATAACGCAGCAAAGCGAAGATATGAGAACCGTAAACACGCGTATAGGAACCTAGCAAGCGACGTTATAAAGGATATTACCGAATATGTTCAAACCATAGAAGAACAGCAACAAATAATCAAGGAACAGGAAAAATGGATACGTGAACAGGCCAAAGAAATAGAAAGGTTAAAACGAATGCTTCTGGATAAGGCGGCTAAGGCCGCCAAAAGCGAAGCCACAAGGGCAGCCAAGATAGCCGAGAAGGGATCTGAAGCAACCAAAGCCGAACAAACTAGGTTAAAGAACTTTACCATAAAGCAAGAGGCCTTTAAACAGTCTATGCAAGTGGAAGTAGATAGAATCCAAACTAGGTTTGATTGGCTAAGTAAGGTTGAGGATGCATCCTACAGGGGTCATGATGTTGGCACAGGGGTTGCAAAGGACGTAGGAAACGCCTATACACACTATGACGAACTAATAAGGGACTGACTAGATAAACGCGGTCAAATAAGCCTAAGTGCTAAAGGTTTAAAGGCCATTACCAGTTCACCCAAGTTTAAGGAAAGGTTTATGAAATTAGTACCCGGTAGCATAGATCAAAAGAATGACGCTTGGGCTAGGTTTTCAAGGGGTGGAAGCCCTGGTGGGAATAAAGTTTTATTCGACTATAGGAAGGTGAAATAGCTATATTTCTATAACCTTGATCCCCGTTAGTGCCCTTTCTTCGATCATCGCTCTAATGGTTTCATTTGGATATAGGTTTACTTCAATATCACTGAACCTTAAATGTTTATGTATTTGGGCTATTCCGTGTACTTCAAAATCCCTTATGAATATATCGAAGCCATATTCCCTGTAGTAGTCCTCTAGGAACTTAAGTAATTTACCCGTAGGGTAATGACATATTAGATATATGTTTGTTAGGTTATTAAGGCTGTTAAAGTGCTTATGAATTAGTGTACTACTATTTGAGGGTAATACAACGTTACTTTGCATCCTACGGATATCAAGGATGTCTATTTCCTGTCCGTTTAATTCCTTTGCTCTTAGTGATTCGCCTTTTAGGTTCATGGCCTTCATCCCATTAGATATACGCAATAGGGTGGCACGTTTATTAATGTCGTATGTTTCCCAGTTGGTGTAAATATCCAGTCCGGTTAATGCAATACCACTTAAAGCCCCTGTAATAGCTGCAGCCATGGCAGTATTTTTATTTCGTGTTGCTACACCCGCCATTGCCCCTGTTCCTAAGGCGCTAATACCCTTTTGGATGCTATCTCCAACGGTGCTTATAAACCCTAGATTTAGTCTCGCCCTTTCTATGTCCGTTTCTTCCTTGAATTTGGCTACTTCTATATCATAGTTAGCCTTTTCGATATTACGTTCATAGGCGTTATATGCAACCTGACGTACTATTCTTTCCTTATCTATGTCGTCTATTCCCTTCAGTAGGTTTATTTCTTTTGGTACTTCTAGTATTTGCCTTAATGTTTCCTGTCCATCAGGGTTACATATTTCCACTGCGAAAAATTCACATGTGGTAGTTTGGTACGGGTCCTTTTGGGGCTGTATGGTTAGACCAATGTTTATTCGGTCTTTGGTTAGCGTGTAACGGGTTTTAAGTGGAATCATTTGACCCCAACAACACAGATCCCACCTACTATTAATTCTTTGTACTATGTTATCTTTATCCTTCTTAGAAGCGTTAATGAATTCTGTATCTTCCTTGGTGCTATCCAAAACCGTATCTTGAAGTGCTTTGACTAGCAATTCGAATTCGAATTGGTTATTTACTAATTTGGCGAAGGCTATAAAGTTAGTTCCCGGAATATTAAATCTAAAGTTTTCAATAGCCATTTGGGTTTTAGCGCTTCTTAGGGTTCTTTGTAATTTATCAACAAAATCCCTTAGGGCGGCTTCTACAGTCTTAGCACCAGCATATTTATAGTTGTGGAATTTGGATTGGGTGTAGGAACGCTCTATGAACCTAGTAAAGTACCTAGGAAGTTTAAGTTTTCTCCAACCATCCATAATAAGGGTGTTGGATTGGTAATAGGGGCTGTTTGGATCACTTGCAAGGTGTTTGGATAAATCATAGGTTCTGGATACATAGCTACCAAATGTTGCAAGCTGTGATTTATTTCGTAGAAATCAACGAAGCGATTTAAATTGTTCCCTATATTTATGGGTGTGATCATATCAGTAGTTTCAAGGTTCAGGAATGTTCCTTGGTGTACCGTATGTTCAAAGGTTTCTAATTTCTTGTAATGTATATCGATCCGTGGAAGCGGATGTGTTGGCTTCGTTATCGTGAATAAAATCAATCCCATCCACACCCATTAAACCCAAATGGCTTAGCGCCATTAGGGCACCTTCACCATAATTTCCATTTCATTTAAATGATTCGTCCGAGTAATGGGCGTAGAAGTCCGTTTTTATGTTCCAGTAAATGTAATTATTCTTTTTAGCCCATATATAGGTTTTTCCATCCCCTTGGTCGTATCTTTGTTCGGCTATTCTATTAGCGGTGATATAGTCTATTAACCATCATTTCCGATTATAGGGTTTGGCGTATAGAACGTGTCAAAGGCTTGAACCATCCGAATAGCTAGTCTTTTGTATATCCGCAGGTATTACACCGTTATAGGATCCATCTCATCTTCCGAATATGTAATTTAGTAATAATTGATCTTGTTTAAAGAAGTGTGCAGCCTGATATATATTTATTGCTATTAAAGCCATGTCACCATAATTGGGGTGTTCATGGTCTTCACATTCTTCAACAATGTTGGAATAGTTATTGTTTATCTTTTTTACTTTGTATCCATTAAACCATTTGAATACGTCGAAATCTTCCCACTTGTTCTTAAGTTTGGTTGTTTCATCCGCTAAATATTTAACTGCTATAACGGGTTTAAAATGTCTTCCTTCGGTAAAGGAATAAGCCAAACCACTTTCATTACGTGTATCCCATTTATACTTTTGATTCTTAGCAAAATTAAATATGTCGTCAATAAAATTTAACCCTGTATTTAGTGGAACTTGTAGATAAATATTAGGTCTTATTGTTGTACCTGATTCATTGCGGGTAACACCAGTCCAACCATAACTAAAGGGATACAAGTTATAGTTTTTATTTACGGGGCTTATAGCACGATAAACTAAAGGAGCATACCTATTGGATGTTGGTAGGGTTTCACCCAATATAGCATCTGTAGGGGGTCTTAGGAAATCCCATGAAGCCTTACTATTGTTTGGACTTTCGGCAGCTATTATGGTGGTGGCGGGGAATAAATATTCTCCGTTCTTTTCGTAGTATGCACCTTCTAGAAGTTCAGCAAACGTACCACCCGCATATACGTACTTACGTTCGTCATAGTCCGGAATAATACTTAGGAAATCGTTTTCTATATAAATGGGCTGTTCACCTAGGAATAAAGAATGTGTATTCAGATCGATTACAGCTCCTATAGCCCCGGAGGGTAAATCCTTAAATGGTCTCTTCAGCCTAAAATATTTGTTCCCTTCAACCCACTGTTGTTCTAGGTAGCGGGAAAAGGAATTCATATTGGTTGGGTCCGATTCTTCCCACCAATCCTTAATCTTCTTGGTTATTGTCCCTAGTGTTAGGCTTTTCTCCGGATCTAGCTTTGCTTCACCTATCCTTCCAACAACGTATAAATAATCCCTTAGGTTATAGTTACGGCGGTTAATATAGTTTTTGGCGAAACGTTTATGGCTTATAACAAAATCTTCTAGATATGAACTCCAGTGGTTTTCGCTTTGTTCGTTAGTGTTTTCACCTTCCTTTCACCTTAGGTTTTTAGGATCTAGCCTAACTTCTACATTTTTCAATAGGGCGGAAGATTCCACAACCCTATATCCGTGCTTAATTTGGTCTTCTAGGGTGTCACACGTAAAGAATACGTTTTTAAATTCTTGGTGTATTTCATAAACGGTACTAATTATCATCTGGTCTTTAAGGTAGTTAAAGTCCGAATAGCTAAAACCATCCCTATAGGATTCGGCCCATCCATTAACTAGGGTTTTTACGTCATCTTCAAAATGTTCAAGTTCGTTATAGTCCGTTCCTATGTATTGGATGGATTTAAGGTTTTCTATACTTATCTTTCCTAGCTTCTTGTTATTCGCTATGCTATGTGAAATAATGTATAAGTTGTTATACTTTTGTTCAGCTATTGTATAGACTTCCCCCACTTGCCATTTAGCCTGAAGGAATGCAAAATCAACCAATGTTCTATCACCGTTAAATAGGTGCAGCTCCTTTGACTTAGCCCACTTAACCAAATGTTGTGCTAGGGTTGCGCTATGGCCTAATACACGCCCAACAGTAAGTATGGCGGGGAAAACTAGTTTATCTTCAGGTCATTCAACCTTATTATATGATTCCTGGTTTAAATAGTCGTTGTATTCCTTAAAGGTATCTGGGTTAAGAAAGGGTGTTGAAACTTCCTTATAGGTTTCATAATCTTCAATACCACTTATCCTTATGTTTGCGGGGTTTTCAGGCCTAGTAACCTTATTGAATGTAACATTATCATTTCCACCTGTAATAAGGGGCGTAGTTTGATGTATGTTATTAGCCACCAAACCTTCATCACCCGTTTTACTTATCGTTCCTTTCAGATATACATTTCCTTTTAGCCAATCGTTAGTCCAGTCGTCATATTCGAAATAGTAATACCAACATTGTTCATTCTTGGTTCCGTTCCTAATAACCCTATATTGTTCGGTTTTTATTAGGTGGTAGTACTTGTCATCTATTAGACAGTAATTTCATTCACCGGGCAATATAACAACCCCACTTATTTCATATTCGCCCCAATCTATACGCCATCCATTTAGTAACCCCGTATCATGGATGATATTTTCCAGGGGTAAAAATACATCCGTAGAAGGCGCCTTGTCCGGAACCCTTATTGTGTTTTTGTATCAGAATTTGTTTTCAATATATGCGGCTTTAAATACATGTGCCATTTTCCTTATCAACAAGTTTTCTTAACCATTGATGAATTTTAAATACCTTATCCATTTGTTCTTTTGTAAACCTATTCTTATTAAATAGATATACCCTAATGAATTCACTTGCCTTATATTCATATGTACTTATAAAGCTTCAGTAATTTAAATGGCAGTATTCGAAACACATACAGCATATGTAGGACCTTACCTCTTCATCCGGCTTACCTTCGCAATAAACCATTATTGGGTTTAGTCGTTTAATGAATTCGTCTATTTGCATAGTAATAGTACATATCTAAACCTGTCATCCTTATTCAAGGAATAGAATGAAACCACCTTACATTCAATTGGCTTTAGCCAAAACCTAATAACATCTTTGATATGTTTACTATCGGCAAATATTATTCTGTCATCTAATTTCCCCATATATGGAACAGGATAAATGCCAATGTGTTTATAACCGTCCTCATTGAAGTCACCCAATGAACCTGACTTACTAAACTTTACATACATATCCACTGAGTACAAATCCTTAACCCTATACACGCTTAATAGGGTGTTTAGCCTATGGTTATTATCCTTGAAGTGTCTTTTTAATTCCTTCTTCATTTTCTTTCGCAATCAACCTTCTTTAGCCTTCGTTCATTTCTTTGTAGACATCTTTCATATTTAGAAGGTTTTATAGGAAGTGTACTGAAGCTGTATTCAACTTCTTCGGTTTTGGAACTATCGAAATTACCTGCAATGTAGATGGTTGCAGGTGCACCAAGTGCAATTATCCCTATTTGTAGTGCTATGGGTTTGATCATTGTATTAACAATTTATATTAATACACATTTAATAAACCTTTAACCAAAATAAAAAATTTTGTGAAGGTTATAAAAATTTGTGTTATACTTTTATTCGTTATGAACAACACCGAAATTAAAAGAGTAACAAGAAAACCAATTCACACCGTTAAAGGATGGGTGGATAAATTTGGATCTTCTTGAGTAAAAATCGTTAGTCACAAGGAAAGTGAAATTATAACCAATAGCCAAGGAGATAAAATCGAACTTCTACCAGCTTCAGAATTTTTCACATTCAAAACCAACCAATACGACTTCAGCGGAATTGGATATGTTCAATTGGAAATTGAACCCTACATAAGTTTGGCTAAGGGAAGTTGCTACATTGACCAAAGCGGATGGATAAGATCAGCTAAGTTCAAGAATAACGAATCCGGCAAAATTGAGAATGTTCCTGCCCTAAAAACAGTACTTCCAGCAAATCCACCAAAGCAAGAGGCTAAACCTAAAGAAGACGAAGTAAAAATGTCCGATATCTTTTAATGGACACACATTTCATTAGCTTCCCAAATAAGGGAATATTTTACATGTCGGCTGGTGGTACATACGACACAAAGAAATATAAGGAGTACATAGCCCTAGTATTTAAGGATTCTGCCCTTAATCCTTCTCGACAAAAACTAATCCTTAAGTTTATGGATGGCTATAAGGACTATTGCAAACTATGGGACCATTTGGATGACGAAGGAAAGGAAATTGCTATCTGGTGCATAATACATAAAACCAATTGGAATTACAAGAATTCCGAATGTGTGGATAACCCCCAAACACCTATAGATATATTATTTAATAATGTATGTAATGTAATAAGGAATATTATGACACCAATACAATTCATTAACAGGCTTAAATACGAATCTACAATAGAGGGTTTTAAACTTTCTGTCTAATGGACGCAAGCTACATTAATGGAGTATTCAAAAGGGACATTACGGGTATATTAGGCCATGACCCCTGAAGGATGGTAAAGACCATCCAATACCTTAGCCAAAGCATTGAATATACCTTCTTCATATCCCCTGGCTTTATGGATAATCTTAAGGCATTTAGGAATAACCTAAAACACATATTGGACACTTATTTTACCTGGAATGAATCTGAGTTCCCTGATCCATTGGATCAGTATATATGGATAGAAGCCAATATGAAAGAAGTAATAATACCGGAACTTCTAATGGATCTGCCCAATATAGAACATAGGGATTTATTTAACCTTAAATTAACATCCAAATTATGATATGAGAAGCTGGGTGAAAACCTATATAAAGCCGGTCTAGTACACAAATTCCAATATGATGATAGGGATGCCCATATAGACGAGTTATAGACCTTATTCGCGTATTTTGCTATAATATAAGGCATGACAATAACTATTACTGAAATCAAAAACTACCAGGAGTTTACACGTCTACAAGATCTTGTAGATCAAGGACACTTCGACATAGACGGAGTAAGACCTAAACTAAACATAACAATAACTATTACCAACTAATGAACACAGAAGAAATTAAAACACCTGCTGAAACCCCTGAAACCGTAGAAACAGCGGTGGAAACCCCTAAAGCACCGGAAATAAGCATAGAAGAAATCAAAAGCCTTAAAGACATGATACAAACTAGCACAGAGGCTTTAAAGGCTAGTACAGAGGCAATAAAGAATATCCAGGAGCAAAATGCGGCTAATCTAAAGGAGCTAACCAAATCCTATGAAGAGCAAATGACAGAGCTTAAAAATAGCCTTCCTTATAAAAGCTATGGAGAAGTTAACATACAGGGATATTATGACTTTAATAAGGTGGAAAATAAATTCTACATGGACCAAACAAACAAGGATAGGGAAAAAGGTTTAATGGACCTTAGAAACCTAGTGGCAAACTTCTAATATGGCAAACCTAGTACTAAACCAATCCCTAACAACCCAACAATATGCAGCGCTTAAATACGCTGATTTAGATAATGCTGTAAGGTGGATAGCCGATTACGCATTGGACGAAGTAAACGACGCATTAAATTTCATATTCCGAAGGGGAATGCCAGGACTATTACCCGATGGCGAATGAGGGTTCACCCTATCAGGTGATGCAGGGTTAACAATAAAGCCCATTGCCGAACCCCACGACAATAGGACTTCACAAAGGTTGGGGAACGTGCCAACATACACACATAAACTTAAATCCCTATTCGAAATAAGGAGCGGTATAACCATTTATGAGGACCGTTATAAAAAGGTGCTATTAGACTTTGAAAGGTACAGGGCTATTAACCTAGCTGCTACGGCTAGGGCTATCCCTAACTTTTTCAAATGAATGTCTATGGAGGTGCTTGGAGGAAAGACCGCTAAAACAAAGTTTCTGCCCCTAGCAAGTAAGTGGGCTAAAACATACGTAGTACCTACGGATGGAACAACTAATGGATATAAATTTATGCTTAGTGAAGGGTATGGAGAAATTAACCTAAGCAAGGTTATTAACAAACAGAAGAAGATAGAAAACACCTTCCAAAAGGAACTAAAGAAAATCAATGATGCTTTGTACAATGAATCCCGAAAAGTTGAAGTAACTAGGGAAACATACAAATACTACCTAAGGGACAAAATTAAGAAGGATCATTCGGATGAATGACAGAAAACATATTCCGTATATACAAAGGTTGCGGATGAGCTATTAAAGATTGAGCAGCAAGGTTATATAGAAAACAAATACAAGCATGATTCAACTGCCTTTCCTGGATTTGATGTACCTACTAAGGTAAGCCAAGTAATAGTAATCCTTAATAAGACCGAATGAATTAAATTTAACCGAGAACGTGAATATTTCGTTATTGCGGGTACCGATAGTTTTAGCACATCATTTTTTAGGGGTGCCAGGGTTCTATTTAGCGATATGATAGACACCAATACTGCTTTGGTGCTACATGAAGATTTATTGCAGTTTTGGATAATCCCTAGCCTTGCAAAAAGCCACGTTGTTAAGTATCCTGAGGAATACACAGTCGATTTTATAACCGACCTTGGGTTTACCTATGATGTGGTTCCGTTTATGTGTTCATTCTGGGTAAGCTATAAACCATAATGACAGGTGGAGAACAGGCGGTTTATAACCTACTATCCGAGATTCTAAAAATGCCCTTTTTCAGAAGGTTAATGACAAGGATTAGGAATTGGTTTAACACCACATTTACAAATAGAAGAATGATAAGTATTATTAATGCTATAACAACGGGTCTGAAACAGTTAGATTATGGGAAAGCTGAATAAACCGATAACAACTATACATATTAAGGGAGGTTTAAACCTTGTGGAAAGCTATAGCGATGGTAAGAAGCTATTTAACCGTTTATGGGAACTACACAAATGAAACCAAAGGGAAATAGATATAACATTCGGACATAAGCTATATGATTGAATTACTAATGGGGGAAATAAACGAATGCACCTTGTTTGCGACAATGTAGACATAACCCATTTTGATAAGTTCGATAAACTAACTGGAAGAATCCAATTTGATATAAGAGCAGGTATCATATGGATTAATGTAACTAACCTAATCAAATGTGCTTAAAGACAAAGTTAAACAACAGCAGGATTTAACCTCCGAAGCCCTAAGGGACTTACGTAACCTACGTAGGGAAGAAAACGAATACACAAAAGAAGCTAGGGAACTAGAACACGCCAAATACGAAGCATTTAAAGCCTTCCTAAAGGACAAGGACTATTTTAGGTTCAGCCACCTTGACCAAATAGGGGTTAAAGCAGATGTGGTTATATTCCTAACGGCCAAGAACGCCGGTAAGACCACCGAAATATATAGAGAAATGCAAAGGCTAATTGATAGGGGTGAAAAGTTTATTTATGGGCGTATCTATAAAGGGGAGTTGGAATCTGCCCCAGATCAGTTTAACAATGCTCCTGAAAGTCCTGTGGTTCTACTGAAATCCAATGACAGGTACTATTTTTATAGAAAGGAAGATATATTGTTGTGGAAGGCCACCAAAGCTGAGGAAAAGGGGGAGGATGAAGATGAAATAGACTTTATCAAGGAACCCACCAAAGCTGAGCTAACTAAGGCGGGTTTTAACTATGTGGGTTTGGGATATACATTTATGAATAGTAATACCCTTGGGGGTATGAACTATAAGGGTTTCACCACTATATTTTTTGATGAGGTGTTATCCTATCACCCCATAAACAGAATTAGTGATAGGGTTTTACATGCGTGAAATGCTTCGGTTAGTACAATACAAAGGAATAAAGCGAATATACGTATATTCATGCTTGGTAACCTACAGAACGTTAAAAACCATCCTATATTAGACTTTTACGGAATAGATATTGACGATGATTTAAGGATAATTAAAAGGGGTGAAGGTGAATGCACTATCCTATACGTAAATGCAGGTGGTTTATATGCCGGTAGTTTTAAAAACCAAAAGGGTAGCGCAAAGCACGGGGATATAGAACACCAAACATTCCTAAAGTACAACAAGATAATTAAACCAAGCCCCCTTATAGTTAACCAAGAAATATTCGATAACATGGAATATAAAATAGCATTCGCATTGGATTTTCCACCCCACGTTTATTACTGCCACCTAAGAAGCGGTGATGAAATAAACTGCCTTCACTGCGGTAAGCTAGAAATATCCACAGTAATAGACGGGGAATTATGAACGGATGATCCAACCGTATATAACAACTTCAATTCAACCATAAAGCGAACTACCCTACAAAGTATGTTTAATATGGTTTATAGGCTATATAGGTGTAAGGAACTTTTATTTAACAGTGCCCAAAGTATGGAAAACTATGGAATATTACTTAAGGCATATTACGATAAATACAAATGGGAATAAGTAATTTTCAACAGGGTGCACACCTGTACAGATCCATTAACCGTAATCCGGCCGATAACCCTAGCTACGCTTCAGGAATATTGCGTGCGGAGAATATAGGGAACTATTTAAAGGAAACCAATAACTATTCATTCCAATGGCTATTCCTACATGCTACTAATCCGGATGTTTACTCTAACCTAGTAACTACACTGCCCATTAGCCTAGTATTTAGGAACATGATTAATTTAGCTAGGCCAATATATACGGACTTCACCGAAACAACTAGAAATCCGGATTTTCTAAAGGTATCGGCATTCTTCTATAAAGAACTATTCTGATGTGGAAGGATATATGTTTCCTACAACCTATTCGACAGTGTAAATGTAACCTTTGATGGAAATGAACCAATGGAATTCAAACACCTTAAGAAACGTGGTGGATTTGAACTATTCATAAAGGCCAGTGGACGTGAACTAGACGACGATATAACATTCGTGCATATAGAAACCGGAATAGCAGTAAAGATTAAGGATTGAAACGAACATATGGTTAAGGCGGAGTGAAGTGCGGATGCATTGGATAACTTTAGCAATTGGTTTGAATATTCCATATACTATTTAACTAGCCTAAGGAAAATTGAAGCATTCAGCAACCTTCTAATTAAACGAATACGGATTGAGGGTTCTGGGCGTGATGTGGATAATGTGGTAGATGAAGTTAAAAACCAGGTCACCACCACAGAAAATTATTTGTTCGTGGATGCAAAGAATAAAGCGGATCTATTGGCCGTTGAATACGCTACAGGACAGGATTTAGAAGCTTTACACTATACCACGTTCAATACGCTAGATAGGCGCGCATACGAATTGGGGAGGGTTTCAAATACTAACCCCAAAGGGGAAAGGTTAACGAGTGGTGAAAACTACAAGGATATAAGCTCAATTGCGAATAGGCAAAAGTGTACATTAGAAAGGTTACTAAGCTTTGCAAACGAAGTGGAAGACAAATTTGGAATAAGCCTTGATTTTGCGGTTAGCGGAATACCCGAAAAACAAATGGTGCCGGAGGAAAGCGCTACAGCCCCTAACCCTAATACGGACGGATCTACGGAGTCTACGGCAGATGCGGTTAAATAATGGTCAGCATATTTAAAACTAGGCTTAGCCTAGATAAGGTCGCAAGCTTCCTGGATGTTATCCCTGCCGTACACGAACAGGCACTAGGAATAAAGCTTCCTAATAACACTTGGATAACCATAAAGGACCAATTTAAAGCGCACTACCATAACAGGAAGGATATGTGCAGATACTATGAGGATGAAGAGGATATAGCCAAACACAAGTTTTTAACTATTTACTATGATACGGATACCCAATTGCTAATCCAACAAATTGGAAAGTATTTTGATGAAGAAGAACATATGTTGACTGAATTAGGTAACTTTGACCTATACCAGGATGAAACTAGATACATAGGAAATAACGACAGTAACACCACATCAAGATACGTTAGCGGAAGTAACGCAAACACAAGGGATACTAGAAATATGGTTGATGGAATATTGAGTGGTAGAAGTGATATGGGTCAATTAACTAGCCTTATGGATGAAACCAAACAAGTTATAAACGCAAAGAAGATAATAGAAGCGAACCCAAATAAGCATCTGAATTATCTTGATCCCAATAGTAAGGAAGTAACACACCAAATAAACGTATATGGGGGTACAAGCGAACAAACTAATACGATTAATGGAACCAATAATGGAACTACCCAGAACCTAACCAAATCAAACAGTATGACCACCCTAACAAACCCCTATAAAGATAGGGTGACATATATTAATATGGAAGTTAAAGGACTTAGAGAAAAGTTTTTAGAACAGTTTAGGTGTATGTTTATAACCTACTAGAATCAAGCCAATTGAATTTCTATTGTTAACCCCTTGTATACGTCTTTATAGTAATTCACTTTATCAATATAGCACGTACGATAAATGCCAAGTTCCTTTATATTGGAAAACCATTTACACACTTCTATATAGTTGTTTAGCTTTTCACATAGCTTCTTAGCATCATAGGGTTTAAGTACACCCATATACCTTTCATCATCTTCCCAAACTAATTCACCACCGCAATAAACCTGAAATCTAATTGGATGGATCAAGATTTTATTTTGGTTATTCACACGAACATATTTAAGAAGTCCTAACATATGTCCCCTTTTCATTACTTCCCTAACTATTAATTTAGCTACATAATTTTCCATATGTTATAATTTTAATAAAGATTTAAACGACATGGAAATTAAACCATTTCTTGACGCTAAGGAATTTTGTGACAAGTTCACAACAATTAATCCTAACTGTAATGCAGAATGTATAGAATTCGATCACGATAGTGCATTGAAAGTATTCAAGGATTTGAATAGTAAAGGAATTAAGGTTCCTGGTGAAATCATGTTTTTCAGTAATGTTGGTAAGTGACATAAACTAGAAGATAAGTTGAATGAGGAATTAAAGAAATGTCACTATGGTTTCCATACAGGTGCAGGGATGTTCAGATACTATGCAGCACGTGATACATTTAGCCCAGCAATATTAGATATTGCGGACATATTTGATATGGATAAGATCCAA
>JAEOAE010000403.1:0-14137 GCA_036365155.1 Meriones psammophilus | reverse complement strand
GAAGTTCCTGTTCAAATTTTCTGTTCTGTTGCCCTTGTGGAGACCCTGTCCCTCCCAGCTCTACTATTTCCCAGTTCTTACCTAAAATTCCATTCACTTGCCCAACACTTGCCCATCAGGCTCAGCATCTGCTTTGATAGTCTGAAGGGCAGAGGCTTTCAGAGGCCCTCTCTCTATGGTAGGTTCCTGGTTGTTTCCTGTTTTCTTCTTTCTTCTGATGTCCATCCTCTTTGCCTTCCGGATGGGGATTGGGCATTTTAGTTAGGGTCCTCTCTCTGCTTAGTTTCTTTAGATGAACAGGTTTTAGTGGGTTTGTCCTATGTTGTATGTCTATATGAGTGAGTGTATAGCATGTGTGTCTTTTTGCTTCTGGGAAAAACTCACTCAGGATGATCCTTTCCAGATCCCACCATTTACCTGCAAATTTTTTTCTTTTGCTGTACATTTCAATATATCGCCAGTTTTCCTGTATTCCCAATTGAGCGAGCGACACACATGTGACTTAGTTTACAAAGTAGTGCTTATGCGTTTCTGTTCTTCTGTTGGAAACTTGTTTCTGTGCTTCACAGTGTGATGTATCACTTTTCAGTTTCCCTGTTATAATAATTGAACGAGTGACACGTATGTGAATTAGTTTACAAAGTTGTGCTTTTTATGCTTCTGTTCTTTGATGGAAACTTGTTTCTGCGCGCATACAGTGCGAGGTAACACTTTTCAGTTTTCCAGTATTCCTAATTGGAGCGGCGACAATAATATGTGATTTCGCTTTAAAATTAGTGCTTTGCTTTTCTGTTCTTCCGCTCAAACTTGTTCCTGTGCTGTACAGCGTTATATCACTTTTCAGGTTTCCTGTATTCCTAATTGTGCTAGTGGCACACATGTGATTTTAGTTTACAAAGTAGTGCTTTTGGTTTTATGTTCTTTTAGTTGGAAACTTGTTTCCTGGTAGGAACAAGTTAGGTTAGAGGTAGGGGGTAGGGGGGTAGGGTAGGGGCAGGGGTAGATAGGGGTAGGGTTAGGGCTTAGGTTAGGTTAGGTTATATCACTTTCAGTTTTCCTGTTATAATAATTGAACAGGCGGCCAAAATGTGAATTAGTTTTACAAAGTTTTGCTTTATGCTTCTGTTCTTCGATGAAAATTTGTTTCTTTGCTGTACATTTTTTTATATCCATTTTCTGTTTTCCTGAATTCCTAATTGAGCTGAGCTGGCTACACATGTGATTTAGTTTGGTTAAAGTGGTGCTTTGCTTTTCTGTTCTTCTGTTGGAAACTTGTTTCTGTGCTCTACAGTGTGATGTATCACTTTTCAGTTTCCCTGTTATAATAATTAAACCGGGCGACACGTATGTGAATTAGTTTTACAAAGTTGTGCTTTTATGCTTCTGTTCTAACGATGGAAACTTGTTTCTGGGCCATACAGTGTCAGGTAACACTTTTCAGTTTTCCTGTATTCCTAATTGAGCTAGTGGCACACATGTGATTTAGTATACATAGTAGTGCTTTCATGCTTATATTCTTTCATTGGAAACTTGTTCCTGTTAGGACAAGTTAGGGTTAGGCTAGGTTTAGGGTTAGGTTTAGGGTAGGGTTAGGGTCAGGGTTAGGTTAGGGTTAATGATTAGGGATAGGGCTAGGTTAGGGGTTATGGTTAGCATAGGGTTAGGGTTAGGTTAGGCTATATCACTTTTCAGTTTTCCCTCTTATAATAATTGAACAGGCGACACGAATAATATGAATTAGTTTACAAAAGTTGTGCTTTACATTTCTGTTCTTTCGTTGGAAACTTGTTTTTGTGAGGTACAGTGCAAGATATCACTTTTCAGTTTTCCTGTATTCCCAATTGCAGGTGACACACATGTTACTTAGTTTACAAAGTTGTGCTTAACCTTTCTGTACTTTTTTGAAACTTGTTTCTGTGCACTACAGCGCGAGATATCACATTTCAGTTTTCCTGTATTCCTAATTGAACAGGTGACACACATGGGATTTAGTTTACAAAGTTGTGCTTTGCCTTTCTATTCTTTCCTTGGAAACTTGTTTCTGTGCACTACAGTGAGAGATATCACTTTCAGTTTTCCTGTAGTCCTAATTGAACGGGCAACACATATGTGATTTTGTTAACATGTTGTGCTTTATGCTTCTGTTTTTTTCATTGGAAACTTCTTTCTGTACTCTAAAGTGGAAGATATCACTTTTCAGTTTTCCTCTATTCCTAATTGTGCAGGTGACACACATGTTACTTATTTTACAAAGTTCTGCTTTGCCTTACTGTTCTTTTTTTGGAAACTTGTTTCGGTGCACCCCAGTACGAGATATCACTTTTCAGTTTTCCTGTATTCTTAATTGAATGTGTGTCACACATGTGATTTGGTTTCCAAAATTGTGCTTTGCGTTTGTCTTCTTTCATTGGAAACTTCTTTCTGTGCTCTAAATTGGGAACACTAAGCCCCTAACCCTAAACCTAACCCTAACACTAACACTAACCCTAACCCCTAAACCTAACCCTAACCCTAACCCTAACCCTACCCTAACCCTAACCCTAACCCTAACCCCCTAAGCCCTAACCCTATCCCTAACACTAAGTTGTTCCTAACAGGAACAAGTTCGCAAGTAAAGAACATGAACGCAAAGCACTACATTATAAACTAAATCACATGTGTGCCACTCACTCAATTAGGAATACAGGAAAACTGAAAAGTGATATAATGCACTGTAGAGCACAGGAATGAGTTTCGAACAAAAAAACAGAAAAGCAAAGCACTACTTTTAAACGGAATCACATGTGTGTCGCCGCTTCAATTATTATAACAGTAAAATGCAAAGGGATAGAAACGAACTATACAGTACAGGAACAAGTTTCCATCGAAAGAACAAAAACGCAAAGCACAACTTCCTGAACTAATTCACATATGAGTTGTCTGTTCAATTATCATAACAGGAAAACTGAAAACTGATATATCGAACTGTATATCACAGGAACAATTTTCCAACAGAAGAACAGAAACGCGAGCACAACTTTGTAAACTAATTCACATTAGTGTCGCCTGTTCAATTTTTGTAACAGGAAAACTGAAAAGTGATATAACTCTAACCCTAACCCTAAGCACCTAAGCCTAACAGGAACAAGTTTTCAACAACAGAACAGAAACGCAAAGCACTACTTTGTAAACTAAATCACATGTGTGTCGCTCGCTCAATTTGGAATACAGGAAAACTGAAAAGCGATATAACGAAATGTACAGCAAAGAAAAAGTTTTCATCTAAAGAACAGAAACACAAAGCACAACTTTGTAAACGAATTCACATTTGTGTCGCCTGTTCAATTAATGTAACAGGAAAACTGAAAAGTGATATAACTCTAACCCTAACCCTAAGCCCCTAACCCTAACCCCTAACCCTAACCCTAAATCTAACCCTAAACCTAACCCAAACCCTAACCCTAACCCTAACCCTAACACTAACCTTAATCCTTAACCCTAACTTGTTCCTAAACCTAACAAGTTTCCAACGAAGAACATCAACACAAAGCACTACTTTGTAAACTAAATCACATGTGTGCCACTCGCTCAATTAGGAATACAGGAAAACTGAAAAGTGATATAACACACTGTACAGCAAAGGAAAAACTTTTGAACGAAAAAGAACAGAAACGCAAAGCACAACTTTTGTAAACTAATTCACATACGTGTCGCCCATTCAATTATTAAAAGATGAAAACTGAAAAGTGATATATCGCACTGTACAGCACAGAAACAAGTTTCAAACGAAAGAACAGAAAAGCAAAGCACTACTTTTAAACGGAATCACATGTGTATCGCTTCACTCAATGAGGAATACAGGAAACTGAAAAGTGTTATCTCGCATTGTATGGCACAGAATCAAGTTTCCAGAAAGAACAGAAAGGCAAAGCACAACTTTTGTAAACTAAATCACATGTGTGTTGCTCGCTCAATTATGAATACAGGAAAACTGAAAAAGCAATATATCTCAATGTATGGCAAAGAAACGTTTTCATCGAAAGAATAGAAACGCAAAGCACCACTTTCTAAACTAATTCACAAACATGTCGTCTGCTCAATTATTATAACAGGAAAACTGAAAAGTGATATGACCCAAACCCTAACCGTAAGCCCCTAAACCTAACCCGATCCCTAACCCTAACCTAACCCTAACCCCTAACCCTAAACCTAACCCTAACCCTAACCCTAACCCTACCCTAAACCTAACCCTAACCCTAAACCTAACCCTAACCTTAACCCAAACCCTAACCCCTAACCCTAACCCTAACCCTAACCCTAACTTGTTCCTAACATAAACCGTAAAGCACTACTTTGTAAACTAAATCACATGTGTGCCACTCGCCAATTAGGAATACAGGAAAACTGAAAAAGTGATATAATGCATTGTATAGCACAGGAACAAGTTTAGAACGAAAGAACAGGAAAGCAAAGCACTACTTTTAAAATGAATCACATGTGTGTCGCTTGCTAAATTAGGAATACAGGAATACGGAAAAGTGTTATATCGCACTGTATGGCACAGAAACAAGTTTACATCAAAAGAACAGAAAAGCAAAGCACAACTTTGTAAACTAATTCACATATGTGTCGCCAGTTCAATTATTAAAAGAGGAAAACTGAAAAGTGATATATCGCACTGTACAGGACAGGAACAAGTTTCAAACGAAAGAATAGAAAAGCAAAGCACTACTTTTAAACGGAATCACATGTCTAAAGCTCACTCAATTAGGAATACAGGAAACTGAAAAGTATTATCGCGCACTGTATAGCAAAGAAACAAGTTTTCATCAAAAGAACAGAAACGCAAAGCAGAACTTTGTCAACTAATTCACATACGTGTCCCCTGTTCAATTATTATAACAGGAAAACTGAAAAGTGATATAACCCTAAGCCTAACCATAACCCTATCCCTAACCCCTAACCCTAACTCTAAACCTAACACTAACCCTAACCCTAACCCTAACCCTAACCCTAACCCTAACCCTAACTCCTAACCCGAACTTGTTCCTAAGGAACAAGTTTCCAACGAAAGAACATAAACACAAAGCACTAATTTGTAAACTAAATCACATGTGTGCCACTCGCTCATTTAGGAATACAGGAAAACTGAAAAGTGATATAACACACTGTACAGCACAGGAACAAGTTTCGAACGAAAGAACAGAAAAGCAAAGCACTACTTTTAAACAGAATCACATGTGTGTCGCTCTCTCAATTAGGAATCCAGGAAAACGGAAAAGTGTTATCTCCCACTGTACTGCACAGTAACAAGTTTTCCATCGAAAAGAACAGAAACGCAAAGCACAACTTTGTAAACTAATTCACATATGTGTCGCCCGTTCAATTATTATAACAGGAAAACTGAAAAATGATATATCAAACTGTACAGCACAGGAACAAGTTTCCATCGAAAGAACAGAAACCCAAAGCAGAACTTTGTCAACTAACTCACATACGTGAACCCTGTTCACTTATTATAACAGGAAAACTGTAAAGTGATATAACTCTAAGCTTAACCCTAACCCTATCCCTAACCCCTAACCCCTAACTCTAACCCTAACACTAACCCTAACCCTAACCCTAACCCAAACGTGTTCCTAATCAGAACAAGTTTCCAACGAAAGAACATAAACAGAAAGCACTAATTTGTAAACTAAATCTCATGTGTGCCACTAACCAATTAGAATACAGGAAAACTGAAAAGTGATATAACACACTGTACAGCATAGAACAAGTTTTGAAACTAAAAACAGAAAAGAAAGCACTACTTCCTGAACTAAATCACATGTGTCGCTAACTCAATTAGGAATACAGGAAAACTGAAAAGTGTTATCTCGAACTGTAAGGTACAGAAACAAGTTTCCATCGAAAGAACAGAAACGCATAGCACATCTTTGTAAACTAATTCACATATGTGTCGCCTGTTCACTTATTATAACAGGTAAACTGAAAAGTGATATATCCCTAACCGAACCCTAAGCCCCTAAACCTAACCCAACCCTAACCCTAACCCTAACCCAACCCCTAACCCTAAACCCAACCCTAACCCTAACACTACTCTAAAGCTAAGCCTAACCCTAAGCCTAACCCTAACTTAACAAGTTTCCAACGAAAGAACATAAACGCGAAGCACTACTTTGTACACTAAATCACATGTGTGACACTCGCTCAATTAGGAACACAGGAAAACTGAAAAGTGATATAACGAACTGTACAGCACAGGAACAAGTTTCGAACAAAACAACAGAAAAGCAACGCACTACTTTTAAACGGAATCACATGTGTGTCGCTTGCTCAATTAGGAATACAGGATTACGGAAAAGTGTTATCTCGCACTGTATGGCACAGAAACAATTTTCCATCGAAAGAACAGAAACACAAAGAACAACTTTGTAAACTAATTCACATACGTGTTGCCCGTTCAATTATTAAAAGAGGAAAACTGAAAAGTGATATATCGCACTGTACAGCACAGGTACAAGTTTGAAACGAAAGAACAGAAAAGCAAAGCACTACTTTTAAACGGAATCACATGTGTATCGCTCACTCAATTAGGAATACAGGAAACTGAAAAGTGTTATTGCGCACTCTATGGCAAAGAAACAAGTTTTCATCGAACGAACAAAAACGAAAGCAGAACTTTGTAAACTAATTCACATACGTGTCCCCTGTTCAATTATTATAACAGGAAAACTGAAAAGTGATATAACCCTAAGCCTAACACTAACCCTATCCCTAACCCCTAACCCTAACCCTAACCTTAACACTAACCCTAACCCTAACCCTAACTATAACCATACCCTAACCCTAAACCAAACTCTAACCCTAACCCTAATCATAACCCTAACCCTAACCCGAACTTGTTCCTAACAGGAACAAGTTTCCAACGAAAGAACATAAACACAAAGCACTAATTTGTAAACTAAATCACATGTGTGCCACACGCTCAATTATAAATACAGTAAAACTGAAAAGTGATATAACACACTGTATAGCACAGGAATAAGTTTCGAACAAAAGAACAGAAAAGCGAAGCACTACTTTTAAACAGAATCACATGTGTGTCGCTCGCTCAATTAGGAATCCAGGAAAACGGAAAAGTGTTATCTCTCACTGTAAGTCACAGAAACAAGTTTTCATTGAAAGAACATTAATGGAAAGCACTACTTTGTAAACTAATTCACTTTCGTTTCGCCTGTTCAATTATTATAACAGGAAAACTGAAAATTAGTATACCCCTAACCCTAACCCGCAGCCTCTAACCCTAACCCTGACCTTAACTCTAACCGAAACCTAACCCCTAACACTAACCGTAACTCATAACCCTAACCCTAAACCTAATCCCAAATTGTTTCTATCAGGAACAACTATCCAACAAAAGAACATAAACGCAAAGAACTACTTTGTAAACTAAATCACATGTGTGCCACTCAACTATTAGGAATACAGGAAAACTGAAAAGTTCAATTATTATGACAGGAAAAGTGAAAATGATATATCAAACTGTACAGCAGAGGAACAAGTTTCCATCGAAGAACAGAAAGGCAAAGCACAACTTTGTAAACTAATTCACATGCGTGTTGCGTCTGCTCAATTATTATGACAGGATAACTGAAAAGTGATATATCAAACTGTACAGCAAAGGACAAGTTTCCAACGAAAGAACAGAAACGCAAAGCACAGCTTTGTAAACTAATTCATATTCGTGTCGCCTGTTCAATTATTATAACAGGAAAAACTGAAAAGTGATATAACCCTAACCCTAACCCGTAGCCCTAACCCTAAACCTAACCCTAACACCTAACCCTAACCCTAACCCTAACCCTAACCCTAACCCTAACCCAACCCTAACTCTAATCCTAACCCTAACCCTAACCATAACCCTAACCCTGACAATAACCCTAACTTGTTCCTAACAGGAACAAGTTTCTAACGAAAGAACATAAACGTAAAGCACTACTTTGTAAACTAAATCTCATGTGTGCCACTAGCAATTAGGAATTCAGAAAAATTGAAAAGTGATATAACACACTGTACAGCACAGGAACAAGTTTCGAACGAAAGAACAGAATAGCAAAGCACTACTTTTAAACGGAATCACATGTGTGTCGCTTACTAAATTAGGAATCCAGGAAAACGGAAAAGTATTATCTCAAGACTGTATGGCAGAGAAACAAGTTTCCATGGAAAGAACAGAAACGCAGCACAACTTTGTAAACTAATTAACATATGTGTTGCCTGCTCAATTATTATAAAAGGAAAACTGAAAAATGATGTATCAAACTGTACAGCACAGGAACAAGTTTCCATCGAAAGAACAGAAACGCAAAGCACAACTTTGTAAACTAACTCAAATGTGTGTCGCCCGTTCAATTATTATAACAGGAAAACTGAAAAGTGATATATCACACTGTACAGCACAGAAACAAGTTTCCATCAGAAGAACAGAAACGCAAAGCACTACTTTGTAAACTAAATCACATGTGTGTCGCTCACTCAATTAGGAATACAGGAAAACTGAAAAGTGTTATCTCGCACTGTAAGGCATAGAAACATGTTTCCATCGAAAGAACAGAAACGCAAAGCACAACTTTGTAAACTAATTCACATACCTGTCTCCTGTTCAATTATTATAACAGGAAAACTGAAAAGTGATATATCACACTGTACAGCACAGAAACAATTTTCCAAAAGAAAACAGAAATGCAAACCACTACTTTGTAAACTAAAGCACATGTGTGTCTCTCGCTCAATTAGGAATACAGGAAAACTGAAAAGTGACATATTGAAATGTACAGCAAAGAAACAAGTTTTCATCGAATGAACAGAAACGCAAAGCACAACTTTGTTAACTAATTCACATACTTGTCGCCCATTCACTTATTATAACAGGAAAACTGAAAAGTGATATATCACACTGTACAGCACAGAAACAAGTTTCCAACAGAAGAACAGAAACGCAAAGCACTACTTTGTAAACTAAATCACATATGTATCGTTCGCTCAATTAGGAATACAGGAAAACTATAAAGCGATATATCGAAATGTAAGGCAAGGTACAAGTTTTCATTGAAAGAACACAAACGGAAAGCACAACTTTATAAACTAATTCACATTCGTGTCGTCTCTTCAATTATTATAACAGGAAAACTGAAAAGTGATATAACCCTAACCCTAACCCTAAGCCCCTAACCCTAACCCTAACACTAACCCTAACCCCTAATCCTAACCCTAACCGGGAAGCTACCCAAAAACTTACCCGAACCCTAAACCTAACCCTAACTTCTTCCTAACAGGAAAAATTTTCCAACGAAAGAACATAAAAAAAGCACTACATTGTACACACAATCACATATGTGCCACTCGCTCAATTAGGAATACATGAAAACTGAAAAGTGATATAACACAACGTACAGCACAGGAACAAGTTTCGAATGAAAGAAGAAGAAAAGCAATGCACTACTTGTAAGCGGAATCACATGTGTGTCTATCGCTCAATTAGGAATACAGGAAAACTGAAAAGTGTTATCTCGCACTGTACAGCACAGAAACAAGTTTCCATCGAAAGAACAGAAACAAAAAGCACAACTTTGTAAACTAATTCACATTCGTGTCGCCTCTTCAATTATTGTAACATGAAAACTGAAAAGTGATATAACCTAGCCCTAACCCTAACCCTAACCCTAACCCATAACCCTAACCCTAACCCTAACCCTAACCCCTAACCCTAACCCTAATCCTAACTGTAACCCTAAGAACTAACCCTAACCCTAACCGTAACTCTAAGCGCCTAAACCTAACCTTAACCCTAACCCTAACCCCTAAACCTAACACTAACCCTAACCTTAACCCTAACCGTAACCGTAACCTATCCCTAACCGTAACCCTGACCCAAACCCTAACCCTAACTTGTTCCTAACAGGAACAATTTTCCAAGGAAAAAACATAAACGCAAAGCACTACTTTGTAAACTAAATCACATGTGTGCCACTCGCTCAATTAGGAATACAGGAAAATTGCAAAGTGATATATAGAACTGTACAGCACAGGAGTAAGTTTCCATCGAAAGAACAGAAACGCAAAGAACAACTTTGTAAACTAATTCACATACATGTCTCCCATTCAATTATTATAACAGGAAAACTGAAAAGTGATATATCACACTGTACAGCACAGAAACAAGTTTCCATCAGAAGAAGAGAAACGCAAAGCACTACTTTGTAAACTAAATCATTTGTGTGTCGCTTGCTCAATTAGGAATAAATGAAAACTTAAAAGAGATATATCGAAATGTACGGCAAAGAAACAAGTTTTCATCGAAAGAACAGAAACGCAAACCACAACTTTGTAAACTAATTCACATTCATGTCGCCTGTTCAGTTATTATAATAGGAATACTGAAAAGTGATATAACCCTAACCCAAAGCCACTAACCCTAACACTAACCCTAACCCTAACCCTAACCATAACCATAACCATAACCCTAACCATAACCCTACCCTACCCTAACCCTAACCCTTACTCCTAACCCTAACCCTAACCCTAAATTGTTCCTAACAGGAACAAGTTTCCAACTAAAGAACATAAACGCAAATCACTACTTCCTTAACTAAATCACATGTGTGTCCCTCGCTCGATTAGGAATACAGGAAAACTGAAAAGTGATATCTTGCACTGTACATCAAAGAAATAATTTTCCAACGAAAATACAGAAAGGAAAAGCACAATTTTGTAAACTAATTCATATACGTGTCACCCGTTCAATTATTATAACAGGAAAACTGAAAAATAATATATCAAACTGTACAGCACAGGAACAAGTTTCCATCGACAGAACAGAAACGCAAAGCACAACTTTGTAAAGTAATTCACATACGTGTCGCCCGTTCAATTATTATAACAGGAAAACTGAAAAGTGATATATCGCACTGTACAGCACAGGAACAAGTTTCCAATGAAAGAACAGAAAAGCAAAGCACTAATTTGTGAACGGAATCACATGTGTGTCGCTCGCTCAATTACGAATACAGGAAAACGGAAAAGTGATATATCGCACCTATGGCAAAGAAACAAGTTTTCATCGAAAGAACAGAAACGCAAAGAACTACTTTGTAAACTATTTCACATACGTGTCGCCTGTTCAATTATTATAAGAGGAAAACTGAAATGTGATATAACCCTAACCCTAACCCTAACCCTAACCCTACCCTAACCCTAACCCTAACCCAAACCCTACCCTAACCCTAACCCTAACCCTAACCCTACCCCTAACCCTAACCCTAACCCTAACCCTACCCTACCCTAACCCTAACCCTAACCCTAACACTACCCTAAACCTAACCCTAACCCTAAACCTAACCCTAACTTGTTCCTAACAGGAACAAGTTTACAACGAAAGCACATAAACACAAAGTACAACTTTGTAAACTAAATCACATGTGTGTCGCTCGCTCAATTAGGAATACAGGAAAACTGAAAAGTGATATATTGCACTCTACAGCAGAGGAACAATTTTCTGACGAAAGAAGAGAAAAGCAAAGCATTAATTTGTAAACGGAATCACATGTGTGTCTCTCGCTCAATTGGGAATACAGGAAACCTGAAAAGTATTATCTCCCACTGTACAGAACAGAAACAACTTTCCATCGAAAGAACAGAAACGCAAAGCACAACTTTGTAAACTAATTCACATACGTGTCGCCTGTTCAATTATTATAAGAGGAAAACTGAAATGTGATATAACCCTAACCCTAACCCTAACCCTAACAACTAACCCTACCCTAAACCCTAACCCTAACCCTAACCCTACACTAACCCTAACACTACCCTAACCATAACCCTAACCCTAACAATAAAAACTAAACCTAACTTGTTCAGGAGCAAGTTTACAACGAAAGCACATAAACGCAAAGTACAACCTTGTAAAATAAATCACATGTGTGTCGCCTGCTCAATTATTATAAGAGGAAAACTGAAATGTGATATAACCCTAACCCTAACCCTAACCCTAACCCTAACCCTAACCCCAAACTCTACCCTAACCCTAACCCTAAGCCTAACCCAAACCCTAACCCTAACCCTAAACCTAACCCTAACACTACCCTAACCCTAACCCTAACCCTAACCCTAACCCTAAACCTAAGCCTACCCTAACCCTAACCCTAACCCTAACCCTACCCCTAACCCTAACCCTAACCCTAACACTAATCCTACCCCTAACCCTAACCCTAACCCTAACCCTAACCCTAACACTACCCCTAACCCTAACCCCAACCCTAAACCTAACCCTAACTTGTTCCTAACTTAGGAACAAGTTTACAACGAATGCACATAAACGCAAAGTACAACTTTTGTAAACTAAATCACATGTGTGTCGCCGCTCAATTAGGAATACAGGAATACTGAAAAGTGATATATCGCACCTACAGCACAGGAACAAGATTCGACGAAAGAAGAGAAAAAGCTAAGCAATAATTTGGAAATGGAATCAAATGTGTGTCGCCTGCTCAATTATTATAAGAGGAAAACTGAAATGTGATATAACCCTAATCCTAACCCTAACCCTAACTGTAACCCTACCCTAACCCTAACCCTAACCTAACCCTAACCCTAACCCTAACCCTAACCATAAACGCAAAGTACAACCTTGTAAACTAAATCACATGTGTGTCGCCTGCTCAATTATTATAAGAGGAAAACTGAAATGTGATATAACCCTAAACCTAACCTCTATCCCTAACCCCAACTCTACCATAACCCTAACCCTAACCCTAACCCTAAGCCTACCCTAACCCTAACCCTAACCCTAACTCAAATGTGTGTCGCCCGTTCAATTATTATAACAGGAAAACTGAAAAGTGAGATATCGCACTGTACAGCACAGGAACAAGTTTCCGATGAAAGAACAGAAAACCAAAGTACTAATTTGTAAACAGAATCACATGTGTGTCGCTCGCTCATTTACGAATAAAGGAAAACAGAAAAGTGATATATCGCACTGTACGGCAAAAAAACAAGTTTTCATCGAAAGAACAGAAACACAAAGCACAACTTTGTAAACTAACTCAAATGTGTGTCGCCCGTTCAATTATTAGAACAGGAAAACTGAAAATTGAGATATCGCACTGTACAGAGAAAGGAACAAGTTTCCAATTAAAGAACAGAAAAGCAAAGCACTAATTTGTGAACGGAATCACAAGTGTGTCGCTCGCTCAATTACAAATAGTGGAAAACAGAAAAGTGATATATCGCACTGTACGGCAAAGAAACAAATTTTCATCGAAAGAAAAGAAACGCAAAGAACTACTTTGTAAACTATTTCACATACGTGTCGCCTGTTCAATTATTAGAAGAGGAAAACTGAAATGTGATATAACCCTAACGCTAACCCTAACTCTAACCCTACCATAACCCTAACCCTAACCCTAATCCTACCCTAACCCTAACCCTAACCCTAACCCTAACCCTACCCTAACCCTAACCCTAACCCTACCCTAACCCTAACCCTAAACCTAACCCTAAGCCTTACACTCACCCTAACCCTAACCCTAACCCTAACCCTAACCCTACCCTAACCCTAACCATAACCCTAACCCTACCCTAACCCTAACCCTAACCCTAACCCTAACCCTAACCCTAACACTACCCTAACCCTAACCCTAAACCTAAACCTAAACCTAACTTGTTCAGGATCAAGTTTACAACGAAAGCACATAAACGCAAAGTACAACATTGTAAACTAAATCACATGTGTGTCGCTCGCTCAATTAGGAATACAGGAAAACTGAAAAGTGATATATCGCACTGTACAGCACAGAAACAAGTTTCTAATGAAAGAACAGAAACGCAAAGCACAACTTTGTAAACTAATTCACATACGTACGCCTGCTCAATTATTATAACAGGAAAAACTGAAAAGTGATATATCGTGACTGTACAGCACAGACACAATTTTCCAACTAAAGAACAGAAACGCAAAGCACAACTTTGTAAACTAACTCAAATGTGTTTCACCCATTCAATTATTGTAACAGGAAAACTGAAAAGTGAGATATCGTGACTGTACAGCACAGGAACAATTTTCCGATGAAAGAACAGAAAACCAAAGTATTAATTT
>JAEOAE010000706.1:0-13669 GCA_036365155.1 Meriones psammophilus | reverse complement strand
GTTGTGCTTGCATTTCTCTTCGCTCAAACTTGTTCCTGTGCTCTACAGTGCGTTATATCACTTTTAAGTTTTCCTGTATTCCTAATTGAGCAAGTGGCACACATGTGATTTGGTTTACAAAGTAGTGCTTATGCGTTATATTCTTTCATTGGAAAACTTTTTTCCTGTTACTAACAAATTAGGTTAGGTTTAGGGTTAGGGTTAGGGTTAGGGTTAGGGTTAGGGTTGTGTTAGGTTAGGTTAGGTTAGGGTTACAGGTAAGGGTTAGAGTTATTGTTAGGGTTAGGATTAGGGTTATATCACTTTTCAGTTTTCCTGTTAAAATAATTGAACAGGCAACACGAATGTGAATTAGTTTACAAAGTTGTGCTTTGCGTTTCTGTTCTTTAGATGAAAACTTGTTTCTTTGCCGTACATTTTGATTTTTTCTTTCAGTTTCCCTGTATTCCTAATTGAGTGAGTGACACACATGTGATTTAGTTTAGAAAGTAGTGCTTTGCGTTTCTGTTCTTCTGTTGGAAACTTGTTTATGTGCTGTACAGTGTGCTATATCCCTTTGAGTTTTCTGTTATAATAATTGAACAGGCGACACGTTATGTGAATTAGTTTTACGGTTGTGCTTTGCATTTCTGTTCTTTCAATGGAAACGTGTTCCTGTGCTGTACAGTTCGATATATCACTTTTCAGTTTTCCTGTTATAATAATTGAATGGCGACACGTGTGTGAATTAGTTTACAAAGTTGTGATTTTATGCTTTCTGTTCTTCCGATGGAAACTTGTTTCTGTGCCTTACTGTGCAAGATAACACTTTCACTTTTCCTATATTCCTAATGGAGCGAACGACACACATGTGATTCTGTTTAAATGTAGTGCTTTGCTTTTCAGTTCTTTTGTTCAAACTTGTTCCTGTGGTGTACAATGCATTATATCACTTTTAAGTTTTCCTGTATTCCTAATTGAGTGAGTGGCACACATGTGATTTAGTTTACAAAGTAGTGTTTTATGCTTATGTTCTTTGTTGGAAACTTGTTCCTGGAAACAAGTTAGGTTAGGTAAGGGTTAGGTTAGGGTTAGGGTTAGGTTAGGGGGTAAGGTTATGGTTAGGGTTATATCACTTTTCAGTTTTCCTGTTATAATAATTGAACATTCAACACGTATGTGAATTAGTTTGCAAATTTGTGCTTTGTGTTTCTGTTCTTTCGATGAAAACTTGTTTCTTTGTCGCATATTTCAATATATCACTTTTCAGATTTCCTGTATTCCTAATTGAGTTAGTGACACACATGTGATTTTGTTTACAAAGAAGTGCTTTTGCGTTTCTGTTCTTCTGTTGGAAGCTTTTTCTGTGCTATACAGTGTGATATATCACTATTTAGTTTTCCTTTATCATAATTGAACGGGAAACACTTATGTGAATTAGTTTACAAAGTTGTGCTTTTTATTTTTCTCTTCTTTCGATGGAAACTTGTTTCTGAGCCGTACAGTGCCAGATAACACTTTTTAGTTTTCCTGTATTCCTAATTGAACGAGCAACACACATGTTATTCCGTTTAAAAGTAGTGCTTTGCTTTTCTGTTCTTTCATTGGAAACTTGTTGCTTTTAGGAACAAGTTAGGGTTAGGTTAGGTTAGGGTTAGGGTTAGTTTTAGGGTTAGGTTAGGGTTAGGGTTAGGGTTAGGGTTAGGGGTTAGGTTAGTGTTAGAGTTAGTGTTAGGGTTACTGTGTTAGGGGCGTTACAGGGTTAGGGGTTAGGTTAGGTAGGGTTAGTGTTAGGGGTTAGTGGTAGGGTTAGGGTTAGGGTTACAGGTTAGGGGTTAGGGTTAGGGTATATCACTTTTCAGTTTTCCTGTTTTAATAATTGAACAGGCGACACGTATGTGAATTAATTTACAAAGTTGTGCTTTGCGTTTCTGTTCTTTCGATGGAAACTTGTTTCTGTGCCATACAGTCTGAGATAACACTTTTCAGTTTTCATGTATTCCTAATTGAGCGAAATGACACTCATGTGATTCCTTTTAAAAGTAGTACTTTGCTTTTCTGTTCTTTCGTTGGAAACATGTTCCTGTGCTGTATGGTGCAATATATCACTTTTCAGTTTTCCTGTATTCCTAATGGAACGGGAAACACACATGTGATATTGTTTCCAAAGTTTTGCTTTACCTTTCTGTTCTTACATTGGAAACTTGTTTCTGTGAGGTACAGTGCAAGATATCACTTTTCAGTTTTCCTGTATTCCCTATTTGAACAGGCGACACACATTTGATTTATTTTCCAAAGTTGTGCTTTGAATTTCTGTTCTTTCATTGGAAAAGTCTTTCAATGCTCTAAAGTGGGAGATATCACATTTCAGTTTCCTGTATTCCTAATTGAGCAGGCGACACAAATGTGATTTAGTTTAAAAAGTTGTGCTTTGCCTTTCTATTCTTTTGTTGGTATCTTGTTTCTATGCACTACAGTGGGAGATATCACTTTTCAGTTTTCTTTTATTTCTAATTGAACGGGCTACATACATGTTACTTAGTTTACAAACTTGTGATTTACATTTCTGTTCTTTTTTTGGAATCATCTTTCTGTGCACTACAGTGGGAGATATCACTTTTCAGTTTTCCTGTATTCCTAATTGAGTGGGCGACACACATGTTAAGTAGTTTGCAAAGTTGTGCTTTATATTTCTTTTCTTTCATTGGAAACTTGTTTCTCTCAGGTACAATGTGAGATATCACTTTTCAGTTTTCCTGGATTCCTAATTGAACAGGTGACACACATGTGATTTAGTTTCCAATGTTGTGCTTTGCTTTTCTGTTTAATCATTGCAAACTTGTTTCTTTGCTCTAAAGTGGAAGGTATCACTTTTGAGTTTTCTTGTATTCCTAATTGTGCAGGGGACACACAGGTTGCCTAGTTTACAAAGTTGTGCTTACATTTCTGTTTCTTTCGTTGGAAACTTGTTAGTGTGAGGTACAATGCGAGCTATCACTTTCAGTTTTCCTGTATTCCTAATTGAACGCTTGACACACATGTGATTTAGTTTCCAAAGTTGTGCTTTGCGTTTCTGTTTTTATTGAAACTTCTTTCTGCTCTAAAGTGGGAGATATCACTTTTCAGTTTTCCTCTATTCCTAATAGTGCAGGCGACACACATGTTACTTAGTTTACAAAGTTGTTCTTTACATTTATGTACTTTCGTTGGAAATTTCTTTCTGTGCTCTCAAGTGGGAGATCTCACTTTTCAGTTTTTCTGTATTCCTAATGGAACGGGCAACACAAATGTGATTTAGTTTACAAAGTTTTGCTTTGCCTTTCTATTCTTTTGTTGGAAACTTGTTTCTGTGCACTACTGTGGAGATATCACATTTCAGTTTTCCTGTATTCCTAATTGAGAGGGCTATACACATGTTACTGAGCATACAAAGTTGTGCTTTACATTTCTGTTCTTTCATTGGAAACTTGTTTCTGTGAGGTACAGTGCGAGATATAACTTTTCAGTTTTCCTGTATTCCTAATTGTGCAGGCGACACACATGTTACTTAGTTTACAAAGTTGTGCTTTGCCTTTCTGTTCTTTTGTGGGAAAGTTGTTTCTGTGAGGTACAGTGCGAGATATCACTTTTCAGTTTTCCTGTATTCCTAAAGAACGGACGACACACATGTTACCTAGTTTACAAAATTGTCCTTTACAATTGTGTTCTTTTGTTGGAAACTTCTTTCTGTGCACTACAGTGGGAGATATCACTTTTCAGTTTTCCTGTGTTCCTAAGTCAATGGGAGACACACATGTGATTTAGTTTCAAAGTTGTGCTTTGCCTTTCTGTTCTTTCGTTGGAAACTTGTTTCTTTGAGGTACAGTCACGAGATATGATTTTCAGTTTTCATGTAATCCTAATTGAACTGGCGACACACATGTGATTTAGTTGCCAAAGTTGTGCTTTACATTTCTGTTCTTTCATTGGAAACTTCTTTCTGTGCTCTAAAGTGGGAGATATCACTATTCAGTTTTCCTGTAATCTTAATTGAGCAGGCGACACAAATGTGATTTAGTATAAAAAGTTGTGCTTTGCCTTTCTATTCTTTTTGAAACTTGTTTCTATGCACTACAGTGGGAGATATCACTTTTCAGTTTTCATGTATTCCTAATTGAACAGGCGACACACATGTGATTTAGTTTCGAATCTTGTGCTTATGGAATTCATTACTTTCATTGGGAACTACTTTCTGTGCTCTAAAGTGGGAGGGTTAGGATTAGGGGTTAGGGTTAGGGTTAGGGTTAGGGTTAGGTGAGGTTAGGGTTAGGGGTTAGGATTAGGTAAGGGATATATAACTTTTCAGTTTTCCTGTTATAATAATTGAACAGGCGACACATCTGTGAATTAGTTTACAAAGTAGTGCTTATGTTTCTGTTCTTCGATGGAAACTTGTTTCTGTGCCATACAGCACGAGATAACAATTTTCAGTTTTCCTGTATTCCCAATTGAGCTAGCGACACACATGTGATTTAGTTTACAAAGTAGTGCTTTGCTTTTCTGTTCTTTCGTTTGAAACTTGTTCCTGTGCTGTACAGTGTGATATATCACTTTTCAGTTTTCCTGTTATAATAATTGAACGGGCGACACGTATGGGAATTAGGTTACAAAGTTGTGCTTTGTGTTTCTGTTCTTTCGATGGAAACTTGTTTCCATGCCGTACAGTGCAAGATAACACTTTTCAGTTTTCCTGTATTCCTAAGTGAGCGAGCAACACTCATGTGATTCTGTATAAAAAGTACTCCTTTGCTTTTCTTCTTTAAATTCGAAAATTGTTTTGTGTTGTTCAGTGATATATCACATTTCAGCTTTCCTGTATTGCTAACTGTGCCAGTGACACACAAGTGATTTAGTTTACAAAGTAGTGCTTTGCGTTTATGTTCATTCATTGGTAACTTGTTCCTGTAAGTTAGGGTTAGGGTTAGGGTTAGGAATAGGGTTAGGTTAGGGTTATATCACTTTTCAGTTTTCCTGTTATAATAATTGAATAGGCGACAGGTATGTGAATTAGTTTCAAAGTTGTGCTTTGCGTTTCTCTTCTTTCGATGGAAACTTATTTATGAGCCGTACAGTGCCAGATAACACTTCTCAGTTTTCCTGTATTCCTAATTGAACGAGCAACATACATGTGATTGCGTTTAAAAGTAGTGCTTTGCTTTTCTGTTCTTTTCTGTTGGAAACTTGTTCCTTTTTAGGAACAAGTTAGGGTTAGGTTAGGTTTAGGGTTGGGATTAGGGTTAGGGTTAGGGTAAGGGTTAGGGGTTAGGTTAGTGTTAATGTTAGGTTAGGTTACAGGGTTAGGGTTACAGGGTTAGGGTTAGGGTTAGGTTAGGTTTAGGGTTACAGGGTTAGGGTTACAGGGTTAGGGTTAGGGTTAGGGTTAGGGGTTAGGGTTAGTGTTAATGTTAGGGTTAGGGTTACAGGGTTAGGGGTTACAGGGGTTAGGGTTAGGGTTAGGTTAGGTTTAGGTTACAGGGTTAGGGTTACAGGGTTAGGTTAGGTTAGGTTATATCACTTTTCAGTTTTCCTGTTTTAATAATTGAACAGGCGACATGTATGTGAATTAGTTTACAAAGTTGTGCTTTGCGTTTCTGTTCTTTCTCGATGGAAACTTGTTTTTTTGCCATACAGTGCAAGATAACACTTTTCAGTTTTTCATGTATTCCTAATTGAGCGAGCGACACACATGTGATTCCTTTAAAAGTAGTACTTTGCTTTTCTGTTCTTTCGTTGGAAACATGTTCCTGTGCTGTATGGTGCGATATATCACATTTCTGTTTTCCTGTATTCCTAATGGAATGAGAAACACACATGTGATTTTGTTTCCAAAGTTGTGCTTTACCTTTCTGTTCTTACATTGGAAACTTCTTCCTGTACTCCAAAGTGGAAGATATCACTTTTCAGTTTTCCTGTATTCCTAATTGTGCAGGTGACACACATGTTACTTAGTTTACAAAGTTGTGCTTTACATATCTGTTCTTTCGTTGGAAACTTGTTTCTGTGAGGTACAGTGCAAGATGTCACTTTACAGTTTTCCTGCATTCCTATTTTTTAACGGGCGACACACATTTGATTTATTTTCCTAAATTGTGCTTTGCATTTCTGTTCTTTCATTGGAAAATTCTTTCTATGCTCTAAAGTGGGAGATATCACTTTTCAGTTTTCCTGTATTCCTAATTGAGCGGGCGACACAAATGTGATTCATTTTAAAAAGTTGTGCTTTGCCTTTCTATTCTTTTGTTGGAAATTTGTTTCTATGCACTACAATGGGAGATATCACTTTTCAGTTTTCCTCTATTCCTAATAGTGAAGGCGACACACATGTTACTTAGTTTACAAAGTTGTTCTTTACATTTCTGTACTCTCGTTGGAAATTTCTTTCTGTGCTCTCAAGTGGGAGATCTCATATTTCAGTTTTTCTGTATTCCTAATGGAACGGGCGACACAAATGTGATTTAGTTTACAAAGTTTTGCTTTGCCTTTCTATTCTTTTGTTGGAAACTTGTTTCTGTGCACTACTGTGGAGATATCACATTTCAGTTTTCCTGTATTCCTAATTGAGAGGGCTATACACATGTTACTGAGCATACAAAGTTGTGCTTTACATTTCTGTTCTTTCATTGGAAACTTGTTTCTGTGAGGTACAGTGCGAGATATAACTTTTCAGTTTTCCTGTATTCCTAATTGTGCAGGCGACACACATGTTACTTAGTTTACAAAGTTGTGCTTTGCCTTTCTGTTCTTTTGTGGGAAACTTGTTTCTGTGAAGTACAGTGTGAGATATCACTTTTCAGTTTTCCTGTATTCCTAAAGAACGGGCGACACACATGTGATTTAGTTTCCAAAGTTGTGCTTTGCCTTTCTGTTCTTTCATTGGAAACTTGTTTCTTTGCTCTAAAGTAGGAGATATCACTTTTCAGTTTTCCTTTATTCCTACTTATACAGGCGACACAGACACATATGTTAATTAGTTTACAAAGTTGTGCTTTACATTTCTGTTCTTTCGTTGGAAACTTCTTTCTTTGAAGTACAGTGCGAGATATCATTTTTCAGTTTTCATGTAATCCTAATTGAACTGGCGACACACATGCGATTTAGTTACCAAATTGTGCTTTGCATTTCTGTTCTTTCATTGGAAACTTCTTTCTGTGCTCTAAAGTGGGAGATATCACTATTCAGTTTTCCTGTATTCCTAATTGAGCGGGGCGACACAAATGTGATTTAGTTTAAAAGTTGTGCTTTGCCTTTCTATTCTTTTGTTGGAAACTTGTTTCTATGCACTACAATGGGAGATATCACTTTTCAGTTTTCTTGTATTTCTAATTGAACAGGCTACATACATGTTACTTAGATTACAAACTTGTGATTTACATTTCTATTCTTTTTTTGGAATCATCTTTATGTGCACTACAGTGGGAGATATCACTTTTCAGTTTTCCTGTATTCCTAATTGAGCGGGCGACACACATGTTAAGTAGTATGCAAAGTTGTGTTTTATATTTCTTTTCTTTCATTGGAAACTTGTTTCTCTGAGGTACAATGGGAGATATCACTTTTCAGTTTTCCTGGATTCCTAATTGAACAGGTGACACACATGTGATTTAGTTTCCAATGTTGTGCTTTGCTTTTCTGTTCATTCCCTGCAAACTTCTTCCTGTGCTCTAAAGTGGAAGATATCACTTTTCAGTTTTCTTGTATTCCTAATTGTGCAGGGGACACACAGGTTGCATAGTTTACAAAGTTATGCTTTACATTTCTGTTCTTTCGTTGGAAACTTGTTAGTGTGAGGTACAATGCGAGATATCACTTTTCAGTTTTTCTGTATTCCTAATGGAACGGGCGACACAAATGTGATTTAGTTTCCAAAGTTTTTCTTTACCTTTCTATTCTTTTGTTGGAAACTTGTTTCTGTGCACTACTGTGGAGATATCACATTTCAGTTTTCCTGTTATAATAATTGAATGGGCGATACCTATGTGAATTAGTTTACCAAGTTGTGCTTTGCATTTCTCTTCTTTCGTTCGAAACTTGTTCCTGTGCTCTACAGTGCGTTATATCACTTTTAAGTTTTCCTGTATTCCTAATTGAGCAAGTGGCACACATGTGATTTGGTTTACAAAGTAGTGCTTTGCGTTTATATTCTTTCATTGGAAACTTTTTCCTGTTACGAACAAATTAGGGTTAGGTTTAGGTTAGGTTAGGTTAGGGTTAGGGTTAGGGTTGTGTTAGGGTTAGGGTTAGGGTTAGGGTTACAGGTAAGGGTTAGAGTTATTGTTAGGGTTAGGATTAGGGTTATATCACTTTTCAGTTTTCCTGTTAAAATAATTGAACAGGCAACACGAATGTGAATTAGTTTACAAAGTTGTGCTTTGCGCTTCTGTTCTTCGATGAAAACTTGTTTCTTTGCCGTGACATTTCGATTTTTTCTTTTCAGTTTCCCTGTATTCCTAATTGAGTGAGTGACACACATGTGATTTAGTTTAGAAAGTAGTGCTTTGCGTTTCTGTTCTTCTGTTGGAAACTTGTTTATGTGCTGTACAGTGTGCTATATCCCTTTGAGTTTTTCTGTTATAATAATTGAACAGGCGACACATTATGTGAATTAGTTTACGAAGTTGTGCTTTGCATTTCTGTTCTTTCAATGGAAACGTGTTCCTGTGCTGTACAGTTCGATATATCACTTTTCAGTTTTCCTGTTATAATAATTGAATGGGCGACACGTGTGTGAATTAGTTTACAAAGTTGTGATTTGCGTTTCTGTTCTTCCGATGGAAACTTGTTTCTGTGCCTTACTGTGCAAGATAACACTTTTCACTTTTCCTATATTCCTAATGGAGCGAACGACACACATGTGATTCTGTTTAAATGTAGTGCTTTGCTTTTCAGTTCTTTTGTTCGAAACTTGTTCCTGTGGTGTACAATGCATTATATCACTTTTAAGTTTTCCTGTATTCCTAATTGAGTGAGTGGCACACATGTGATTTAGTTTACAAAGTAGTGTTTTGCGTTTATGTTCTTTTGTTGGAAACTTGTTCCTAGGAACAAGTTAGGGTTAGGTAAGGGTTAGGGTTAGGGTTAGGGTTAGGGTTAGGGGGTAAGGGTTATGGTTAGGGTTATATCACTTTTCAGTTTTCCTGTTATAATAATTGAACATTCAACACGTATGTGAATTAGTTTGCAAATTTGTGCTTTGTGTTTCTGTTCTTTCGATGAAAACTTGTTTCTTTGCCGTACATTTCAATATATCACTTTTCAGATTTCCTGTATTCCTAATTGAGTTAGTGACACACATGTGATTTTGTTTACAAAGAAGTGCTTTGCGTTTCTGTTCTTCTGTTGGAAGCTTTTTCTGTGCTATACAGTGTGATATATCACTATTTAGTTTTCCTTTTATCATAATTGAACGGGAAACACTTATGTGAATTAGTTTACAAAGTTGTGCTTTATGCTTTCTCTTCTTTCGATGGAAACTTGTTTCTGAGCCGTACAGTGCCAGATAACACTTTTTAGTTTTCCTGTATTCCTAATTGAACGAGCAACACACATGTTATTCCGTTTAAAAGTAGTGCTTTGCTTTTCTGTTCTTTCATTGGAAACTTGTTGCTTTTAGGAACAAGTTAGGGTTAGGTTAGGGTTAGGGTTAGGGGTTAGTTTTAGGGTTAGGGTTAGGGTTAGGGTTAGGGGTTAGGGTTAGGGGTTAGGGTTAGTGTTAGAGTTAGTGTTAGGGTTACTGTGTTAGGGTTACAGGGTTAGGGTTAGGGTTAGGGTAGGGTTAGTGTTAGGGGTTAGTGGTAGGGTTAGGGTTAGGGTTACAGGGTTAGGGTTAGGGTTAGGGGTATATCACTTTTCAGTTTTCCTGTTTTAATAATTGAACAGGCGACACGTATGTGAATTAATTTACAAAGTTGTGCTTTGCATTTCTGTTCTTTCGATGGAAACTTGTTTCTGTGCCATACAGTGCGAGATAACACTTTTCAGTTTTCATGTATTCCTAATTGAGCGAGCGACACTCATGTGATTCCTTTTAAAAGTAGTACTTTGCTTTTCTGTTCTTTCGTTGGAAACATGTTCCTGTGCTGTATGGTGCAATATATCACTTTTCAGTTTTCCTGTATTCCTAATGGAACGGGAAACACACATGTGATATTGTTTCCAAAGTTTTGCTTTACCTTTCTGTTCTTACATTGGAAACTTGTTTCTGTGAGGTACAGTGCAAGATATCACTTTTCAGTTTTCCTGTATTCCTATTTGAACAGGCGACACACATTTGATTTATTTTCCAAAGTTGTGCTTTGAATTTCTGTTCTTTCATTGGAAAAGTCTTTCAATGCTCTAAAGTGGGAGATATCACATTTCAGTTTCCTGTATTCCTAATTGAGCAGGCGACACAAATGTGATTTAGTTTAAAAAGTTGTGCTTTGCCTTTCTATTCTTTTGTTGGTATCTTGTTTCTATGCACTACAGTGGGAGATATCACTTTTCAGTTTTCTTTTATTTCTAATTGAACGGGCTACATACATGTTACTTAGTTTACAAACTTGTGATTTACATTTCTGTTCTTTTTTTGGAATCATCTTTCTGTGCACTACAGTGGGAGATATCACTTTTCAGTTTTCCTGTGTTCCTAAGTCAATGGGAGACACACATGTGATTTAGTTTCCAAAGTTGTGCTTTGCCTTTCTGTTCTTTCGTTGGAAACTTGTTTCTTTGAGGTACAGTGCGAGATATGATTTTTCAGTTTTCATGTAATCCTAATTGAACTGGCGACACACATGTGATTTAGTTGCCAAAGTTGTGCTTTACATTTCTGTTCTTTCATTGGAAACTTCTTTCTGTGCTCTAAAGTGGGAGATATCACTATTCAGTTTTCCTGTAATCTTAATTGAGCAGGCGACACAAATGTGATTTAGTATAAAAAGTTGTGCTTTGCCTTTCTATTCTTTTTTTGGAAACTTGTTTCTATGCACTACAGTGGGAGATATCACTTTTCAGTTTTCATGTATTCCTAATTGAACGGGCGACACACATGTGATTTAGTTTCGAATCTTGTGCTTTGCGTTTCCGTACTTTCATTGGGAACTACTTTCTGTGCTCTAAAGTGGGAGGGTTAGGGATTAGGTTAGGGTTAGGGTTAGGGTTAGGGTTAGGGTGAGGGTTAGGTTAGGGGTTAGGATTAGGTAAGGGATATATAACTTTTCAGTTTTCCTGTTATAATAATTGAACAGGCGACACATCTGTGAATTAGTTTACAAAGTAGTGCTTTGCGTTTCTGTTCTTTCGATGGAAACTTGTTTCTGTGCCATACAGCACGAGATAACAATTTTCAGTTTTCCTGTATTCCCAATTGAGCTAGCGACACACATGTGATTTAGTTTACAAAGTAGTGCTTTGCTTTTCTGTTCTTTCGTTTGAAACTTGTTCCTGTGCTGTACAGTGTGATATATCACTTTTCAGTTTTCCTGTTATAATAATTGAACGGCAGGCGACACGTATGGGAATTAGGTTACAAAGTTGTGCTTTGTGTTTCTGTTCTTTTCGATGGAAACTTGTTTCCATGCCGCATAGTGCAAGATAACACTTTTCAGTTTTCCTGTATTCCTAAGTGAGCTTGAACAACACTCATGTGATTCTGTATAAAAGTACTCCTTTGCTTTTCTCTTCTTTCGTTCAAAATTGTTTTGTGTTGTTCAGTGCGATATATCACATTTCAGCTTTCCTGTATTGCTAACTGTGCCAGTGACACACAAGTGATTTAGTTTACAAAGTAGTGCTTTGCGTTTATGTTCATTCATTGGTAACTTGTTCCTGTAAGTTAGGTTAGGGTTAGGGTTAGGAATAGGTTAGGGTTAGGGTTATATCACTTTTCAGTTTTCCTGTTATAATAATTGAATAGGCGACAGGTATGTGAATTAGTTTCAAAGTTGTGCTTTATGCTTCTGTTCTTTCTCGATGAAAACTTGTTTCTTTGCTGTAAAGTTTGACATATCACTTTTCAGCTTTCCTGTACTCCCTAATTGAGCGAGTGACGACATGTGATTTAGTTTACAAACTAGTGCTTTGCGTTTATATTCTTTAGTTGGATACTTGTTCCTGTTAGAACAAGTTAGGTTATGGTAAGGGTTAAGGTTAGGGTTAGGGTAGGGTTAGGGTAGGTTTTGGGGTAGGGTTAGGTTTACGGGTTAGGTTAGGATTAGGTTAGGGTAGGGTGATGGGGTTAGGGTTAGTGTTAGGGTTAGGGTTAGGTTAGGGTTAGTGTTATATCACTTTTTCAGTTTTCCTGTTAAAATAATTGAACAAGCGACATATGTGAATTAGTTTACAAAGTTGTGCTTTGGCGTTTCTGTTCTTTTCGATGAAAAATTGTTTCTTTGCTGTAAAGTTCGAGATATCACTTTCAGTTTTCCTGTAGTCCTAATTGAGCGAGCCACACACATGTGATCTAGTTTACAAAGTAGTGCTTTGCGTTTATGTTCTTCTGTTGGAAATTTGTTCCTGTGCTGTACAGTGTGATATATCACTTTTCAGTTTTCCTGTATTCCTAATTGAGCGAGTGACACACATATGATTTAGTTTACAAAGTAGTGCTTTGCGTTTATGTTCCTTCGTTGGAAAATTTTTCCTGTTAGGAATAAGTTAGCGCTAGGGTTAGGGTTAGGGTTAGGTTAGGTTAGATGGTCAGGTTATGGTTAGTGTTAGGGTTAGGGTTGGGGTTACGTTTTGGGTTAGAGGGTTATGGTTAGGGTTAGGGTTAGGGTTTGGGGTCAGGGTCATGGTCAGGATCGGGGTCAGGGTCAGGGTTAGGGTAGGGGGGGTTAGGGTTAGGATTAGGGGTTAGGGTTAGGGTTAGGTTTAGGAGTTAAATTCAGGGTTAGGGGTTAGGGTTAGGGGTTAGGGTTAAGGTTAGGGTTAGGGTTAGGGTTAGGGTTAGGGTTAGGAGGAGGTTAGAGTTAGGGTTAGGGTTAGGGTTTAGGGTTAGGGTTAGGGTTAGGGGTTAGGGTTAGGGTTAGGGTTAGGGTTAGGGTTAGGGTGGTAGGGGTTAGATTTAGGGTTAGTGTTAGGGGTTAGGGTTAGGGTTAGGGGTTAGGGTTAGGGTTAGGGTTAGGGTTAGGGTTAGGGTTAGGGTTAGGGTTAGGTCAGAGTCAGGGTCAGGGTCAGGGTCAGGTTTAGGTTTAGTTCTAGGGCTAGGGCTAGGGCTGAGGCTGGGGCTGGGGCTGGAGGCTAGGCTGGAGCTAGGGGGCTAGGGGGGCCAGGGCTGGGGCTTGGGGGCTAGGAATGCTAGGGCTGGGGCTTGGGGGCTATGGGGCTGGGACTAGGACCACGGCTGGGGCTAGGGGCTAGTGCTAGGGGCTAGGGCTAGGGGATGGGGGGACTAGGGGCTAGGGTTAAGGCTAGGGATAGGGGGCCTAGGGCTGTGGCTACGGAGACGGAGCTAGTGCTAGGCTGAGGCTATGGGGTTAGGGGGCTAGGGCTGGAGGTAGGGGGCTAGGGGCTGGGGCTAGGGGCTTAGTGCTGGGGGGCTGGGACTAGGGCTGGGACTAGGGAGGCTAGGGAAAGGGGCTAGAAGGCTAGGAGGCTAGGAGGCTAGGGCTAGGTTGCTAGGGCTAGGGCTAGGGGGCTAGGGCAAGGGGGCTAAGCCTAGCGGGCTAGGGCT